>JANAVB010022999.1:15672544-16209274 GCA_029216955.1 Iris pallida | reverse complement strand
GTCCGCGGTCTCGTCTTCACCCACCCCCTGATAGCCCGCTTGAGCTGCTTGAGTTTGTGAACCATGCGGAACTGAGCCGTACCTTCCTGGAAGTGCTGCATCTCTCCCGTAACCAACTCCTCATATCCGGCCGACAGATACCAGCTATTGTTATACCGAAACGGCCTCGCCCTCAGAGTGGGTCTCTCACTGAGGCCAACCCGGATAGGAGAATGGTCGCTAGTACCCCCGCCAGACCTTCCGCCACCGAGTTCGGAAAGCACCTGAACCACTCACTATTGTCCAAGGCCCGATCCAACTGACAAGCAATCCGATTGTGTAGCCTTGTTGTGCCAGGTCCAGATATGTCCAGCTCGCTCCAACCCCCGCATCCCTGACCTAAGCAGACACCTCTGGAAGTCATATAAGATCGAGTCCGGAACAGGACGACCTCCCACCTTCTCTTGACGAAGCAGCATAGCATTGAAGTCCCCATGATGAGCAGAGGAAGATGCATGTTGTCCGCCATGAGACCCAGGTGCACAATGTCCTCCCACAAAGCCTGCCGGAGTCTCCGGTCATTGTGCCCATATACAGCACCCAGGATGAATCGGAACTCATCTTTGTTCTCAAAAGTAACGCCGATGATTGTTCTAATTTATGGATCTGTACCCCTTCCCAGCTACCTTTGTTCCACCTAACCCAGATCCTGGCTATATCACAAAGATCTAAGTTGTGAATGTGATCCCAGTTTGCCGGTGTCCTTCGCGAGAGCATAGCGGCCCCTCTAATCTTCGTCTCCAGCAGGATAGCAATGTCACACGACTCTCTCCTCAGAACCCCTCCAATCTCTCTCCATCGTCTAATGGAACACCCCCCTAATGTTCCATGCTAGGACCGACATCTAATTAAGAGATGAGGGTCCCCCTGGAACTCGTCTGGATCGACACTCGAGGGAAGTGTCTCATCCGCCTGATCAATGACTGCATCTACCATAGAGGAAGGAGCAAGATGGGCCTGAATCCTGCTAAGGGTAAGTGCCCAGTCAGGATTGTCTTCAGTCTGGTCATCCATATCCCTCGCCTGAGGATATCCTCCCGTGTGGCCGGAGCGTGTCTTTTCCTGCTGCTGTACACCATGATCGCCGGGGAGGCCTCCATCACCATCTGACCACTACCAGCCGCGCTCATACCCCTGGTCACGATGGTCCTCTGTGGCCTGAACGGGACTAGTGCACCCTGCGTGCTCTCCTGTCTCTGCGGTGATCTTGACTCCTGCCTCCTATCGACCTCCATCCCTGTGTCCTCCTCCATATGTCTGTCTGGCTCCGTCTTCCCAGGCAAGTGGCTGGGGGCTGTCTCCTTCCCAGGTGCCTCCGTCCGAGTCGCCTGTGGCCTGGCAGTCTCCTTCCTCTTGTTTTTGCACGCACTGGTAGTGTGTCCAAAGCACTCACAGTGAGAACACATGGGGGATCCAGTCATACTCCACCGCCTGTGTCATAACCTCCCCAGACGGTACCTGATACTCAAGCATACTCGGTAGCTCCGAGCCCCCTTTGATCTCCACGAAGACCCTGGCATACATCAGTCTGGTGCGAAAGGTAGTGGCCTCGTCTGCTTTGATCGGCTTTCCCACAAGGCTGGCAAGTCTCATGAGAAGCGGGATGCTCCAATACTTTACTGGGAACTCAGGGAATCTGACCCAGATGGGAATAGCATTCAGCACCTCCTTCTCACACCTCAGCTCCGGCGTCCACTCCTTCAGTATAATGAGTCTTCCATCAAATGACCAAGGCCCTCCCTGTAGAATCCTGGACACATCCTCCGCTAAGCCAAATTTGACATAATAGAACCCGTTCTCCCGTGAGAAGAATTTCATGCTACCTTTGGGTCTCCAAACACGCTCCGCATAACCCCGAATTTGGCCGTAAAATGGCTTGTTCCCTAACACATACAGCACCAGTGTGTTTTTTCCAGAATTCTGAAACCACCGCTATTTCTTCAGCGGGAAAATACGTCCGAAGTCCTCCTCCAACCGACATCGGTGGGACGTACTCCATCGACATCGGGCTTTTCGCAACCACTGGCGTGCAGACCTCCTTCCATGATCGAGGCCTCTGCTCCTCAACGTGCGTCCTGGTCGGAGGTTCACATGACCCTGGTCTGTCCTACCGGTATCAGTAGCAATACCCTTAGCCTTCTCGGCCGCCGTCGCCTTAGGCCTCCAACCCTACAGGCCGCACCATACCTCTCCCACGACGCCGGGGATCCACTGAGCCGATCGAGGATCGATTCTCTTGATTTTCTGGCCCCGTCCGCCCCGAAACTTGGGACTGTGCCCCTCGCCGTCCTCCAGCCCGTCGTCTCGTCACAGTCTGCCAGCCTGCATCTCCAGTGTTGTCCCCCCCCGGATCCGAATTCGAATACGGAAGCTGCTCCTCCGGAAGTCCCGCCTGGAGTGGTCTCGCCTCCGCCCCCCCCCCCCCCCCCCCCCCCCCCCCCGCGTGGGGGGATCCCGCCGTCGTCGCCCGGTCGGTGACCGCTGGGCCCTGCCCCTCTTCCGCTGCCTCCCGACCCCCCCCCCCCCCCCCCCCCCGCCTGGGGGTCCCGCCGCCTGGACTGGGGCCGCTGTGCCCTGCCCTGCTTCCGCCACCTCCCCCCCCACCCCCCCCCCCCCCCCCCCCCCCGCCTGGGGGGGTCTCCCGCTGGTTCCTCCCGACCCCCCCCCCCCCCCCCCCCCCGCGTGGGGGGGTCCCTTGCTGGCCGCCGCCCGGCCCACCTCTGGGCTGGGGAGGACGTCCTCTCTCCTCCGTTCCTCCCAGTCGCCGAGCCTCCCTCCCCGCGAGCGGATCGGGGGGTCGGGGGGGAGGCGAGGAAGCCGCCGCCAAAACCCTAGCAGAGGGAACGAGCGCGTGCATCGTATTATATATATATTATATATATATATATTATATATAATATATAACATACATACATTTATAGCATACATTGTATATATCACTCATCCTCATATCCCTATATCTGTTAACCCATCATATATAAATGCCCACAAATCCTCTCAAATACATATACATGCAAATCCCCAAATCTGTCCAGGATACTGGACAGGACAGTCCTGGTAATGCAGTGAATAAATGGGGAGGGTCTACTGTACAGATGAAGGGAAAGGTGAGTGATGTGTTCAGTACAGACTAAGCAAAAGTGTAGATGCAATGTGTCACAGTGGTGTGTGTGTCCAAGATATGTGCAGTCATCAGAAATCAAAGTGCAGTGTGTCAAATAGTGGATGTGAATGTGAATCATGGTGTCAGTAGCGTGTACAGCTATGTGTCAACAAGTGAAATGTGAAGAGTGGCAATATTGTGCAGCAATGAAGTGAGCATGTCATAGTGAATGTGTGCCAAGAAGTGTGTCGAATGAAAACATGTGTGAACGCCAAATGTATGGGGTGTCTAACTTGTGTCTAATGTGTCAATTAAGTGTGTCCAAGTGTCCAGAGCAAGTGTCAAGTATCGTGTGAAACAAAGTGTGCAGTGTTCAATGGCTACAGTGCCCCGACTGCTCTGGGCTAAATCTGTGGGTCAAACCACAGTTCGAAAACTCCATCAATCGAAACCCCACGACCATGGCCCACTGTCAGACATAGCCCCTACCCAAAACAGTAGCTAGGGTTTGAAATAGAGGCGTGTCGAGTGAACACGAGGCCTGCGGTAGCAGGGGATGCACTGTAGCCGGTGCATTCCTGGCCGCGTGTCCCCGTGTCCATTTTGACACACCAAAACACCTCGAATTCACCCCAGTCAAACACTTATGTAATCTACACATAATAGGCTATCCAAATATATATTTTTACAGAAATTAGAGAGCAAAATATCCTAAGAGGCATTTCGTCGAACACTTGCGATATCTCTCCGTACGCCATGATACGGGCCTCAAATGGACACGAATTGAACCCAAACTTAACCTAATGCTAGGGGGACCCTAAATGAATGCATCTATGGAAAGAAAACAAAATTCAATAGGTTTAGAGACATTTACCAATTGAGAGTTGGAATCTCAATGAAAACTCCTAGATCTAGATCTCCACCAAGCTCCAATAGTCAAATTGTTCCAAATCCTTCCTAGCTAGCCAATAGAGACCTCCTCTACTCAAGGGGAGTAGTTTGCAATTGGTTTGGTTGAATTTGGAGTTAAATTGGTGAAAGGAGGCAAATTTAGGGAAGAGCACAAATTAGGGTTAGGGTTTCTATGAAAGAGGGATGAAATGAGGCTAATGTTTACTTAAATAGGCAAGGGAAGCTGTCTTGGTCGGCCATGGGTGTGGGCTAGGGTTTGGTTGGGTGTAAATGTCTAAAAGTCTTCCTAACATGTCAATTTAAGGCCCCTTAAGGGAAAGGTCCAAGTGGCTAATGTTTTAAATCACTAATTGGTTTCTAAAGGACACTCTAGCTAGATTAAAGCCTAACATAAGTCATCTAATCTTTCTAACAAGTTTCTATGGTCATGGCTAACATCTACACAATGTAGTTCTAAGGTTTCACTTAACAAGACACTAATACAATTCATCAATTTAAATAATAATAAAATAATCAATTTTTTTGACCAATTACCATAATACCCTTGTTCTAGAATGTGGTGGTGACATTAAGGTAAGACAATATGCATGAGTTATAAAATTTGAGGATTTTCATGAAAACATATATGAAATAGTTCTGCTTGAAATTAGGGACTGTGGTGGTATCTTAATGTGATGACAATGGAAAAGGTGATTGCATGAAAGGAATATGAGGTTGATGGGCGAGAAGAATAAGACTTAATTGTGTCTGTTTCTCATTTGCAATTGCAACCCTTCAAAGAGCAGAAGGGATTGTAATAAAATGTTCTGTACGTGTTTAAACCTTATTTCATTTGATGTCATTTATGGAAAGATGATGTTCAATTAGCAAAAGATGATTATGCCTTTATGACGGCGATCTGATTCAGAAGAATTGGAGGAATATCATTTCTTCTGGCATTGTTTGTGTTGTTCAACCAAGATTCATAGTACCATAATCGGTTCGGACCCTTCTAAAGTTTTAGCGATTTTTGGTTCAAGTCTAAAAATTTAAACAATTTTTTTTTGATACATTAGGCATATTTTGTGTGTATCATTTGTTGTTTCCTGTCTATGGTGCACGGAGATGTATACGAAACGACACGACAACACAGATTTGGCACCTATTTCTGTGTCCTGTATTTTGGAGTATCTATCTCGTGCCCGATACGTGTTCGACACTACACGACACGGGCATGACATGGTTTGCTGTAGTGTCTGAGCTTCCTAGTGTCCTGTTAGTTCTGAATGGAACAATATTAATATTGTTGAATCATTCGTCCGCAGTACAAATTGTTGTTTATTAACTTGCTTTTAGAAAAATATACCTATGATAGATATTTTCTAATAAAATAATTTTAAGATGGACGAATGGTGTGAATTTTGTAGATATACTTTGACAAATGGTAATGGTTACAATGTGTCGGTAATGAATCATATCAACACGTTATAACACCTTAGTCTTTGGTACAACAATCATTGTTTTCATACTATTTTTCCGTACTATTTTTTTATTAATTTTTTCTCTTTGCTGAATCCATCGAGTAAAAGAGCCCTAATGTTGGTAATAGCCATTATCACCAGATATCCATGCAGAGACCCATGGAGTCAGAATTGGTTTAGACAACCCAAAACCTTGTATTCAATATAACAAGAATAACAGAGCCTTTATCTCAGATTTTGAGGTCGGCTATTTGAGTCCTTTTTTCTGACATTCATCTCTCTTAATTAAGTCTTCTGTATTGTTAACCCAACATGTTATAGGCTCAATCCACATCCACGTTCATCTTGGCCTACCTATAGTTCTAGTAGTAGCTCCTTTGATTAGTATAATATCTCTTCTACATGGTGCATCTATTGGTCTACGCTGCACAAATCCAAACCACCTGAAACAGTTTTTTTTCATCTTCAATTGTTATCCCCTCCAACTTCTAACGCTCAGTTTTTTCTATCTTCAATATATTGTCACTCTGCATCTTAGCATTCTCATTTCGGCATGTTCATCTCTTACAAGAACAACAACAAAGCATTTGTCCCAAAAATTTGGGTTTGACTGTTTGAATCATTTTCTTCCATTCAACTTTGTTGAGTTGTGTCCTATGTAACACTAACAGAAACCAGTTTGAGCTATACCCATTTTTTGCACTGCTTTAGTTGTCCAACAATTCAATCCATAAAACATGGTTGATCTTATGTGTCCTATAGAATTTTCTTAAACTTCAATGGTATGTGTTCACAAAGCACTGAAAAGCACTCTTCCATTTCAACCATTCTGGTTTTAATATGAACAAGTTCTCTCAATTTTTCTAGTACGATGGATGATTTGTCCTGAATACCGAAAAGTACCGCTCCTCTTACATCGCTTTGACTATCAGTTGAATTTACATTTTGAATACTCTGTTTTAGTCAAACTATTTTTAAACCTTAGAATCTATAGTTTTTCTCCATAATTCAATGTTAGGGTCTAACCCTTTTCTAGTCTTATATACTAGTCAATATCGTCCACAAACAACATACACCATGTAACTTCATAGTGATTCCTAGTAATTTCATCCAAACTAGCGCATGTAGATAAGGACTTAACATTGATCATTTGATCTTGATGTATGGCTAACTGATAGTATATCCTTCAATGGGTCGCTCGATACTCGTAATTCCATGGTATATATCATTTATAATCCTAATATAGTTATTGGAGACTTTTTTTTCCCCTCCAAAATCCCACTAGGTTTCTCATTAGGTTCTTTATCATAAGTCTTTCCAAGGCAATAAAAACCATATGTAAATCCCTCTTCTCTTTGAACTTTTCCATAAATCTTCTTCTTAGTGAGAAAAACAATTCCATGGTAGGTCTTTCCGGTATAAAATCAAATTGATTTTCTAAAGTTCTTGATTCTTTTCTTCGTCTTTGCTCCATTACCCTCTTCCATAGTTTCTGGTATGACTCGAGCTTTATTTCTCACAGTTAGTACAACTATGTTTATCCTTTTTTTATGTATAGGTAGTATAATACTACGTCTCTAGTCATTGGATATTTTCCTAGTTATTAGGATTTGGTTGAATGAATTAGTTAAAAATATCAAAGCTTTTTCCCCTAAACATAACCAAACCAGAAGAATGTTATTATGACATACAACTTATCCATTTTCTTCAAGGCTTCTTTAACTTGAGAAGTCCTTGTTGTAAACTAATCATAATAGCAATATGACCTATTGTTATAAACTTGAGAAGTCCTTGTTGTAAACCTATTCAGAACTAAATAATTTACTTCCATATTAAGATTATATTTAGTTTCTTAAAACAACATGTGAAAATAACTCATCTTTTTAATATTTTTTCTTTTACTAATTTTTAGTCTTCCACTTTATTTAATTTTATTATTACCTAGATCTCTATTCCTCTTTTCCTACTCTTAGCAAAGCCTATAAATATCTTTTTCTTCCTCCTAATTTCTAACCTCGTACAATGGTCGTATATTTAGTTTCACTAATTACTTTTTTAGTTTCCTTCTTTGCTAATTTATCTCAAAATTCACAATATTCCTACATCTTTGTCGGTGTTTATTGGAAATTCATGTTTCCCTAATTACCTTATGGACTTCTCATTCCACCACAAACTCTCTTTCAGAGTCCACCCGAAATGTCTTTAGAAACTCCTAAGGTATCTTTTGCTCTTTTCATGCAATTTGACATAGCATACCACACAATCTTCTATCTATTTCTTTGGTAAATCTTCCTTTATCATTATATTTTAAAATTACTAAGTTCTTTCTACCCAAGATCCATTATCTAGTTCTTATTGTTTCGTTTATCCTAGTCTCGCTTCTATTTCTTAATGGTAGTATTTAAACCATTAACGTATGTTGTGTGATTAAGCTCTCTTAGTATAACTTACGACCTTTACATACTAGTTTAATTACCATTCTACTTGACTAATATTGGGCCCACACTTGAAAGTGATTAAACTTGCTTCTCCCTTATAAAACAAATGTTTTCTATTATAAGGCATTTAGGATCTTATTGCCTCTTGCTTTCCTAGTTCCATAACCATAATCTCCATGCACATTATTATAAGCACACGTCCTTTTTCCAACATGACCACTAAAATCTCCATGTTTAACTTTTCCCTCTTGTGTAATCCTTGAATCAAACTGTCCATATAATACAAAATTTTAGTTTTTGATATTTTCATGCAATCCTACTTTGGGATGGATATACACTAATATCATTAATAACATTCTCCTCTACAAACTTCATTAACGTTTCTACCCCCCCATTCTTTGTACCTCTACAATGCTTTTCTTTATATCTTATCCATAAGTATCCTTACCCTTTTCTGTCTCTTTTCACATGTTGTCAACATTTAAATCCATTATATTCTACCCACTTAGTTTCTCGTAGATAAACTATATTAAACTTCTTCCTAAATCATATTGTATCCACTATCTCCATTTCCTTACTCGTTATTGTTTGTATGTTCCAAGTAGCTAACCTAATCCTACTCTCATGCACCAACTCCTTTGTCGCTTCTTATATCCTAGAGTCCCTTGTCTATTTATCACTACATTGTAATTGTAACGTGGTGCCACTTCTTGGGAACGTCCTAGCCCACCCTTGCTCACTAGGATGGTGTTGGTGCAATGCGGATGACAACCTAGCAATCAAACCTTGCTCTTTACACCGCACCAGGGTGCTTTTCCGCATACAAAGAGAAAAATCTTGGCATATTTTGGACATATTCTTAACAAAAGTTCTATTATTTGGAAGTGCTCATTTCTCCTGGCCTACGTTCTGTGACTTATCACTAGAAGTTGGAGAATAGGGTTGGGAAAATTATGAAGCTGATTTCTCAATTGTAACAAATGGTTTTTATGTGCTTTCTGTGTCTATCAATCTTTCTTAGGTCTTGAGTATTTTCATTTAACATCCTTCTGTTAACTCTCTCCTATCCCTACCTCACTTCAGTCTACAAAGCTCTTTCTTTGAGCCAGTGCATACACACTTAGATTAGCAATAAAATTGATTTTTTTTTTAATCTTTTACTTTCTTGCCTGTTCGTTTTATATCACAATTAGTCTCTCGTGGGTGAAGACATGTCTGTATGATGGAATATAGATCATGCATGCGTAGCCCGCTGTCGCCATGTGGCTTGTTTAGGTTGTTTTGGATAAAACTGTGCATCAAGTCACGAATGGATCCTTGAACGTGATTTAGTCATTTTCCTATATATTATCATATTAATCCTCTAAACTAGATAGAACAATAACTTCAGATGATATCAACACATTTTCATCTTTTACTCGAGGTTGTGAACTCGTATATCATATTGTATATCGATTTGCTTGTATATCATATTGTATATCGCGTAGCGTATCATGAATTTTACGCTACAATATCTCTAGGTTTTTAGGTTTATATTTTTAAATCCATATAAGAATGTTATTTAATATAATTTTCTCATAAGGTTTTTATTTATTTCGTCTTTATAGATCTACCTAGTTCCAGGATCCAGATTCAGTATAAATAACATGACTCAGTAAAAAAAGAGAATACCTATTGGCCTATATGTATCATATCGGACAATACGTAACAAAATGGTAGTGTATCGTATCGTAAGATAGATATCGTGTATCGTAAGATACTAACAACATAACTTTTACTATTTACACATATATCTCAAGTTACCAAGTACAAATGCCGATATTAAAACATATTATATAGCCTTAGATTAGTGTCACAAATTTATTAATTTAAATATAAAAGACAATTACAACTATATTAGGTAAAATTATGTCTCCATAGCACTTTGATCCAAAAGTTCAATAGTTGGGACACTAAAAATGTATGTGCTTTTAAGATGGAAGATATTTGAAATATTTTTAAATAAAATAAAAATATTAATCGTTAATGTTACCTTTCTTTTCTTCTAAATTTTTTCCTTGCAATAATTTCTTTTCCAAGAGAAGGGTTTCATAACGTTTATAACAATTTTAAAATTAATATCATATAATTAAACAGTTAAATATTTAATTAAATTTTCTTTCTCCTCCCTCTCCCTTCTCCTTTACAATCTCCAAATGCAGTGAACCCTTGTCTTACATGTGGAACTGGAAATCGATTTCCCCACCCCATCATTACTGAATAAACATGCGTAAAGTTGATGGAATCTCGTCTGGGGATACATCATACAGTACCCTAAAATTTTTCATAGGCCACAATTTTGGAAGTTGAAGTGTTTAGGGGAAATTTGTACTTTCTTGGTGTTAGGATTTTTTTTAAAACTTTTGTATAAATTGTAACCATCCTAGCGTTTTAGGTATTGGGAGAGTCACCGAGAGAAGTACCTGATGGACATGTGTCCGACTCCACATTTGTGCATGTCTCATTTTTTAAAGAAAATAATCACTAGGAACATTTGGGGACACGTCGAGGATATATAACAGGACACAAAAGATTAGAAAAAAAGAATTCTTTTTCCAAAATAATAGCTAGAAGGGGAAAAAGTTGAACATTACCCTTTTATTGATTGCTATGGTTTCTAACATGAGGCTTGGGTGGCTAAGCTATGGGTTTTGTAACATTGGTTGACCTGCAAGTAAATTGGATAAGATCTCTCCTTTTGGATAAGATTTCTCTATACATGCTGGTTTATCATCGTGGCTGTACCCATATAGGTCAGTCTCTCAAGAGAGGAAATATCCATCCTAACCACCTTCATTGTTTATTGCCATCTGTCCTGACCCACATATTCCTTTCACTAGAGGAGATATCCGTCCAACCACCTCCTTTGTTACCGCCATCTGTTCCGACCCACACATTTCTTTCACTGCCATTAGAGTTGTACCGTGCTACTCTTTTGTTGTACTTAGAGACCAGTTTGCAGTATCCGAATCAATTTCAGACCTCCGATTGAGTATAAGTATCAACACTTTAGGCAGTTTCGGATTGGAGTATCGACTTTTTCGTTTCATAAAGCAAAATATAATAATAAAGAGTTTACAAAAGCTACAAAAATATTTGATACATATTTGAAATTTTTGTTTGTTTTAAAATAGAATGATATTCAACATTGTTAAATTGTTAACAATAATAGATATATTGTTTACTTGCCTTTAGACATAATACAAGTACAATAAATAGTTTTGAAGGAACAATATTTATATTAATATGGATGAGTACATATATAATTTCGACTGGTAGCCGTTATATTATCGACACAATGTAGCATTGTCGATCTTCGACACAATCGATTAATTATGTTTGACACTATTTTTTCATTCATTTTCGTTCTACTTTTCTATCGATTGGCTAGGAAAGGGACCCCCAACACATTTGTATCAGCCGTTTCGGATCGGGACTACCAAAGCCGATAAGATACGGCCAAATACGTATCAGTATCGGCTGATGATACCGTGAACTATACCTAGAGATAGACAATGAGAAGGGGATGAATATGTTTTGTTCTGTGTGAGTGTGAAATGAAAAAAAAGAAAGTTAGGACTCGACAAAAAATGGTTGATAATCTAGGAGTAACTTTGTCACAAATTGTATTTGGACAAGGTTTACATTATAGTTTTTTGGATGCATCTTATCAATAGCTATACACGGGTTCATTAGTTTCAGCAATTTCATATGAGAGTTTCGGACTTTTTCTTTTAAAGAAAGCAAAAGTAATTAGAAGAAAATCAAAAAAAATGTTTGATACATTTAGGCATAATTTTAGGTGTTATGTGTTATTTCTTTTTAGCTTTAAATGGAAATTATAATATTCAACATTGATAAATTATTTACATGTGATTCATACGATTATCTAGTACCTGCTTCAAGGCAAATACGCCCGTAATAGGTAGTTCTGAATGGAATAATATTATGCCTAGATGAATGTTGTAAATTTATATATACAACTTCGACAAACGGTAATTATTTCATTGTGTCCACAAATAATTCTATTGGCATGCTTGTAGCATTTTAATCTTCCACACGATTAAAACATGGTGTCCATACTTATTTTTTCCTTGTTCTTTTGCTTTCTTTTATTTTGTTTGTTACTTGACATAATTGACCGGAAAAGAGTGCCCCACTATTGAAATCGGCCAATATCGGTCGGTATTGGTAAAAGTCAGCTTCGGATTGGTACAAGCCAAAACCAACCGATACGATACGACCAATACCCGATACCGGCGATATGTATTGGTATCAGCTGATACTACGAACTATGATTTGGAGAACCACTTACCAATTTATAGAATATTTCATCTTTGAATTGATAAGAGGAAATTGTAGGTTGTTCAGGTTTGCGCCCTAAATGCTTTCCTGAACACGTATTAGGGGGCCACCTTTTTATGAGCCCATAAGTGCCAAAGTAGGCCTATATGTAAATTGGGACAGATTGTGAGGATCATGGGATGGATGTCACTGCACTAACAATTTGTACTTCTATGTTTTGATGCATGCTTTTGCTTTCATTCATAACAAACCACAAAACCCTTCAAATTTGTCCCAAACTGTGCTAAACTCCAATGAGAATCACACGTATACGTTGACAGTTAATTCTCTAGTGCTGGTTGAGAAATTGTATTCCTCTTGGTCAAATACGGGCACTAGATAGCTGATCAAGGTGAACCCAAGTTTCTTTTGTTCGCTGGGGATCCCTCTCTCCTTTGCAAGTTATAGTCTTTAACCTTGTGGTGTTTCGGGACTTGCAGATTGTTCTAGATCATCCTACCTGAGTGCCACATTCACCTTGAATAAGTGCACTTACTACCGTTGCAGTTGTGTTTCTGGTGGTTTTTAATTCTTTGGCTGAACACTTGCTTGGATTTGTTGTAGCCTATAGTTTGGGGGATATGTGTGCAATAGTTGAACTGTTTGGCACAAGTAATAACTTTAGAGCTTTATGTCAATCATTTACAGCCAGCTGCGTGACAAGGTAAGTGCTCCGTGGCTCGACTTAGAGGCTATATTTTCTTCCATTTGCTTTATGGATGCATTTCTTACGTCTCATTTCTGTGTGACCATTGGGTATTGACACAAGGGAAAGCAATATTCTGTTGTTATTTTGAACATTTTTAATTGGCACTATCCGGCATGGTTTAAAGTATCGGCCGATACCGATCCGATACGGCCGATACCGATCCGATACGACCGATACCGATACGGTTTGGCACGTCCCGATCCGATACCGACCGATACCCGATACTGACCGATACCGACATTGGGGGTCTCTTTTCGGTCAATTCGACAAAGAAAATTAAACGAAAAAGACAAATCAGCAAGGGTTTAAAGCATAATAAGATTGTAAAAGCATGTAAAAGCAGAAAATCAATCTATTATATGTAAACCAATCGGTAAGGGTGACTATTTCATTTAATTTCAAAACTACTAAGAAATAACACTGTAAATACTTAAAATTATGCCTGAATGTATAAAATATATGTTTTTAAATGTAAATAATTTATTAATAATTTTTTTCCGATACCAAAAAATCCGATACTCCGACCCGAAACCGCCGATACTATCGATATCGCGATATCTAGTCCGATACCGATTCCGATACCGAAACTGTGAACCTTGCTATCGAGTATAACATACACTCAACCAAGGTTCAAAGTATCGGCCGATACCGATACGTATCGGTCGTACCGGATCGGTTTTGACCCAGTCCGATCCGATACTGACCAAAAATATCGGTGTCGGCCGATCCAGGAAAAAAATCATTGTATCGGTCTGAATTGGCCGATACGTAACCGATACAGTCCGATACGGACCGATACACACATAAATCAGACCAAAATCGAAGATCGGCATAAATTCAAAAGACGAATCAAACCAAAAGCATGTAAATAAGATCATAAATAATGAAAAAAATTATCTCGGACAAAATTCTTTCTCCACCGTTGTTGCATCAGCCCCTTCTTTCCGCGCCGCGCGTTAGGTGAGAAAAATGAACGAGACGGGGAGGTGGGAATGACAGAGAGAAATGGAGGAGGAGAGCAGAATGAATGAGTTACGATTTCAGCCAACCACCGTTGTGTTTCCTGTTCAGAAAAAAAGTAGGAGGAGAAGAGATGGGGTCTGCGTTTCTCTCTCCTCATGATTTCTTATTATATTCGCTTAGGGTTTGGTTTGAGCATTAGGTATTGGGCCCAACTTTGAAAAAATGGTAACAACATATAGTGTTATGAAACCGGTTTCCTCTCCTTTGTCCATCCCTGTGCTCACTTGCCTTTTCTATTTATTATTCACAAGTAATCCTGATGAGTATTTTCAATATTTACTTATTTGATTATCAATTGACAACAAGTATGCAGTAAAGAAAGCGATGGTGTTGTCATGTCAACAATGGGTTATGATGGATTGGAATAAAGTAAGTAGAGGGGTAAAAAGAGGTATGGCAAGTGGGGCTAGACTAGAGGAAGGGGGCTTAAGCCATTTCCAAAATGGATGAGGGGTACGTGGTTGGGTTTGGTGTGAGCCAGTTGTGCCTGGTAAAGCACAAGTCAGTCATCATTTTCTCTCTTGACAAGCAAGCTGGTACATTACTATTTATTATGGTACAATACATGAACCACAACTGCAAGGTGATACAATACTATTTATATTGTACTGAACTGAAAACAATTTTTTGTAGACCATCCATTTTATATTTTATCTAACTAAAAATTGGGTCGACTATATTTATTATTATGGTATAATATTTCTTTTATTATTTATCTAACTAAGAGTGTATCTAATTTATTGTATATATTTTTATATATGTATCTAACTAACAGTGTAAATTTATTATTTTTATAAATACAATATTATTGTATGTAATATTTTTTTATTATTGTATGTGAAGTTTAAGTACAATATATTATATCTAAATATTTACTAATTTATTAATAATTATTTAATATTGCCGATACTGTCGATACCAAAAAATTCGATACTCGATCCGATACCGCCGATACTGCCGATACTGCCGATACCGATACTTGTACAAAATGTCCGATACCAATTACCGATACCGATACTTTGAACCTTGCACTCAACAAGAATTCTGTCCATTCTATAATTATCATGTATTGCAGCATTCCAACTATAGTTACCGGGTACACCTAAACCTCTATCGAATCACGTTCCTTTATGGTACATTTTCCATCCAGAACTTTGTGATACTCGATCCGGATCGCTAAATTTGGCAATCCGAATCAATCGTTGAATCTCACTATAAACTTTATTTTATGGTTTATTTACGTGTTTTGATTTGAATCTATTGTACCATTTATTTGGAATCTTGTGTTCCAATTGATGTATGACTATGAAAAGATAAGTTTTACTTCTTATTGAATGAAGTAAAGTAGAGCTATAAATTTTCTTATGTTCTACGCAAGGTTTTCTTTCCGTATATGTTACAATTACTCGGTCAAATTTCAACAAGTAACTAGTATTACCCAATTAGTATTTTGATGCGTCCCGCGAACCGAATTTGTGAACCAACTCATCTTGCCCCTTCTGTACTGAAAATAAAGACAACTAGCATATCACATTCCCGAATCCGTACCATGACAGGTCCAACTGGACTCATTGTTTGTTTATGGATGGAATTATTGCCCATAATTGCAAATTATACAATGTCAAAGCCCTCAATGTTATCTTGTAAAGTTTGACATCAATACTAGCAAGCATGTGTTTGCATTTATTTTATGTTTATCTTTAATTGGAACTTACTCAAATTCAGGCTCTTAAGGTGCTATGTCCTCATGCAATCGCAACATGCTTTTCAATTGTCCATTGGCTATCTTTTTACCTCGTTGATAACTGCAATTGTCTAGCAAATTCTGCCATCTTCTTTGCTTCGTCCATGAACTTAATTTGGGTGGGGGTTACTTTCCTGTTGAAGGTTTCTACCAAATAGCATTGTTGGCTAATGATGAGCTTTCCTTGCTTAGTGTTGCTTAGACCAACTCTCAGAGGCTTAACACCTTATCAAATAGATCTTGTTAAATCCTTTATTTGGACTTTTTTAATTTAGTGTTGCTCTATATAGCCAACTTGGAAGGCTTGGATAGACTAAAGGCATTATAGTATTATATTTACAGAATTAAAGGCATTATACCCATTTATGGCAGAAGGCTTAGACAATTATGAACTTTATATTCATCTTTCAGTAGATTGACATAGGTTCTTCTGAAGATTGCTTTATGATCTCAATTATTGCATCCTCTAATCTTGAAGTCTTAACAGTACTAGGGACAAACTGAATCTTCGTATTTCCTAGGACAAACTTCTTTGTTGTAGTACCTACCTTCTTGTTATTGCTATTCACTGCCCTGCAACATGTGGAGACAATTTGTTCATTTTTCTTCACAATTTGGACATGGCATTTTGATCTTGTTCACCCTTCTAATGTGCCATACCATGCCAGATTGTGTTGTGATCTGTGAAAGCTTCAAAACCCGTACTGATGTATATCTCAGCTTGATGAGGCTTGCTTGCCATGCCAGTCTGGAATGTTTTAGTCTCCTTTAGCAATATTGCACAAGGATTGGATGGTAGTGGTTCAGCAAAAATACTTAGTCGAAATGTATGTCTTAGCACAGGGCACAGAAATCATAATTCACTATATTACCAAATGTTTGACATTGTTCAATCATTGTGTAAACGTTCTCTACCAGCTTATTGTTATTGCACTGCCACTGATACGGGTTGCTGTTGGTGTCATTCGAATCTGAAGTATTTTCTTCAACAGGAACCTCTAATATCTTTGTTGATATACTTATCAATTATATCTATTGAAACTTCCATTAGGTGTTATCTTGTTTACTTCTGGGAGTGTAGTCGGGGCTTGTATCCATTTCTACTCCATGCAACTAGGAACATGAGCTCAGTTCACTAGTTTAATTTGTAACATTTGGATTGTGTCTCAGTTGTGCACAAGGTGAGCCTAGGTCTGTTTCTGTGGTTCTGATTTGGTAAGAGCAGGATCTGTCTTGAACAAATCATGACTACCTTTCATATTGCAGAATCGTGGAAAAATTATTATATAAACTTATGTATATGTAGTATCATATCATAATGTCACGACCCGTTCCCATTTTTGGTGATATGAGTACGTGGTCAAGTCCAGCCTGTGCCGCAACATCATCGACGGTATTACGCTGTCTAGACCTCAATGGCATCGTCAATCCAATACATAATATTTGATCACAAAATAACATTTATGCTCATTCACAACAACTATACTTATTCACAAATCCAATATTACATTTAAATTAAAATTGGGGAACAAATCTGCTGATTATCAAATTCTAAGTTATAGGAACTTCTAAATTATCTATGGTCTAGAATCATCCTTCAAAGCACCAAATCCCTGTCAAAGGGTCCATAGCGTAGAAGAGCAAGTCACCTAAAATTGTCAACGTATCCAGTCAAAGATTGGATCAAGTATAAGCCTAAGCAACAAGATACAAATACAATGTAAAGCAAGTAAGACTCTAAACATGATGACCAGATAAACAATGGAAGCATATACGACATGAACATATATATAACAAGCTGAACTGATGGAAACAAGTAACAAGTATGATATAAACTGAAGGAACTCAAGAATATACAATAAGTGCTCACGTGTCTTTGGAAGCACAATTTTTAACACATGGGCAAATTATATGGGTAATAGGCTAATACGTAATGAGTGCTTGAGAGTGTCACACGAAGTTATAATACATTTCCACGTCACACGAAAAATATAACATGTTCTCAAGTTCATAAGCAAGTCACACGCAGGAGGTCCACGTACCTAGTGAGTGTACTTCCTCAAATCCTACATCTCACAATCATGATGACACAATCACGAAGACAATACACGAGAAATAAGTAAACATAAATATGATAGATCACTCTCCTCTCATGTGTGTGTAAACAGTCAAGACAGAGAAGGTAAACATGCATAGATGAATTACAACAATATAAAGTAAATGCACATGAAAGCACTAAACAAATACTTGCCTTCGCCTTTAGTGGATATGGTTTATCAATCTCGTACTATTGCTATCCCGAAACTAAGAAAACAACCAAGCATCACACAATGGTAGTTAATTAAGAAATTTACATGTTTACAAGTTGATTTGGTCGTCAAGGCCAACTAGGCTGCTTCTATTGTAAGTTACTTAGTTCTAGGTGGTTTATTTAGCAACTCATCATTGATCCAAAGCTAAAAGTTACAAATTTTAAGTTAATATAATCTAATTAAATAGAATTAAATTCTTCTATATCATATACGTTTCGGTACATGTTTTGAAATCCATGCCACACAAATGGAGACAAAGTAGTCAACCACAAGGTTAACAACGTTACCTTCGAGATCCGTACGGCCACTTTGTCAATTTAAGCAATATGAGACCGCTGGAATTGACGGATTTTGATTTTGTTGCACGGATTTCAAAATACAAGTCCGATACAAAATAATTAATAAACTAAAAGTGATGTGATTTGATCTATCAAACGATATTATTATGCTGTGAAAATTTGTATCCTAAGGTAAAAAGTGCCTACGATTGCAATGGAATCAATGGGACGAAGATCCAACAGTTGGATCTTTCAATAAGTCCAAAATATCAATTCTGGACAGTCAGAGGGCGGGCACAAGAATTTAAGGGAGAGGGGGGGGGGGGGGGGGGGGTTCAACCGTAAACGTAAACGTAAAGAAAGTCCAAAAATAAATAAAATTACATACTAAAAAATAGCGTACATATATTTAGTTTCACATGTCTTAAAAAACAAGATAATTAATCTCATATTACAATACTCCTCTCCGATTGCACATATTTTAAAATTGTTGAATTATGTCTTCATTGTTGACTCTCTCAGACTGGTTTGTTTTCTGAAGAGTTATATTTAGCAATAAACATTATGGAACTAGAAAATAGATTTTTTGTATATATAATCCAGAACTCTACTTATTCTTTTAAAATGCGAGACTTTGTTCCTGAATCAAATATTGTACCAGTTAAGCAACATGGATCACCAAAGTTAATCTAGTGCAGATAGAGTTAGCTAAAACTGGTTATTTTTTTCCACACAGATAGAAATTAGCTAAAACTAGTTGTTAATCTAGTGCAGATATAATTAGCTACACGGATCACCAAAGTTAAGCTACATTGTCAGTTATTAAAGTATAAAGAAGAAGAATATACCTCGAGTCTTGAGATAATTTTTTCACACAGAAGTTGAGAGCACCACTGGTCCACTGTCTTCAGTCTTCACACAGAAATTGAGCAACGGTTGCTCTTTGCTTGTCTTCACACACAGAAGTAAAGTAACTATTTTTCTGAAGACACTACCGTCTTCACTCTCCATGTAGATGCAGAGTGGAGTCTGGAATGTAGACTGAGGACACCACTGTCTTCTGAGTGGCAGCAGGGTGCGGGTTAATGTAGGAACGAAATCGTAAAGCGCAATACTCTAGAGGGGGGGGGGGGGGGGGGGGTGAATAGAGTTGGCAGCGGAATAATGCTAATTAAAAATTATTAGCAGCAAGATCACAGAATAATAATCACAACTAAATAATGTAAAGGCAGAGATAAGAAAGCAAACGCAAAGACAGCGATGTATACTGGTTTCCCTCTGTTGAGGACTAGTCCAGTCGGTAGAACTCTTGCTACCAGTTGAATCCACTATTGGCAAAACCGCAAGTTTTCTTACGAAGTCCTTGCAACTTACAACGCGAGCTTTGATACGAAGAACTCGTCCAACTTCAATTGTGAAGAGGTATTCTTCTATCAAGCCCCTGATTACAATCACTCTGAAACTTCTAGACCGCATCGCACTGGCAAATCGACTAGAGGATTGTAACTGGCTTGGGATCTGAAAATTAAAGCTCGAAAAAAAAACTCTTTGGAAGACAGTAGGCTTCAAATAGAGAGAAGATTGAAAGTGAATGAGTGTGTTAAAAAGATCGAAATCCTTCTCTATTTATAGGAGTTCCAAAGACGGAATTCTGGCAGAATTCGGGCAGAATTCGGGCAGAACTCGATGAGCAAATCTCGGTCAAATCCGCAACTGCAGGAGGACCAAGTTCCAAGGAATTCAAAAATCAAAACGGCCACTAACCGAACTTGGCCGAACTCTGGCCGAGTTCTGTCAGGGTTTGGTTAGGGTTTTTCAAAATAGATTTTTGGAAATTTTGAAAACCTTTTTGGAGCTTTTGTAAATACGAATGTTTTTCAAAACTAAGGATTTTTAAAAACATTTGAAATCATTTTGGAATAGCCTATTTGCCAGTACGACTCGGTGTACAATGTATTTCTAGACTCAATAAAATAAAAGATTATTGCTCAAAGAAATACAGACTCGAACATGCAAACAACGTTTCGGTCTTGAACTGAGTAGATAGCCGTTCTTGATCATGTCCAAGAGTCCGAGATATCCTGACTAGCTCCATATATCGAGACAGAGTTTGATTAATTATTAAAATCAGTTTGACCATATGACCAATGGGCCAACAATCTCCTCCATTTTGATAATTGACAAACTATGAATGATATAACATCTTTTGAGATAAGATACCACAAAAATTGTTCAAAATTGTTCAATCCCTGTATTATTCTCAAAACAAAATGTTAGATCCTTTTTCTCCCCCGTTGTCACTTAGCAAAATAATTGCGAAGAAATAGTCTCCCCGCAATTAATGCGTAAGCTACTACAGTGAAGAAACACAAGAAATAATATCTGCAGTGAGAATATACAAGACATAACAGAAAATTATTTCACAGGCAGTTTATAATATAGAAGCAGATAAAGATGCTATAAATAAATAAACTGATATGAAAGATAAACTACGCATCCCATAAAAATAAAATGATGTTCAAGAGACATCAATAAATATCCAGTACAAGTCCTAAAAAAACTGATAATAAACGTTAAAAGAAAGAAACTTGGAATGTCAGAGCATTTCCAAGTGTACAGTAGACAATAACTAAGTCTCAAAATCAGCTAATACATCATCATCACATCTCCTCATCATCCTCATCATCATCATCAGCAGCATGACCGGCATGTCCAGAAGGACCAGCTCCAGAAGTGCCAGCTCCAGAAGGGTGAGGAGGACGCCAGTGTAAAACTCACCGACATAGTCTCGAGGAGGGGCACGAGCAGAACGATACCAATCATATGCGTTACCGGGCTGAAAGTAGGCATGAACAGCCTCATCCTCACAGCGATAACCAGAAAAGGCTGGATCTCTAGGAATAGAACCGGCAGAATGTCCAGTCTGAGCAAATCGGAGATCAGCTAGAGAATTTGCAATCGCCTGATAACGAGTGACATCGCGGAACTCACGTTCGCGGGCCATATCCGTCATCGAGACGTGCAAATCAGAAAGATGCTGGTGTATGCCATCAAAGGTCATGGCATACTGCTGAGTAGGTGGAGGAGGTGGAGCACTAGGAAGAGCAACAGCAGTCATACTACGACGAGATAGCTTAAGAAACTTGGGCTCAGGGTCTTGAGTACAAGTTGACAGATCAATATCAAAACGTTGGAAGATGCGCGGGAGAATCATCGCATAAGAGAGATTTCTATCTCTTGCACGACAACGTCCCATCATCTGGATAATAGTCTTAGGGGCCGAAAAGGAATCCCCTTAAGAATATGATACATAGCAGACAGCTCAAGTGATGTGACATCATCCTTTGAAGTAGACTTCGGAAGGAAGTGGAGTAGATGATGCGATGCAATTCATAACTAAACAAGTTCAAGTTATTGGCCTTGAACTTTCCAGAGCGAACTCGATCAGGGGCACAGAGTTCAGCTTTGAAACTAGCAAGTGTCGTGCCGTCGGAAATCAAATTCAGTGATATCATCAAGCGGTGCACCTTCGTTAGAAATACCAAGGATTTCTGCTAAGAGGACATCATTGAACTCGATATCTAGTCCGCCAACACGAGTACTTACGTCAAACGTGTTTAGTACGATATTGCAATAGAAAAGTCTAATGACATTAGTAGCTACCGGAAAACAAAGTTTAGCAAAGTGTTGTAACCCTAATGCCTCAAAATAAGGGCGATGATCTGGAAACACAGTCCATTTGATAGGAGCGCCTGTGCATATGGATCTCATAGAGAAGTCTCCATACCACAGAAGGGCTTGATCTAGGGTTTGAAAATAAAACCCATTGAACGCGCCATCGCTCGATTGAACTGGCGAAAAGAGGGAATCCGTGTGTGGATGTGAAGATGATCCTTCCTCACTAGGATTGGTCGTCTTCTTCCTCTTAAAGGGGTTGAATCCCTTAGGCATTGTGCAAATAAAGTAAATATGCACGAATTTGAAAGGAGGAGAAATACGAAGTTATACCTCCCGAGATTCAAGTATGCTGTAGAGGACAACGATCTCCGCACGAATCCAAAATTTGGATGGATTTCACCACGTAGATTGGGAGAAACGAAGTGGTGAAGAACTAGGGTTTGGAGAGCTTCGCGCGGCTGCTGTTGCTGTGGAAGAGGTTTTAGAAGCAATGAAGAAGAAGAGGCTCTCGGGTTCTTGTTATATAACCAGATACCACTAACTGAACTCGGACCGAATTCGGTCCGAACTCTGGCCGAATTCGCCTAGGGGTTCTGTTAGTTGGTTTGGGCCACTTTCTTTTTCATTGACTCATTTCAAAAATTTAATTCAAAGATTAGTAATTTCAACCTTCAATTAATATAATTAATATTATTTATAGATTAAATTTTGTTACACAGTGACTGTCTCAGATTAGCTGTAGGAGTACTGTCCCAGCTGGCGGAGGTTCACCGGAAACTCTTAAGTATCGTTCGCTTCAACCGTAGTTGTGGTGACAGACAGACTCTTTATTGGCTTGTCTCTAACATAGTTTTTGCGTATTGAAATATAATCATAAAACAAAATTAATTAACATTATTGACGTCCAAAATTCCTAATTCTCGACGTAAATAATTGAAACGATCTTCTGCTAGAGGTTTTGTGAAGATGTCAGCTAAATGATTCTCAGTGTCTATGTATACAAGGTCAATATCTCCATTCTGATGATGATCTCTAAGAAAATGATGTCGGATCTCGATATGCTTAGTACGAGAGTGACATACTAGATTCTTAGTCAAATTAATTGTGCTCGTGTTGTCACAGAAAATGGGAATGTGTGTGAAAAATAAATCATAGTCTTCCAAGGTTTGTTTCATCCACAAAATCTGAGCACAACAACGTTCTGCGGCGATATACTCAGCCTCTGTTGTTGATAGGGCTACAGAATTTTGCTTTTTACTAAACCATGAGACTAAAGCCTTGCCTAAGAAATGACATGTGCCGCTGGGTACTTTTTCTATCAACTTTGCATCCAGCAAAATCTGCATCCGAGTAACCAATAAGGTCAAAAGACTTGGTTTTGGGATACCATAAGCCAACAGAAGAAGTGCCCTTAAGGTATCGAAAGATACGCTTAACTGCGCACAGATGTGATTCGTTTGGATTAGCTTGAAAACGTGCACACAGGCAAACACTAAACATAATATCTGGACGACTAGCAGTTAAATAAAGTAAACTACCGATCATACCTCGATACTTACGTGTGTCGACAGGCTTGCCTTGTTCATCAATATCAAGCTTTGTTGAAGTTGCCATCGGAGTGCCAATAGGTTTGACATTGTCCAGATCAAACTTCTTTAGTAAATCTTTTGTGTACTTGGCTTGATTTATGAATGTCTCATTGTCAGTTTGTTTGATTTGCAGTCCGAGAAAGAATTTCAGCTCTCCCATCATGCTCATCTCAAACTTATTCTGCATACACTTAGAGAATTCTTGACAAAGAGATTCATCAGTAGATCCAAATATAATATCATCAACATAGACTTGTATTAAGAGAAGCTTGCCATTAAAAGACTTAATAAAAAATGTAGTGTCAACCTTGCCCTTTGAAAAACCGTTGTCAAGTAGGAAATAGCTTAGACGATCATACCAAGCACGAGGGGCTTGTTTTAAACCGTATAAAGCTTTCTTCAACTTGAAAACATGATCAGAGTTTTTAAAATCTGTGAAACCTGGAGGTTGTGCTACAAAAATTTCTTCTTTTATAAAACCATTTAAAAATGCACTCTTGACATCCATTTGAAATAATTTGAAATTATGAAAACATGCAAATGCACATAACATGCGAATGGATTCTAATCTCGCAACTGGGACATAAGTCTCATCGTAGTCGATACCTTCTTCCTGATTATATCCTTGAGCTACGAGTCGAGCCTTGTTACGAGTCACTAAACCATTCTCATTAAGTTTATTTCGGAATACCCAACGGGTGCCAATGACCGGATGATCAATAGGTCTGGGAACAAGTTCCCAAACTTGATTCTGTTCAAATTTGTTTAATTCCTCATGCATAGCATCTAACCAAAAATGATCACTACATGCTTCATCAATGGTTTTGGGTTCTAGCTGTGAAATGAATGCAACACTAGAAACAATATCTCTACTGGATGTACGAGTACTTACACCTTTGGTAATATCACCAATTACCAAATCCTTTGGATGATCAGCCGTAAATTTCAATCTTTTCGGCAGACTCCGAAGGTAGCTGCTTCCGGGTTCTTCTCTTGGAGAATCAGCTGGTGTTGAGCTTGGTACAGTTAGATCTTCGTCATTGTCATCGATAGTCATTTGATTCAATTCATCAAAGGTGACGTTGATTGATTCTTCGATGATCATAGTTCGTTTGTTGAAGACTCTGTATCCTTTGCTCTTGGCCGCATAACCTAAAAATATACCTTCATCGGCCTTTTCGTCAAACTTTCCCAAATTATCTTTTGTATTAAGAATAAAGCATTTACAACCAAATATTCTAAAATATGAAACTGATGGAATTCTATCAAACCATAACTCAAATGGAGTCTTCTTCGATTTGGGTCGAATTAGAACTCTATTGAGAACAAAACAAGCTGTATTGACAGCTTCAGTCCAGAAATATTTGGGTAGACTAAACTGGTTTAACATTACTCTGGCCATTTCGGATAGAGTTCTGTTCTTACGTTCCACAACTCCATTTTGTTGTGGAGTCCTAGGGCAGGAGAACTCGTGTACAAAACCGTGTGTCACAAAATTGCTCAAACTCTGCATTCTCGAATTCGCCACCATGATCGCTTCTAATACGAGTGATCATGTAACCTTTTTCATTCTGTACTTTCTTGCAAAAGGCGACAAATTCAGATAGTGCATCATTCTTGCGTGTCAAAAAGTATACCCACGTGTATCTAGAGTAATTATCTACAATTACAAAAGCATATAACTTACCTCCGAGGCTAGCAACTCTGCTAGGACCAAATAAGTCCATATATAGCAATTGTAGAGGTCTAGTAGTACATACTGCGTTTACTGACTTGAATGTGGATCTGGTAGCTTTGTTCTTTTCACATTGGCTGCATACCGAATCCTTCTTGAATATTATGTCCGGTAAACCGCGTACTAGCTTCTTCGTGGATAATCTTGAGATTGTGTCCATATTTGCGTGACCGAGTCTCATCAAGGTTGTAAAAATCGCTAGTTGGCCGCTAGTCGGTTCGTGGGGACTACGGATTAATCGGACTACTCGGGGACTACTCGGGAACTAGTCGGATTAGTCGGCTTAGAATTTTTAATGAATATATATATATGTAATATATTATAAAAATATTTTAAAAAATAATATGTTAATTGTTGAACTTTTAATTATCGCAGACTACAGTGCATTTTCTTATTCATTATTTTGCATAAATTTCTATTTCGATAAATATTTAAATAATATGTTAACAACTTACTATTTTGCACGGAGAGTTACAGCCGCAGTAGCAAGTAAAAGCAAAAAAAAGTAACAAGCAAAAATTAAAAAAAGCCACAACAACAGTAGCAAAGAGATAACAAAGCAAAAGTAAAAATAAAAAAAAGAGTAGGCTAGTCACTTTTTTCAAAAATAGAAAAAGGCAGCAACAAAGTAATGAGTCGACGACGGCTGCCTTGACGAAGTCGACGGCAGCCCAGACTAGTACCAATTTAGCTAATTTTTGGATGGACCAGCCCCTAATCGAGTCGACGGTGGCCGACAAGTGACTAGTCGGGGACTAGCCCCTAGTCGAGTCGGCGGCGGCCGACTAGCGACTAGTCGAGGACTAGTCGGCCGCCTAGAGAGATTTTTACAACACTGAGTCTCATATGCCACAGATGACTTTCATCACTTTTAGCCATTAAGCATCTACCTGAAATGTTAGTTTCTTCCAACAAATAGAAAACATATATGTTGTCTTCCCTGATACCTTCAAAGATAGTATTACCAGTTGAACTATCAATAATAGTGCATTTGTCTTTTACGAAGTTAATACCATAACCGTGATCAGCTAAATGGCTTATGCTGAGCAGATTATGTTTTAACTCAGTAACAAGACAAACATCTTTAATCACTGGATAGGGAGCTTTACCAATATCACCAATACCGATTATATATCCTTTCAAGTTGTTACCGAAGGAGACATAGCCTTCCTTCTTCTTCTTCGACAGTGTTGCAAATAATATAGCGTCACCGGTCATATGCCGTGAACAACCGCTGTCGAGGATTCATTTGCTTTTAGCATGTGAAAGGTGTTCCACCTACAAAACAATTTGCAGATGAAACTTTTGGTACCCATTTCTTGTAGGGTCCTGAGATGTTAGCTTTTGGTATCCATGCATAAATATTTAAATCAACAAGCTTTCTGATTCTACATGCAGGAGAAATATGACCAGTGTGGCCACAATAATGACATTGTGCATGTTTAGTGTTGAAAGCTGAGTGGTGTGTATGGTTGGTAGGTTTAGGTTTTCTAGTATAGAAGAAAGCATACCTATAATCCTGTTTGGGCTTAACCTTTTGGAGTAAAGGTTTGATATGGTTAGGTCTGACAGTGTTTGGTTTGGGAATGTTCCGATTATTCGGTAAGTGACACGTGTTAGGGTAGGAAGCAGCAGTCTCAGGCTGTTTTCCTAACCTAATTTCCAGTCTTTTGGAAGTGTCATACAACTTAGTATAGTCAAAAGTGAGTGCTTCCATTCTGATTTGTGCACTTTGAAGACTTTTCTTCTCTTTAGAAAGTTCTTCTTTCAGTTGGTCAATAACCTTGTCTTTTTCTTCGGATGACTTGGTAGTCTTGTGTAATAAGAGCTTAATAGAAGAAATCTCACCAGACTCACTAACATTATCTTTAACCTCAGCTAGTAGGTCGGTAAGTCTTCCTATTTCACCTTTGTACTCTTTGAGTACCTTCTTAGAGGTCTGATATTTGCTACGCAGTTTCCTGTAATCACTTATCAGTTCACTGAAGGCTTCTCCTAATTGTTCAAAGGTGAAGTCATCATATGTATCAACTATAGGTTCAGAGAGTACCTGATCGGATGCCATAAAGCATACATTTGCAGCGTCTTCTGATTGTTCATCTTCTGAGTCGCTGGCTTCACTTTCATGCCATATGCTGGTATTGGCATACTTTCGAGATGTTGATCTCTTCAGGTTTCCTTTCTCATACCTGTTGCTCTTCTTGCTTGATGATGAGTTTGTAGGACAATCCTTCTTCATGTGTCCCTTCTTCTTGCAGCCATAGCAGACAGCATCATCTTGATACCAGTTGTTGCTGCTATTGTTCTCTTTTGTTTTCTTCTCATATCTCATGAATCTTTTGAATTTCCTTGCTAGGAGTGCTTGATCTTCAGCATCAGATTCACTGCTGTCTGAATCACCTTTAGCAGCTTTTCTGTGCTGAGCCTTGAAAGCGATCGTCTTCTCCTTTGGTGCAAGCTCTTCAAAATTTTGTAGCTCCAGTTCATGAGTGAGTAGCTTACCCATGAGTACTTCGAGTGTCATGGTAGTGAGGTCGTTTCCTTCAATGATTGCAGTAGCCTTCGGAATCCAATTCTTTGTAAGTGCTCGCAGGAGTTTGCGAATCTTTTCATGGTTACTGTAATCTTTGCCTAGGGAGGACAACGGATTTACAATATCCAAGAATCTCTCGAACATCTGAGTAACTGTTTCGTTGGGCTTCATCTTGAACGCTTCGTACTCCTGAGTAAGTCTGCTGACTTTTGATTCTTTGACTTGAGTCGTGCCTTCATGTGTGACTTCAAGAAGCTTCCACACTTCATTAGCAGTTGTGCTGATAGACACCCTGTTCAATTCAGTTCTGTCTAAAGCATAAAATAAAGCGTTAATAACACGTGCGTCAAGACTGGCCTTTTTCTTTTCTTCCTCTGTATATCTGTTATGGGATTTTTCAGTTAAAACTCCATCAACATTTATACGAGGTGGCTTTTGATAGCCATCAATAACAATAGACCATAAATCAAAATCAAGAGATTTCAAGAAGAAACTCATCCGTGTTTTCCAATAGGTATAATTTGTACCATCAAACAGTGGAGGTCTGTTTGTGGCCTGGCCTTCACTTATGAATTTTACAGTTGTCATGTGTTGTGCTGTGATCTATATAACAATTAATTAAATGAATAAATAATTGTAATGTTACCTTGCTTTACCTGTAACACCTGCTCTGATACCAATTGTAGGAACGAAATCGTAAAGCGCAATACTCTAGAGGGGGGGTGAATAGAGTTGGCAGCGGAATAATGCTAATTAAAAATTATTAGCAACAAGATCACAAAATAATAATCACAACTAAATAATGTAAAGGCAGAGATAAGAAAGCAAACGCAAAGACAGCGATGTATACTGGTTTTTCTCTATTGAGGACTAGTCCAGTCGGTAGAACTCTTGCTACCAGTTGAATCCACTATTGGCAAAACCGCAAGTTTTCTTACGAAGTTCTTGCAACTTCTACAACGCGAGCTTTGATACGAAGAACTCGTCCAACTTTAATTGTGAAGATGTATTCTTCTATCAAGCCTCTGATTACAATCACTCTGAAACTTCTAAACCGCACCGCACTGGCAAATCGACTAGCGGATTGTAACTGGCTTGGGATCTGAAAATTAAAGCTCGAGAAAAAAACTCTTTGGAAGACAGTAGGCTTCAAATAGAGAGAAGATTGAAAGTGAATGAGTGTGTTAAAAAGATCGAAATCCTTCTCTATTTATAGGAGTTCCAAAGACAGAATTCGGGCAGAATTTGGGCAGAACTCGATGAACAAATCTCGGTCAAATCCGCAACTGCAGGAGGACCAAGTTCCAAGGAATTCAAAAATCAAAACGGCCACTAACCGAACTCTGGCCGAACTCTGGCCGAGTTCTGTCAGGGTTTGGTTATGGTTTTTCAAAATAGATTTTTGGGGAATTTTGAAAACCTTTTTGGAGCTTTTGTAAATACGAATGTTTTTAAAAATTAAGGACATTTTTAAAAATATTTTGAAATCATTTTGGAATAGCCTATTTGCCAGTACGACTCGGTGTACAATGTATTTCTAGACTCAATAAAATAAAAGATTACATTGCTCAAAGAAATACAGACTCGAACAGGCAAACAACGCTTCGGTCTTGAACTGAGTAGATAGCCGTTCTTGATCATGTCCAAGAGTCCGAGATATCCTGACTAGCTCCATATATCGAGACAGAGTTTGATCAATTATTAAAATCAGTTTGACCATATGACCAATGGGCCAACAGTTAAGTGTTGTGAGTAGTGTGCAGGTGCAATTAAGTGTATGCACAGTGTAGGGGTGAGCAGTGTGTGCAGCTAGATAGTGCGTGCAGCTAGATGACCTTGACAGTTGTGAGCAGTGTATGCAGCAGTAATATATTTTCAAAATTTCAGTAGGGTCACATGACCCAAATGCCCCATGGTGGGTCTGCCTCTGTGGACAATAGGCAAGGATACACAATGTACGATCAGAATCTTGATTATCCAACCATACATATTGAAGGTAAGACTTAGGGGAAGGTACACCTTGAAAAAAGGAATCGACAAAATAAGGATGCAGCGCGAAGATACAGCCTTTGGAAATCAACTGGGCTGCTGGACACACCAAGGATACGACGAACAGTTACAATGAGTTTTGATCCATCAAATGTCGCCGAGGTTGCGCGAAACTTGACAAGCTGAAAGTTAGCTATCCCACGAAGGCCGTCGAGAAAACGGATAGTGAAAATAGTCACTGGATTCTTTGTGGCAAGCGCAGGAAGTTGACGACATAAAGTGTTCTTCGTGTCATGAATACGACGCTCGCACAGAGTGCACGGGCATCGTGGAGGGTCGGGGACGAGCTGGGATGGAAGGGGTGGATGTTATGAGGATGTGGGTAAAATTTGGATGGTTTGCAGGTCGTTTGGTGCTCGAACATGTGCTGAACACAAGTGTGCGCCGCGGATACGAGACAAAATTAGGGTTTGGCTTTACTGTTTCTGTTAGTGTCTATATATACAGTTTCTTAATGGGTCGGATTTATTGGGGTTGTGTTGGAATCCGTTTTGGATTGAAAATCCAAATTTTAAACAAAAATAAGGGAGCAAAAATATTTATGGGCGGCGGGTTTTAAGCTAATGATTTGTTTAATAATCAATTAAGGGTGGACCTGCTATGGATTAGATTGTTTGCTTCTTTTTTTTAATATTTTTTTACACAGGGGGTTTGCTTGGCTTATGCTTTGGCGGGAAAGGGAATTGATTTACTTTACTTTTTATTTATTATTTCTTTTTTCTTCTTCTTTTCTTAATTAGTTTTTAATTCATACTAAATTCAATAAAATTCATAAATTTACCAGAATTTAACAGAAATTAATTTAGCCTAATAGAAGTCTGTAATGCAAGTTTTAGCCAAAAATGTTGTATAGTTTTTCCTAGAAAATTTCTAGAAGATACAGATTAATTAGTTTTATTATGAAGTAACTTGGATAAATTATTTTCTTGCTGAAATAGTTAGTAAACAAATTTCAGAAAATATGAGAAAGATTTAGGGCATAACCTAAGACTAAATGAACCGTTTTCTCGAGTTGGCTACTCACGGTAAATTCTACATTTTACCAATTTTACATCTTTCTAAGTGGGAAGGGTTCTATTGACTCTAAATAACTCTATGAGTTCCAGGTTAACCACATATCATAAACTTGAGTTATTCTACAATCCTAGAGTGTTGGATTTGAGTCTTGACCTATAATAATTACTGGATTACAAGCATAGGAACGTCGTCCCGGTGTCCACGAAACACAAAAATTATAGCTTTTACTTTCCCGTTTCATATTTGATTACGTTTTAATTAGGGTTTTCGATTTCAAAATAAAGTTTTCAAAATTTTCAAATTCAAAGGGCTTACACATAAGGAGAAGAAAAATTGATCGTTGTTCACTACTTTCCTTTTCTTAGTTTATAACAGTATTGTCACGATGGATGACGAGGCACAAGATATCCTTCATGGCAAGGCGCAAGATATGCATAACCCCAAAGGCGCATGGTGCATGGCACTGTGTGTGCCTCGATGAAGCGAGACAAAAGTTTTATATATTTTTATAAGGAGAAGAAAAATTGATCGTTGTTCACTACATTCCTTTTCTTAGTTTATAACAGTATTGTCACGATGGATGACGAGGCACAAGATATCCTTCATGGCAAGGCGCAAGATATGCATAACCCCAAAGGCGCATGGTGCATGGCACTGTGTGCGCCTCGATGAAGCGAGACAAAAGTTTTATATATTTTTATAATAATCTAGAAAACACTAAATTTTATATATAGATCATATAGTCTTGTGTAAACACTCTAAAGGATGTAGATAGTAATGTACATATTGTACAAAGCATATATAAACCGAAAAACATATATTAACGATACATAATACCAGTAAAAATTGATGTAGAGAGTAATGTATAGACTATAGAGCATATATAAACGACAATACTACTTAAAAGGAAATTACAGATTAAAGCATAAAAGAAACAACTATTCAAAGCATGAGTTGTAGTACATTATATAAATGATAAAATGACAAACCGATAAAATAAAGACAAGTTATATTAATGTCTTATGACTCCCGTCACAAAGTTTGGCAAACCACCAAAATATCATTCACTAACTACTAGAGTACTAAACTAGTGAGTAATAACTAGATTACTACTCATCGTCGTCATCAAACAAAACTACTTCATTATCATCACCATCAGAAGAAAGAAGAGAGGAAGCGAGGTGGTTGTGATCATTTAAAGAAAAAGAAGAAAAGGAGATGGCTTATACCTGACTATTAGGGTTATTTGTGGGCCTTGGATACATGTGGGCCTGGATGTTCGAGCTAGTTTAAATAAATAAAAAAACTTAGGCACACCATTTCTTGAACCATGCACCATAGTGCACTATAGTGCGCTAAAGTGCACCTTTGCTCAGCCAAGCACCATGAGTGGCGGCGAGACGCACCGCTGCGCCACACATTGCCTTGCACCAATGGCGCGCGCCCTGATGCGCCATTAACAACACTGGTTTATAGAATTTTTTTATATATTTTTTTATCAATCTTTAAAAGTTGAACGTGCAAGTATAATTGTTCTGTATGTGTTGCAGATATCTTCCTGAGGAAATGGCGGAAGGCTGGGATGGAAGTTATAACTCTAGTACCCACTCTGCTGCCCACTCTGCTGCCCACTCTGAAGATAGCTATTATGAAAAATTACGCATTGAACCTATCTATGAGTCATTTGTCTGCCCTCTTACGAAACAAGTTATGAGGGATCCTGTTACCATTGAAAATGGTCAGACTTTTGAGAGAGAAGCAATTGAGAACTGGTTGAAAGAATGCATGGAAAGCGGAAAGAGGCCTATTTGCCCATTGACACTGAAAGAACTGAACACCACTGAACTGAACCCTAGTATAGCACTAAGGAACACAATTGAAGAATGGAGTCAAAGGAATGATGCTGCTCAGCTTGAAATTACCTGTAGATCCCTTTCTCCTGGAAATTCAGAGAGTGATGTTCTGCAGGCTTTAAGTTATATCATAACCTTTTGCCAAAAGAGCAGGCTCAACAAGCATGTCCTGAGAAATGCAGAGTTAATACCAGCTACTGTTGATATGTTGAAGAACAGTAGCCAGAAAGTGCGATGTAAAGCACTAGAAACTCTACGAATTGTAGCTGAAGAGGATGACGACAATAAGGTTGTCCAATGTTTACTGGTTTTATTTTCAGACTTTCTGCATATTCCTGATTGCTTGTTTCATACAGATTAATCTTCTTATATTGCAGGGAGTTGTTTCCTCAGGGGACACAATTCGCACTATTGTTAAGTTCTTGTCACATGACCATTCTCAGGAGAGAGAGGAAGCTGTCTCTCTTTTGTATGAGCTTTCAAAATGTGAAGCTCTTTGTGAAAAGATTGGCGGAGTCAATGGAGCAATTCTCATTTTAGTTGGGATGTCAAGTAGCAAATCTGAGAACGTGTTGGCTGTGGAGAGAGCTGAAAAGACTTTGGAGAATCTTGGGAAATGTGAGAATAATGTGAGGCAAATGGCAGACAGTGGAAGATTGCAGCCTCTCCTTACCTTGCTACTGGAAGGTGCTTTCTATTCCGCCCTCTTGAATGTTTCTGGTGCCAACTTGCGTTGGTGCTAATTTTTCTTGTAGACCTTTTTCCTCATTGCGATGGTTTTTCTTTTTGTAGAAAATAATGGTGGGATAAATTTTATTGATGGACTACTACACTACTTATAGGGAGTCTAGCTCCTCTACATACTACATATTCCGATGTGGGACTAAAAGTCCCTTATTGACTCTCAACACTCCCCCTCAAGATGGGCGATAGATATTGATCATCCCCATCTTGTTACATAGCTTCGACAGACTTAATGAACTAAGACCCTTAGTCAGACAGTCTGCAACTTGTTCTTCTGAGCGGACATGGTCAATCTTCAGTATCCCTTGTTCCAGCTTCTCCTTGATGAAGAATCGATCAATCTCGATGTGCTTCGTTCTGTCGTGCTGGACTGGATTGTTAGCTATACTTATTGCAGCTTGACTATCGCTCAGAAGACGCAATGGTGCTCCCTTATCCAGCTTCAACTCTGTCAGCAATGCTTTCACCCATAGCAACTCTGACACTCCCAGAGCCATTGCTCTGTATTCTGCTTCAGCTGTCGACCGTGCTACCACAGACTGTTTCTTGCTTCTCCATGAGACCAGATTTCCTCCTACAAAAACACAGTATCCTGTGGTAGACCTTCTGTCGTCTATGCAGCTCGCCCAGTCTGCATCACAGTATCCCTCAACTTCTATGCGTCAATTCTTCTTGAACCATAGCCCCTTTCCCGGCGTTCCTTTCAGATATCTCAAGATCTGAAATACTGCGTCCATATGACCCGTTCTTGGATCATGCATGTAGCGACTCACTACACTCACCGCAAATGAAATATCAGGGCGAGTGTGTCCCAGATAAATCAACCTTCCTACAAGCCTTTGATACCTTTCACGATCAACAGACTCTCCTGCTTCTGCTCCCAATTTGCACTTCTGGTCAATGGGAGTGACGGCTGCTCTGCATCCCAGCATCCCTGTCTCCTTCAGCAGATCTAGTACGTACTTTCTTTGTGAGAGAACAATTCCCTGTTCTCCCTCACACACTTCGATACCTAGAAAGTACCTCATCGCTCCTAAGTCCTTCACCTCAAACTCCTTCGCGAGTTTTGACTTCAGTTTAGCGATCTCGACTTCATCATCACCTGTGATCACTATATCATCCACATATACATCAAGTATAGTGATGTGGCCTCTTGCATGCTGGAGGAAGACCGTATGGTCTGCATTTGTTTGACGGTATCCCATGCCCGTAACCGCCTTTCTGAATCTGTCAAACCAGGCTCGAGGAGACTGCTTGAGCCCGTATAACGACTTCTTCAGTTTACACACCTTTCCATGCGACGTCCCTCCTTCTGATTCCGTCGCATAGCATCCTGGCGGGAGTTCCATGTATACCTCCTCTTGCAGGTCCCCATGAAGAAAGGTATTCTTCACATCCAGCTGGTATAGCTTCCACCCATAGTTGGCTGCAATGGAGACCAGAGTTCTTACGGTGCTCATTTTTGCTACTGGGGCAAACGTCTCATCATAGTCTATGTCATATGACTGTGTGAATCTTTTTGCAACCAACCTCACCTTGTACCGCTCTACTTTTCCTTCTGGCGTCTCCTTCACTGTGTACACCCATTTGCACCCCACGGCTTTCTTCCCTTTGGGTAATGGAACCAGCTCCCATGTCTTATTTTTCTCCAGTGTTCCAAGTTCTTCCATCATTGCAGCTTTCCACCTTGGATCTTTCTTTGCTTTCTGCCAACACTTGGGCAACGAAGTAGAGTCTAATGATGCAATAAAGGCTCGATAATTCGAAGAAATGTTAGAATAAGACAAGTAGTTGGCAATGTCATGTTCATAATCATCAAAACGACTAGGAGGTTTACCCGCATTGCTGCGAGAAGATCTCCTTACGGGAGCAATAAGTGGTGAAGGGATCGTACCATCCGAGTCAGAGAGGTCCGCATCGGAATCAGAGTGATTCAGGGCGGGGGCAACATCTTCAAGAGTTGGGGCAGGAGTAGACGAGGGACTTGGTACGGTAGGCACAGGGCACGGCACAGGCACAGTACTGGACTTCTGCTGTCTCCTTCTGTAGACTTGGAGTTCCTTTTCCCTTGTCTGCTGGAGCTCCTTTTCCTTTGTCTGCTGCTCCCCCTGCGTAATATATGTATCTTCTTCATTCTCTGTATCGGAGTCACTGCTTTCTCCTCCCCCTTTCGTCCAGTTTTCTATGACCGGACACGGGACCGATCCGACTACCACATTTGGGCTTATTATCTTCCCCTCACATCTAACACCCTCTGTGTTAGGTGTGTCACCAAATGCTGAACCTTCATCCGAACCATAGTATGGTTCCAGCTCTCTGAATGTAACGTCCATGCTTACGAACATCTTCCGCTCAACTGGGCTCCAACAGGCATATTCCTTCTGAGTTGCCGTGTAACCGACAAATACACATTTAACTGCTCGAGGATCCAGTTTGCCAACTCCTGGCCTATTATCTTGGACAAAACACACACACCCAAATACTTTCGGAGGAACAGTGTATGTGGTTGTCCCAGTAAGCATCTCCAACGGTGTCTTCCAGTCTAATACTTGAGATGGCATTCTGTTGATGAGATAGGAAGCCGTCAATACAGCCTGCCCCCATAAGTGTTTCGGGACATTCATAGCTAGCATCATCGTCCGTGCAACCTCCAGCAGATGTCTGTTCTTCCGTTCGGCTACACCATTTTGTGCCGGCGTATAAGCACACGAAGTTTGATGTAGTATTCCATGAGTGGAAAAATACTCAGCAACCCTCTTGTTCGTATACTCCGTTCCATTGTCAGACCGGAAACACTTAATTTTAGCGCCATATTGTGTTTCCACTCGGCGATGAAAATCCCGAAAAGCTTCAAGGACATCACTTTTATTCTTCATAAGGTAAACCCATGTTACCCGGGTATAACAGTCAATAAAAGTGACGAACCATCGAAAACCGTTAATACCGGTTGTAGGGCAAGGGCCCCATACGTCCGAATGTATCATGTCAAAGGCAGCTGAACTCTTATTGCCCGAGCTCACATACGAGCTTCTGGTATGCTTCCCCAACTCACAAGCATTACAAAATAACTTCTCCTTATTCGCCCTTTGATATAAGGACGGATACATTCGACTAATAACTGGAAAAGAAGAATGGCCGACACGCTGGTGGTGGAGTAGCAGTTCGTCTTCTACACTACGTCGTGAAACTTCCGGTTGTGTGCCCGCTACAAGAGATGCCAATGCTTTGTCCAGTCCAGTCCTGTCCAAGTACCACAACCCTTTATGCCATGTGCCAGTCCCGAGTCGTCGTCCTGTCCCCTTCTCCTGAAAAGTCACCGTGGGAATGTCAAAGGAAACAGTGCAGTTAAGATCATGGATAATGGCACTAATAGAGAGAAGATTGACAGGAAAAGACGGAGCATGTAAGACATCAGTGAGAGTGATGGAAGGGGTGCATGCGACAGTGCCTTTATCCAGTACTGGTCTGGAGGTACCATCAGCAGTCTGAATACTCTCCGGCAACGGTAGGTGAGTATAGTCCTGAAACTCACCACGGGACCCCGTGACATGGCGGGATGCCCCAGAGTCCATAATCCAGCCTGGCTGATGGACAGACGCAAGAGCACGTGCAGGTATACCTGTGCTGGTTTGGGCAAAGCAAGTGATATGGTCCCCCGAGGTAGAGGACGCCCCAGGACTGTCGGTCGAACCCATCTTAGTGCCTCGCAACTTCTCAAGGAATTCCCGCTCAAGCGGGGTTATTTCGGCCAGTTGACTTTCTCCTCCTTCCTCCACCAGATTTGTTTTGTGTCCTCCCCTTCTACCAGCATATCCCCCTCTACCACCACGTCGTCCTCCACGACCCCGTCCGCGATCACCAGACTGAGTCCGCAAGGGTTTCGGACAAAATCTGATGTAATGGCCGGAGTCACCACAATTGTGGCAAACACCACCTACAGATGGAGGCGGATTGAATGCAGCAAGGGCAGACTTTTCAACCGTAGCTTGCTCCCCCTGAGAGGAGCCTTTGTTGGGCATCAACTTCAAGCGAGCTTCTTCCTGTGTCATGACAGCGATAGCTTCTTCCAAGGTCGGAAGTGTTGATTGGGATAGGAGAATATTCCTTCTCTGCTCAAACACAGGGTTTAGCCCCTTCAGAAATTTCATCATACGCTGCCGCGAAATATAAGCCAGGAACGTCTGAAAGTACTTCGCAAATGCTGGTTCGACCTGTGCATCTTCCATCCCAAGAGGATCATAGTGATCCAGATCCGACCAGTACTTCTTCAACAGTGCTGCGTACTCAGAGATGGTTCGTTCGTCCTGGGCCACCCTATCGAGTTCGTCCTGCAGTTGGAAGACCCGCATAGGGTTGCCCGAACCCGAGTACATATCCTTTAAAGTCTGCCATATATCAGCAGCAGCCTCCATCGCCTCTACATTGTCCGACACCTGGTCGGTTAATGAGGCTGTCAACCACCCAGCTACTACGTTGTTGACAATCTCCCAAACAGCAAACTCCTTTGAGGAGTGATCGGCTGGCGCCTTGGTTTGGCCATTGACATAGCCAACCAAGCCACGTCCCTTCAGCGTCCGCATCGCCTGCCGCGACCACTTCAAGTAGTTAGACGTGCCTTCCAACTTCGTCTCCAGCTTCTCCAGCTTCCCCATTTTGTAGGGTGACGGATCCACATCAGTATGGACCACACGCGGGGTTCCCTCGGTTAATCTCTTTGATAAGATATCATCAACCAAGGCCTTCATCTCTTCGGCTGTCAGTTTGCCACTGATCTTGTCCATCGCTGCTTCAACTGTTGAACCCTGTTCGTCGTCTTCTTCGTCTTTTTTGGCGTCTTCTTCGTCGTCAGTTTCCCAACGTCGTCGGCGTCGTCGGCGTCGTCTTCGTCTTCTTGGTCGTCGTCTTCTTCGACGGCTTCCTCGACTTTACGAATGCGCTATCATCTTTACCAGCACCGGCGCGCGCATGTAAAGTGAACACGTCAGGATACCAGAGAAGACAGGAACAGTCTCTGTATAGATCCTGATGTGAAGGAACAACAAATAAAGCATTTGTTTATTCCAAACAGCGCAATCTAAGAATCATAGAAGGTGCAAATAAATCATTTGACAGCCTTCTTATTTATGATTCGAAGGACGCTTTTTTTTTTTTTTTTTTTTGAAAATAAAAGAGGTGGCTAGCTAGGGTTAGGGTTTGTAGACATGGCGGCTAGGGTTAGGGTTAGGGAAGGAGGGGGGGGGCTGCTGGTGGAGGAGAGGGAGGGGGGCGGGGTCGTCGGGTAAGGGGGGGGGGGGGGGCCGGCAGGGTGGGAGGAGGGGGGGGGGGGTCGTCGGCAGGGGAGGGGGGGGGGGCGTCTGGTGGGAGGGTCGGCAGGGTGAGGTCGGCGGCAGGGGAGGGGGGGGGGGTCTTCGGCAGGGGAGGGGGGGGGGTTGCTTCGGCAGGGGAGGGGGGGGTTGACTTCGGCAGGGGAGGGGGGGGGGGACTTCGGCAGCAGGGGAGGGGGGGGGGCTTCGGCAGGGGAGGGGGTTGGGGCTTCGGCAGGGGAGGGAAATTTTTTTTTTTTTTTTTTTTTTTTGTGTGGGGGAGAGAGAGAGAGAGGTTATGGCTCTGATACCATGTAGAAAATAATGGTGGGATAAATTTTATTGATGGACTACTACACTACTTATAGGGAGTCTAGCTCCTCTACATACTACATATTCCGATGTGGGACTAAAAGTCCCTTATTGACTCTCAACACTTTTTCTTCTTTTTGTGCATGAATCATGTTTTAAGTTTTTAATACAGCATGACATGTCCAGGACTTTCTATGTTTCTTTACTTGAGTTTAACATCCTTTCTTTAGTAGAAAGACCTTACGAATTCTTATAATAATTAGAAGAAGATAGGTCGCCTGAACTTTCTCTAAATTATCGACTCCACTTTCAAGGGTTTATCATAGAGACCAGTAAAGTAAGATCTGTCAAACTTGGCCTAACTGGCTAGTTAACAGATAAAGTCTGATAGTTTGGCCAAATGCTGGATGGATGGATAAGGTGAATACATTGAAGTAGGAAGAACTGAAGAAGGTATTAGGGTGTAGCTTGAACATTTTTTAGTTGCAACTATTCTTTTCCCATTAACTGTATAACTGAAATAATGGGGAAAAGCTTCTGGATCCAGGTATTTTGCAGTCATGAATTTTTCTAGGGTTCCAACTAGTCTAAATCAACACGTGAAATTGTTGCAGGTTCCCCTGAAACACAGCTTTCCATGGCTTCTTACCTGGGGGAGCTTGTTTTGAGCAATGATGTGAAGGTATTCGTGGCCGAGACAGCAGGATCAGCTCTTGTTCGCTTCTTGAGAAGTGCAAACATGCAGGCTAGGGAAGCTGCTCTGAAGTCGCTGAACCAGATTTCATCATATGAGGCAAGTGCCCAGATACTAGTTCAAGTTGGTATCCTTCCACCGCTCATGAAGGACCTCTTCACTGTTGGAAGCAATTCGGTTCCGATGAGACTGAAAGAGGTGTCTGCAACTGTTCTTGCCAATGTCGTGTCTTCGGGTGCTGACTTTGAAGCTATCCCTCTTGATCATGATAATCAGACTCTTGTCTCTGAGGACATTGTGCACAACCTGCTCCATCTCGTCAGCAACACTGGCCCTGCAATAGCGTGCAAGCTCCTCCAGGTCCTTGTTGGGCTCACCTCTTCGTCAACTGTTTTGAACATAATTTCTGCCATCAAGAGCTCCGGTGCTACCATCAGTCTTATCCAGTTCGTGGAAGCTCCACAGAGGGATCTTCGCATGGCTTCCATAAAACTACTACGTAATATTTCGCCATACATGGGCCAAGAGCTTGCTGATGCCCTTCGAGTTACTGCTGGGCAGCTCGGCAGCTTGACTAAAGTAATTTCAGAGAACAATGGGATCTCAGAAGAGCAAGCAGCAGCTGTCGGGCTCTTAGCTGACCTTCCTGAGAGAGACTTGAGCCTTACAAAGCAGCTTCTGGCTGAAGGGACCTTCAACGTAGTCATCTCCAAGGTGGTAAAGATTCGACAAGGAGAGACACGTGGCAGTCGGTTTGCTACCCCTTATCTCGAAGGTCTTGTTAGAGTTCTTTCAAGGCTTACCTATGTTTTGGATGATGAACCAGATATTGTTTCCCTTGCACGGGAGCACAATCTCACAGCACTTTTTACCGATCTACTTCAAACAAATGGGCTTGATAAGGTTCAGATGGTTTCTGCAATGGCTTTGGAAAATCTTTCTCAGCAGTCAAAACGTCTAACCCATATCCCCGAGGCCCCGGAACCAGGGCTTTGTGCTTCTATATTCACTTGCTTCAGTCAGCAACCGATGGTATCTGGGCTTTGTCGGGTCCACCATGGAATTTGTTCAATGAAGGAAAGTTTCTGTCTGTTGGAAGGGAAAGCAGTGGAGAAATTAGTTGCTTGTCTAGACCACGCCAACGAAAAGGTGGTGGAGGCTTCCCTGGCGGCGCTGTGCACCCTGTTGGAGGATGGCGTGGACATTGAGCAAGGGGTGTTGGTTCTCTGTGATGCGGAAGGGATTAGGCCAATATTGGAGATTTTGCTTGAAAAACGAACAGATGTCCTCAGGCAGAGATCAGTTTGGGCGGTTGAGAGAATCCTGAGGACGGATGACATAGCTTACGAAATCTCAGGGGATCCAAATGTTGGAACAGCCTTAGTTGAAGCCTTCCGGCACAGTGATTATCGGACAAAGCAGATTGCAGAACGTGCCTTAAAGCACGTGGACAAGTTGCCGAACTTCTCTGGTATCTTTTCTAAGATGGGTGGATGAGTAAGATGGTGTAAAAAAAAAGCTTTCTTTTTACGAGTACAATGTATATTTCATTCTTCTTTCCTGTTTAGCTTCCCAAAATTTAAATTATGTGAGAATTGTCCATATGTTATTGAAATATTTGAATCTTGCTTCGTTCTTTTTCCTCTTCTTTTGGGAATTGGAAGTGGTGGCTATTGTTGGTTGGGTGTCAGTCTGTCGGCAAATAAAACTGCGTCAAAATAAATAGGTTAAATTGTGTTGGTTTTTCACACCTGTGATTATTGTTCAACTACTGTAGAAGTTGCAATTTGTGACCATGACCAATCATGTTTGCAGCAAGCTGTTCATTATTTTTAATATTTTGCATTCATGAACCAGGCACAGCACAGTTTTTGCAAAGATATCACAGATGCAGCTTATGTTCTTCTGGTCTCATTTGCTTATCTTTAACTGATTCAAGTTATGCTAAACTCCGGTCAATCTTCTTAGCAATTTATAAAAGCATTATAAAAGTTACTTGGGGCTAGACATCAATTGGGCTGGGCCGGCACGAGCCCAGCCCGAAAAATTGGCCCATGGGTCGGTTCGGCCCGATTAGTCGTGGGCCCGGGCCGGTCCGGTCCCGTATATTGGGTTGAGCTGGACCACGTATATTGGTCCATAATATAGGCCCGACCCGAAGCCCAAGCCCGACCCAGTTGCAACATCCCTTGCACAATCTCTTTGATTTGTCCCAAATTCTACCAGCAGTGTTGTCACTTTCACAAGAAAAAGAAAAGAAAAATATGTACACAACAAACACTATGCCCTCCAAATATAGTGTAGTAGTGAATTGAATTGAAATGAATGTTTGAACTGAATTGAAATGAATGTTTGAACTGAATTGAAATTCAATTCATTTCAAAATATATTAGTTGCAAGTTGCTGCAACAACAACATACATGAATGCATCCATGCTTAGTTAGAGTCGTAGTTGGTTGCCATCAGCTATAAGCTTCACTGTGCATGTCTCACTTCACTTGGTCACTTATATATGGCATGGTCACTTATATATGGCAACCATGTATTGATTGATCAATGAAATAAAAACTCATGAATGATATATGTATATACTGAACTGAACTGAATTAAAATGATGGTCTCCAGTGCGACCTGGCCCAGTCCCTTATATTGGGTCGTGTCCGGCCTGACCCGGCCCAAAGCCCACCTTGCCGTGGGTCATGTGCCGGGATGGGCTTAAAATTTTCATCCATAGCCCGACCCGGCCCGCTACAATTCATGGGCTCAAGAGGCCCGACCCGAGCCCGGCCCGTCCCACTCCCACTTTACAGCTCTACTTGGGGCTGTCCAAGTATTTACAAGTTTACCACTCAAATTTTTTTTACTAAGGGGCTGACGACTACGGATACAAGATTGTCAAAAACTAGGATTGTCAAAATTTTTGACAGTCCTGCCAATAAGGGACTGCCAATTTTTTTTTGACAAATTTCACTACATAATGGATACAGTTTTGTAGAAAAATTCTACACTCCTGACAACATACAGGACTGTAGAAAATTTCTACAGTTATGACTAGATCCAGGTTATGTTGGTAGGACTGCCAAAAATTTGACAGTCCTGTATCCCTAGTGGGTGGCTATTTAGTAAAATTTTTTGAGTCAGACCCTTGGCAATGTCGTAGACCCATACTAGGTCTCGTGCACAGAATAGTATACCCGAACAAGCTAAAAATATGAACATATTCTATGAGAATAGTATACAGACGGTATATCGCTCGTCTTCTAACCATTGGACTAATAATTAATTGGTTTGGGGGGTTTGGATCCATAATATGACATCCATCTTGTGGATCCAAACCACCCCCTTCTCCCTCCTTACTGTATAATACTTTTCTCTCTCTCATTTTACTATTTTTTCACCACCGTAGCATTCTTCTTCCCTCTTCTCTTCTTGGAGCTAATAAAACTCTAGACCTAGAGTAGTAGTAGTACTCAGGCTTGGTTGTGGTCTCCGAACCCGCCTAAGATGAGAAGTTAAAGGTTTGGAGCTAGGAGATTGGCTATAGAGGCAAGTACATTTGCACTTGTGAATAAAAAAGGATTTTTGTGTATTTTCCATTAATAACGGGTGTCGCTTATTTCTACCCATTTTATTTCAGTTTTCTTATAATTTTGTGATGATGTTCATGTATTTAGTGATAGATTTTGGTTGGTTTGAGCTAGATTTGGGATTTGGGAAAATCTATGATATTAGGGATAAAACATTGGATTTAGGTGTGATACTTGTCTTTTGATAACTATTACAAGTTTTAATATGTTCTAGAAAGTATATCCTGGACGCCATGTAACCCCCTGGTTATCAAAATCTGAATTTTTCTCAAAATCTTGATTATTATTTCCTCAAATTTCTATTTCCAATTATTATTTTATTAGTGATTATTATTGCTAACTATTATTTTGGGTGATTATGAATAGGGAATGGCGAAGTCGTAAATAGTTAGAGTGTGATGGCATCCATTAGTAATTTCCTAGAAGTTCCTAATTAGGGAATGACATAGTTGTAAATATTAGGAGAGGGAATGGTTTATAGTAATTGTCTAGGAGTACATGGTGGAATGCTTAGCCATAAGGATTAAGTGGGAATATTCTAAAATACCTTAATTAATTGGGATTAGTCTTACAATCTAGAATGTTCCCTCCTAGACCATGTGCTTAACCATTCTAGGATCTTCCTAATCACACCTATAAATGTTCCATAATCCTCGTTAGTTTAATCATTCTAATTCTTCCACGTGTCCATAATGTGCATATTGTGTCCAAATTCTCGTGTCCGTCGTATCAACGTGTCCATCCACATTTTATTATTTTTCTAGCTATTACAAATACAATTCCTCGTGTCCGATACTTCGACACGACTCCACACCCAAAACCCAAATCCTGTGTCAGTTTTCTGTGTCCGCAAGACACCTCGACACATTACAGCAAACCCTAACCCTAATCCTAATTTTTCTGCTGTGTGATATGCCCCGGTTCCGCAGAACCGATCGTCCTCGCTAGGGCGTGATGCCGTGCGAGCCTAGGTTGCGCTCGTGCAAGAAAATTTTCATAACATCCGATCACAAAGGCTAAGCGACGGGGTCGTCGTACCGAAGTCCCAAAGCAGAAGCAATGAATAATGAAGGAAACACAAGCATTCAAACAAAATTAGAACTTTTATTGGTAACCAGCAGGATTTACAAGGGCATGAGGCCAAGATTACAATCACTCAAGCTCACAATCTCTCTGAATACAATCACTCTGCTCTCTCTCATCTCTCAATACAAAGTTCAAGGCTTGCTACTTTGCAGATGCTTCAGAAGGCAATGTTCATACATTTTGTCCCGTATAAGTGAAGACTCCAATGTGGTCGCATGTCTCGAAACGTCAAGGAATTTCATACCTCACTGAGTCCAAGCAAGCTCCGTCCTGAGTGTGCTGATACCTGAACCTGCACATGAAGACTGGTGGGGTATCAGTACACAACCGTACTGGTGAGTGAGCTCCTCGCTCACCTATACAAAACCGATACGTTCTTTTAGTGAGTACGACTTATTCTTTTATGGTGTAACATCCCTAAATTTTTGAATTTTTTTTTGACTTAAATAGGGAATTTTGGAATTTATAAGTATTTTTTATTAAAATTGTTATTTTTTATATAGGCCTTAGCCATGGTTAAGTCTTGGAGTACAAGATGACCAAGAATTTTGACACAAATAGTGTAGATGTGTGCTTTGACTAGTGTTTTGGCCATGGTAGGGAAGGCTGAGCTATATGTGTGTTCTAACTAGGAAAACCAGATCAAGTTGTGACTTGACCCCCATAATTGATTTAATTAGTTATTATTAAGATTATTGACTTTTAGGAGACCCGATTGTACCAATTTAGTCCGGACTTGACCCGAACCCAACTAAGCCTACGAAGGCATTTAGTGTATCCAAAGATGCCATGTAGACATATTTTATGTGTGTACTGTGTACAAATATTTCTTATTTATTTTTAGGATTGAAAAATATTTCTAAATATTTGTTATATGCACATTATAAGGTATTATTAATATTTAAATGGCGTTTTAGAATAATTGTAAGATTTTCTAGGGCAAAGAAAGATGGTGTATGATATGTTCACCGAAAACTACTATACATAATATTGGTTTATTCATTTTTGTTATCATCATCATTATTATTATTATTATTATTATTATTATTATTATTATTATTATTATTATTATTATTATTATTATTATTGATATTAAAATTATTATAAGAATGTATTTATTATTGATTATTTTGTTTAATTAGGAAATAAATATTATTTATATATGTACATAAATTTTGTATATAGCCCTACACTATAAAAATAGTGTTGTAAGGATTTTTCCTAGATTTAATGAATATCATATATATATATTTTTTAATGAATATCATATATATATATATATATTTTTAATGAATATCATATATATATATATATATATATATATATATATATATATATATATATATATATTATTTTTATTTTTTATTTTTTATTTTTTATTTTTTATTTATATATATATATATATATATATATATATATATATATATATATATATATATATATATATATATATATATATATATATATATCCACCAGATTTGCGGGGAAGATGGCGTCGTCGTTCGCGGTCAGTCTGACATTGCGGCAGCGGCCGAGAGCTTCTTTGCGCGGCTGTTCGAGAAGGACAACATCACTGCCGACGCTGGATTCCTTAGCGCGATCCCGTCTCTGATTGGCGAGTCGGACAATATCGAGCTGACTAAGCCCATTTCCAGAGCCGAAGTGGAAGAGGCAGTCAAAGGGTTGAGCAATGACAGCGCTCCCGGGCCAGACGGGTTCTCCGGCGGGTTTTTCGACGCTTGTTGGGACACGGTGGGCAGCGACGTCGTCAATTCCGTCGAGGCTTTCTTTGATGGCTGTCAATACCCGAGAGCGATATCCAGCTCTTTCCTGATGTTGATTCCGAAGGTCACCAACCCCTCTTCTTTCGCGGATTTTTGCCCCATTAGCATCTGCAATTTCATCAACAAGGTCATTGCCAAGGTCACTGCCAACCGGATGGCCCCTCTCCTGCCTAGAATTATTTCCAGAGAACAGAGCGGGTTCGTTCAGGGAAGGAGCATCGTCGACAATATCTTACTGGCACAGGAGTTGGTGAGCAAGATGGGTCGTGACAATCGCGACGGCAACGTCGTGATGAAGATCGACATGGAAAAAGCGTATGATAGATTGGACTGGCAGCATCTGATTTGGGTCTTGCGGAAGTTCGGATTCTCGGAAGGGTGGATCGATATCCTGTTCCGCTCGGTTAGCAGCTCGTGGTTCTCGGTGCTCATCAACGGGGTCCCCTCGGGCTTCTTCCGCTCACATCGCGGAGTGCGACAGGGCGATCCCCTGTCGGCTTCGCTTTTCATTATTGCGGCGGAGGCTCTTAGCCGCAACCTCATCAGATTAGGATCCGCTCGGAGCTTTGGCCGATACCGGATGACTAGCGGGTGCCCCCTCATTACGCACCTATCGTACGCCGACGACGTCATTATTTTCTCATCGGGAGACAGGCGTACGGTGAAGAACATTAAGCAACTGCTTGCTCGCTACCAGCGGTCGTCGGGCCAGCGCATCAACGAGAGGAAGAGTTGCGTCTACATCCACGAGGACAGCGACGGGACGACGAAGGAGGCCCTGGCGACCTGCTCGGGATTCACCGTCTCCTCGCCCCCTTTCACCTACTTGGGGTGCCCGATTCACCACGGGAGAAGGAAGGCAGTCCTCTTCGAGCCGCTCATCTCCAAGATTCTGTCCAGGATTAGAGGGTGGCAACACAACTCCCTCTCGATCGGTGGTCGCCTCATTCTCCTCAAGCACGTGATGTGCTCGATGCCTATTTATCTCTTGGCAGCTACCCTCCCGCCGAAGAAGGTCATCGAGGTAATCGAGCAATCCTTTAACAGATTTCTTTGGGGTCATTTACAGGTCGCTGTTCGTGCGCGTTGGGCCAGCTGGAAGAGCGTTGCGAGACCCATCGGGGAGGGGGGCTTAGGATCCGTACCATTGGCGAGATGGCCACCGCGCTCTCGGTGAAGCTATGGTGGCGGGTGAGGAGCGGATCCTCCCTTTGGATCGACTTTATGCGGGCTTCGTACTTCCCACGGACGCACCCTGCCATGGCCGGGATCAACAGTAATGCCTCCAGTGGGTGGCGCCGTCTCATCTCAGGTCGGGAGCTCGGCGAGCCTCACATTTATGTCAAGCTCGGGCGTGGCGAGGTGGACGCATTCACAGAGGACTGGACCGGAAGATCGGGCACGCCTCGGCTGCCGGCGCAGCAGCGTAGGCCGGCGCTGCTGGTGCGCCAGCTCCAGGCGGATGGCGAATGGGACCTGCCGCTTATTGCCGATCTCTTCGGTCAGAAAACGGCGGGAGGGATTGTCGAAGACGGCCTCCAGATCTCGGATCAGGATGACTCGTTCCTGTGGCGGCCGGCTAGGAGCGGGGCCTTCTCGACGCACTCGGCCTGGGAGGTTAGTCTATTCAGCTATGCCGGTCCGCCTGGGCCGTTTCCAGTTTGGGGCCACCGGATTCCGACCAAGTGGTCTATCCTTCAGTGGCGGTTGGTCAGGCGGAAGCTGCCGACGGATGACTGGCTTCGCCAGACCGGATTCGCCATTGTCTCCAAGTGCCACTGCTGTGTAAGTCCGGACGTCGAAAGCCTAGATCACATTTTCTCCTCCGGAGGTCTTGCGGTCAGGCTATGGGACCGCTTTCAGTCGGCTCGCGGGATCGCCGCTGGAGGACTTCTTCTTCCCCAAAGGCTCGCGGCTTGGGGCAACGTTAGGAATGATCAGAACGACATCACGACGTCGGCGATCCTTTGGGTTCTGTGGAAGAACCGCAACAAGCACCGGTACGAAGGCCTCTCCCACACTTTCTCACTTCTCCAGTTATCCCGCGAGGTTGAGCGGCAGTGCTTGAAGGTTGGGGTGCCCCATTGTAGGGACGGGTCCCTCGTGGGTGAGAGGGCAGGTCTTGGGTGATGTTTTCGGCCTTGGGCCAGTTTGGTTTTTTTGTGTTTTGCATGTGGCTCGACCTTCTCGTCGGCCACAGGGCGTGGCGTGCTGTGCACTTTTGTGGCCCCCCCGTGTAACCGTTTTTGTGTCCACATGCTATACTATTCTCAGTTTCTCTAAAATATATATATATATATATATAAAATATATATATATAATATATATATATATATATATATATATATATATATATAAACTCATCAGGAACCCACATTCTTCCCATTGCCAAATCCCTTCCTCACGACCCAGCGCCACCCCCGCACCTCCCCAGACCACCTGCGCACACCACGACAACTGCCGCGCCGCTTGAGGACAGTCGGAGCGCCACCGGACAACACACGTACAGCGCTTGGACGCAGTGGCAGCCCTCGAGTGCCCGATTTCGCAGGTATCACACTTCCTTATCTTGCCAAGTTTTTTCGAACCAAATTCTTCTCTGCATTCACAACCTAACAGATTATGAAACCCGTCAACTAGTTTTGAATCAAATCAACTAGATTTTATGAGAAATCGATCGAGTTTTCAGAAAAAAACACGTTTCCTGTACACAAAAAACAGAACCATATTAGTCCAAACAAGCTGTTTGGAAGGCCGATTTCGAAAAACCCATTAGAAATTTAGGAAATCTATTTGAACAGATTTATAGATGATATAAAAAGGATTAAAACCCCATTATTACTTTTAATTTTAGTTGATTATCCAACGAAAGAAATCGTTAGGAAAATCGAGAAAAATCTATGTAAAACTGTTTGAAATTTTTAGAAAATTTTTGATACGGGACACATCCCGTCAAATCTGCGACTTTGTTGCAACTTGTGAGCATCAAAAGACGCATACGGATGTTGCGGACGTGTGGGATTCGACGGAACTCGATTACGCTGTGTATTCGCGACAAAATCGAGGTGTATCCGTCGAGATACCCCGTATCGATCTTTTTGCAAACTAGCCCATTACTTTGTGCACATTCGTCTTCTCGAGACAAAACTTATGCCAATAGGACCGTGTAATTTTTCTGGTCCTGTATGCCAAGTTTGGTCCGATTCTGAAAAGGTCGACCGAAACGTTATTTCGGCGGGCCCGCGATCCGATTCAACGGACAATTTTGTGCACGGCCCATCGGAATCCAACTTTGTACATACCGTTGGGTTCGTATCATCAAATTAGAATCGTAGACATATAGACTTTAGAGACTATAGACTCTGGCATATTTTTTGGTACAAAGCGGGTCCAACGACGGATACCGTTTTGACCCAAAATTACCGTTTGCCCCTCTGTCCAGAATTGGACTTATGGGTAGGCTATCCTAGCTTATTTGACTATTCTGAACATGTTGATAATATCTGTTTCTGCGTTGGAGACTGTTGCGAGAGTTTGAGTTTTGTGGTTCGTTGATTGACTAGATAGTGTTGGTTCTACGTGCTACCACTAGGCAAGTATACCTTGCCAGCTTGTACAATATATTTTTTATGCGTTTTTATTACCTCTCTATTGTTCTTTTCCTTATATTCATGATTGCTTTACTCCATGCTAGTTTCACTCATCCTGTTTATAGTTTTACTTTTACATATTCCTATTTTACTTGCATGTTCTTGTTTTCTGTTATGAGTTTCTTATTTCTTATATTTCTTTAGTTCATAGGTGTTGTTTGATATAGTCGTCTGGTCCTACACCATGATTCCCTTGACTTGAGTATGACTCGACTTGACTTGACTTGACATAACTTGAGTAGGACTTGACTTTGACATTCTATAGATTGTGAGTGCTTACCTTGACTACGGCTATAGGATTATTTTACTAGGAATGGCTACAATCTCGGTTGTGAGTGCTTGATACTATAGATTGTGAGTGCTTGCCTTGACTACAGTCTATAGATTTGACCTGTTAGCCACGACTAGTATGCCATGCCAGTGCCTTAGGTTCATTGCGTCTTAGATCTTGGTGTCTTAGTCCATTGTGCCTCAGTTGATTTTCTTGATTATTTCCTACTTCTATGCATATTTTGTGCTGCTACATTTTGGCTTGTATATTATGTATCTTGCTAGTCCCCTGAGGACCTGGTGATCTCTCCAGGCTTAGTTATAGAGGAGGACTGCCCGGAGGTTTACGGTTCCGGCGTCGAGACTGGAGTCATACCTTCACAGGAGGATGAGATAGTGGTCGAGGACTTCTCTTGAGACATGTCTCTTTATTTTAGACTTGCTACTTCATTTTCCTTTATTTCAGTGGACATGTAGTTGATTACTTTATTTTCTTTTACTGTGGTTTCGGGATGTCTTACCCGCACAATTATTATTTCTATTTCCTGTTGGACAGATCTTTTTCATTAGTATTATTTTATTGGACTTGATATCTTGTATCTTATTATTCTGTAAGGATGAGATTAGCTGTGACCTATGACTCGTATTTTATTGCTGGGTTGTTATCATAATTTACAGCTTAAGCATTTCACTAATATACTTACTTTGATATTTGGTCCATTGGTGAAGTGTTGCTGGCATGTACCGTATCCTGGTCCTATACGTATTTTGGGACTGGGGCGTTATATATAGTCTTTCTAATCTTGCCTTAGGATCAGTTCGTGACATATGATATAAATTTTTTTCGTGTTGCAACATCAAGACCGTGCTATAATACCCATACTTATGTAATAACATCGTGGTCATGCCACCCTTGTGTCGCAACATAGTGATCGTGCCATAAAGCCCGTTTGTATGACCAAAATTATGCTACTCAACGGTATCAACTTACCCATACTTACCTTCCGGCCTTCCATGCTCAAATACAACTGACTCAATCATAAACTGGTGAACTTGTGTCAACAACTCAGAATACGATGCCATATCTCGTGCCAAAGCACGTCTCTATTATAGCCAAATCTTAGGCTCCATAATTGTGTTGCATAACGTGCATACCTCCATTGACTCATTCGTGCCGTACATACACTTTTTGACTCAATCCTACAGCATGCACGCGGATTACCACAATTACGTCGACCTAATCAATATGAAAGGTCACTAGCATGACAAGCTATTCGTGGACTATAGCCTGGCGTAGACAAGGTCGATCGACACGGGTAGCGAGCCCCGTCGAAAGCCTTGAATCACCTGAGCGGTACAATCCAGCTCAGCTATTGTATTTTCTCCTAGGTCGGATTGGTCCTGTGGCCCCAAGTTGTCGTCAAAGGAACCATCACCCTTGTGCACAAGTTGTCCAATGACCATGCATGACTCTACTCAACTTACCATCCTACACAATCATTTCTTTTACAGTATTACCATCTTTTTCATACTACGTTGGAGACTCCCAAATGAGGGACCACCTCAGCGACAAACGATCGCATGGACTTTCCATGTTGCCATACCTTTCGACTCCCACTCAGGAACGACTATTCGATATCCCTCGTGCTCAACTTGAATAAGTCGTATTCCCTTGAAGTGCCACCTAAACCGTGTCACACTCTATACGATGAGCCTAAAAACTGCAGGGACGTGTACATGCTCAAATTGAACAACCATGTTATTTGGGTGCCTTAAATCGTGCCATAAACCATATGGCCCGTATTAAAATTGGGGGGCACACATGCTACGATAAGCAATGCGACCAAGGGAACATCTATACTATGACTGGAAGTCGATAGTCTATGTGCCAGTATAAATGTGACCTATTTTGCCCAAGTCGTATCTTCATTACCCAAGTCGTGGGATCGAAGGACCAAGTTTCAACTTTAAAATCCATCGTGGAGTGATATCTAGGCAACAAGTTAACCATTTTCCATGTTCTATATACGACTCAAAGGAGATTATTCTCTTTAGCTATGTGGGTTTGTCTCTTTTATTAGCATACCTACTCAGTGTAGTTGAAAACTTCCATTTATTTGTGTGAAGGCCAAGCTGAGGCAAGTTCACCGAAGCCACCCACCTGATCGGGGAATTGCCTCGACCGAGCGGGACTTCGAGTAAGCTGTTGCATGGCTAAGTCCAAATACCGTTGCATTTTGATTCCTCCGGTTGACTTGAACGGGGCGGGGCACTACATACTGTTCATAACAAGTTTTGTCTTCGAAACTTTCCTGAGTACACACTTAACGACTTATCACTTATTACTTAACTTGTATTATGGCCCACATCAAAGATCTCTCGAACGCACTTCTATACGTTTCATTCATCAGAGTCGCACTCTAAGCCTGAGCCAAATTTTATCGAAAACTCAATCTGACCAAACCCCCAACTTAACTATCAATTCCTTCGTCTGAATTCACACTATGTTCGTGTGGACTACACTACTCAAACATGGGGCAGCTTATTCTCGCCGCACATACGAACAACTTAACTTTAGGGAGAACCCACCCGAGCGATATCCTTAACGTTCCAAACCAAAGCATAACTATACTGCTATTTGAAACCCAGTATTATCCCTTAACCAAATCCCAATAATCCTCAAGTATTCAATTTCAGATCCCAACCGATCTTTTCCAAACATAACTGCATCAATGCCTCACTCAAATTCACACGTATCATTTGCATCGTCTATGTTCCGTCTTCCAAAATTTGAGCAATAAATCAAAATCTGAATCTTCTAATAACGCACATTTGGAATACGCTCTTTCGAATACGATTTTTTAATTCCAATAATATAATTTCAATCCGACCAAGTAAACTTTTGATTTCATTCAATCCTCAAGAACCCGTTTGATTTCATCGAAAAACAATTTTGCCTTCAATCATTAACTTTATCTTATCCAATCCAATAAATTTAATTCGTTCCAATCGCATATGATAGTTATTTCGTTCAATTTATACAACATCAACGTCCATTTCAAATATCTTGCCTATGCAATTCAGTATGTTTACCTCGAACCCAATTGATTCAAACCCAATTTCATTCTATTTTATTTCAACGATCATGCCTTTGGTCTCATTTGAATTCAGCATGACACTCGAGTTGAATCGTACACATAATTAAGGCGTCTCCGAAATATACACATTTCAACCAAGCCTCATGATAGAGAATCCGAACAAAACTGACAGGTGTAATTTCTATCCTCGAGACCTTACTTGACTTCTTCGATTGAACCATCTATCCATCCAAAACCAATATCCGATCCTATCAATCGTCAACTCTTCAAAATCACTTATATTTAACATTCAAGCCTCATTTCTACAAACTAGCTTGTAATGCCCCAATCCCAAAATACATGGGACCAGGTATATGAATACATGCCAGCAGCACTTCACTAATGGGCCAAGCTACACAACAAGCCCATTAGCGAAATACTTAAGCTGTAAATCATGATAACACCAAGAAATACAACACCTTCCATAGGTATATACATCTAATCACATCCACGAAGTCTACAAAGAGATCAAGAATAAATAAGAAAATGTCTCAAATATCCAGCAATAAAAGTAATGAAGTCTGTGCGGGTTAAACATTCCAAAACCACAAAGATAGAAACAAAGTACAAATCAACTACAAGTCTGATGAAAAGAAAAGAAAATAATGTAGCAAGACTAAATATGATGATAACATGATCACAAAAAATCCTCTGGCAGTATCTCGCCCTCCTGTACCGGTACGTCTCCAGTCTGTGCTCCCGAACCGTAAACCTCCGGGTAGTCTTCAGCTTCGTCTAAGCCTGGGAAATAGTCAGGTCCTCAGAGGACTAGCAAGGTGCATAATATACATGCCAAGGTACAAAAATAAAAATATGAACTATGATAATCTACTGTATCCGTCTATGTGCTATGCAACTGAGATACTTTTCTAGAATACCAGACCCTTTCCACTAAGGCTCACTAGCACCTCAGCAGGGTATTGTCTCCAGTACCTGTGTTGTGGCACCAAGGACAATCAATTCTCGACAGTGATAATCCCTTACTCTGCTACAGAGATAAAGGTCACTAAACAACAGGCCACACGACAATAGGTCTGATATTGTAGTCAAGTTCTCCCCAATCCCCATGTCTAGAATCTAGCAATATCAAGTCTGTACAGTCATCTCGAAAGTAAAAGTAATACTTATAAAAAAATCTGGAATAATAATACGAGATCAATACCACGAATAGTCATGTAAACCTCGCATCATGAATGTGTCGGTGTCCTGTGGTCAATTGTGTCAATGGACAGATCGGTATGTACGTAATGCCTAATGTCAATACTCGATGTCACTATCATGACATCAGCACCCGTCTATAAATGGACACCAAGTATCAACGTCCTACGTCATGCAATGCTAAAAAAAAAAGAACAACAAAACAGAAAAGAATAATCTGTAACGAAGACAAGGCACGCTTGCCTGTAACTGTTGTCTGCGGGTAAGCCTGTCCAACTCCGGTTACCTTGTCGATCCTCCCATGCTCATCAACAATAATACATTATATTTAATTTCTATTTCAATATATCATATATAAATTATATGATTATCTACGCCTCCTAGTTGCTATAACGTTGTTACGACACTGCATCTATTACATAAGTACATATAGGTACCAAAATCTCTCGTAAATACTTTACAATTATAACAAAATAATATATTTGAATTCTGAAATTTATCTATAAATACCTATATACTTCTATAATTATATTTTCAATAGGGAAACGCTTTTACAAGAGGTCCTATGTCAATGCCACATATGACTTCCTCAATTCGACACATTAATTTAGTCCCGAAACAACGATTAAAAGAAAATTAATAAATTCTGTAAAAATCCCAGAAATTAGTTAAAATAGTACTTATAATTTTATATCTTGCATAACATAATGTTTAATATGGATTCATGGAGTTTTGACACTTTTGGACACAAGGAAAAAAGAATTTTTCGGAGTTCGGTGACACGGCAAATGTCATGAATCTTTAAAAATAGCAAACGGATGCGAAACCTAACTTTCAGATATGCGGCGGAAAGGTATCGATGTCTAGATTCTGAATATAAATATAAAAAGGTTATAAACTGATCTTTGATAAGCGAAAAGTGGCCTGCAACAGAATTCATTCGTTCTGGATACCTGTCGTAGAATCGATGCCGCGGGCAAACCGCTTGGAATTAGGAGATCCGGCGATTAGAGGTTGGAGTAGACATACAAAGGTAACTCTCATATTTGGTTTTTAGGATAAATGGATGAGAAAAAGTGGATAAAACATCATCTACAAGCCAACTAACCTGCTGTGACGTTCCAGACTTCGATTCGATGGAGTTTTGGCCCAATTAGCGCATCGTGCACCTCTATAACAGTCGCAAGGTTGCTCCTACAGTTGCTAGGGTGGAAGAGGATGTTGATAGGGATGTCCAAGTGGTGGTGGTTGGCGTAGAAATTGAGGAAAAATTATATTTTGTGAAGAAAATAGGGTCGACTAGGGTTTCAGATTTGGAGTGGTGGCCGCTAGGTTTGGAGGGATTTGTGGAGTGGTGGCCAGTTGTGAGAGAGAAGGATGGTTAGTGTTTGATAGGTGCATATATATTTAGTGCATGTGCTTTGGTTTGATCTAATTTGGATAGGATTTGGTTCTCCAAATCATACTATTAAATAGGTTTCCTATTTTGGTTAGATGTTTGACCAAGCCAAATATATAAGGTAATATTGCATATGGCTACAATTAAACCTCTAAAATTCTCTTAAGTATATGTATACTTGGTTTTGGTACTCCTAGTTAGGCTCTAACTAGTAGGGTTGACTAGGTTAGGTTCCAAGTAGTATTACTAGTCAAATTGGACCCAAAAAATCAATTTAATGAGTCTCATGTGTCATTTGCAAATAAGTAGCACATAGGAGCTCGATTGGATGGTACACCCTAGGCATGTGCATTGTAGACTCAACATGGATCAAAACCATATATTGGGTCATACGATTTCGATCTATGTCAAGTCCCAAAGGCAAATTGGAAGTTGGCTTAAAATTACGTCAATGGCTCAAATTGGTCTAAGTTGACCCGAAGTTGCGCGAAGTCAAAAGAATGTTGAAAAGTAAATTTGGATGGGGCATGATATATCAAACTGAAGGTGGACGAGTCTAGAATTCAAATATAGAACTGGATTTGAGAAAACAATATTCGTTGTGCTTCAAAAATCAAAGCTACGGTAAACTACTAACATAGTCATCATTAACTTTAATAAATTAAAATATCCATAAAAATAATTAAAAATAATTAAAAATAAAATCTAAAAATCAGGGAGCTTACAACCTACCCTCCTTAGAAAATTTTGTCCTCGAAATTAAAAGTAACACAATTCTATATAAAAAACTTATCATAAGAATATTTAAGCTAAGATTTACTAGCATCTTGGAATAAGTGGGGATAACGCTCACGCATAGAATCTTCACGCTCCCAAGTTGATTCTCCTGGAGAATGGTGCCTCCATGCAACATGAGCCAGTTTAATCATCTGCCCTCTGAGCGTCTTCTCACTTGTATCCAAGATACTTATCGGCTACTCCTCGTATGATAAACTGGGTGCCACCGTGATCTCAGAGTGATCGACCATATGACTGGGATTAGTCACATACCTCCTCAGCTGTGAGACATAGAATACATCATGCACTCCCTCTAGTAATGGGGGTAATGCAAGACGATATGCCACCTCTCCTATACGCTCAATGATATCGAACGGTCCAATATGCCTTGGACTCAACTTCCTCCTACTCCCGAATCTAATAGTTCCCCGAGTCGCTGAAATCCTTAGAAGATGACTCTGAATCCGCTTCACTTTCTCAACTATCTGCGTCACAAGCTCTGGTCTAAGTATCTGTCGCTCCAACATATGGGTGATCTACACTTTCTCCCAATACAATGCTTGATATGGTGCCATTTGTATACTAGCTTGGTAAATGTTATCGTAGGAGAATTCCACCAAGTGCAGGTGATCCTCCCAAGAGCCTCCAAAGTCCAATAAGCACGCCCTCAACGTGTCTTCTAGGGTCTGTATAGTGCGCTCCGACTGATCATCCGTCTGTAGATGATACAAAGTACTGAACTTGAGTCTCGTACCCAAGCTCTCTTGCATACTCCTTCAAAATGCGAGGTAAATATAGAATTCCTGTCTGAGACTATGCTAACTGGTACCCCATAAAGTTTCATAATTTACCTCATGTACAAGTCAGCTAACATCTCGGTGGACTGACCCACTTTGAACGACAGAAAATGTGCCGACTTTGTGAGTCTAACCACGATCACCCAAACTGCGTCGTTTCCACTAGGACTCTTTGAAAATCTAGTAACAAAATCTATGGTAATATGCTCCCACTTCCATTCAGGAATGAGAAGCGGTTGCAATATACCTGCGATAATACCTTGCAAGTCCGAGAAAACTCCTAACTTCTGCAACCGATGTTGGTGTCGGCCAAGACTCTATGGTAGCTATCTTTTCCAGCTCCACTGAAAGTCCTTCCCCCGAGATAACATGTCCAAGGAAAGGAACTCTATCATGGCAGAATTCACACTTGCTAAGCTTGGCACACAATCTCTCCTTCCTCAATACTCCCAATACAACTCATTCTATTGTGGGTATAGTACTATAACCTATTCAATGATACTCGTCAGTTCACTCCTAGCAATTTCTCCTAATAGGCTCTACGCATTTGATATCCAGACACTCATACTCGACTCATAATCTTACTAGGATCCATCTCTAAGAAACTTATCCGTTTCTAGCTACCCAACATCACAATCACACCAATAATCTAGCTTAATTATATTCCATAATGTAACTATAAGGTTTGTCTATTTTAGTCATCTAATAAATAGAAGGTAACAGAAGCCTAAGGCTGGGTCAAACAAACCTATATACCAATTTGAAACAACGGTAGGGTCAAGCAAAGCAGGAGGGTTTGTTGAACTATTTTCAAGAACGACGTGAGGCCAAACAAGATGCATAGGACGTAGTCTAGGTAAGACTCGAGAACCATATATCTCCGCGATTATGTCACGTGAAGTTACTGCCATGCCAGTGTGCATTGGCTGCAAATAACTTTCTTGTTTCATAATACGATGGATGGCTGCAGTGCACATCTGTCATGTCAAATAATACAGGTTCTTAAGCTTATCTTGGCCAAATCTATAAAATACTTTCGAATTAACTTTTTACGAAAATATAGGAGAAAATGTCAGCATGCATAGGATATAGTTCAAGTAAAATTTGAGAAACAAATGTAGCCATGATGTCGTTATCTGAAGTCCTGTCTCGCCAGTATTTCTTTGGCTACAAAAGTTTGATTCTGTAATACAAGGATGAATATAATTTTTCAAACTTTTCCTTGGACCAGTCCATAAGACACTTTCCAACAACTTAACAGAAAGGAACGAAAAGATTTAGTCAAGAAGTCAACTGGAAAGGGTTTAGTCAAATCTCGAGTAAAGAAGAACACAAAAGTAATCATGTTGAGAAAGAAGATAACATGAAAGCAATCATGCTGAAGAGCCTAAGAAAAGTCTATAATTATGTTCGTGGATGTATCCTCCAGTCCTATTCCTCAATTGGTTGCAGGCTCGTAATAGTACGACTATCCTAGGTCTCACCATGACTTCACACAATTCGTGAAGACTCCAACTGCACTTATGACTTCTAGTGTCCATGCCAATGGTTTCCTGATATGATAGTAAGAGAAGATACATCCATTACGAAGATTTGTCTTGCTAGCATGAATAAATAAGGATTACGGTAGAACATAATCAAACTGGATGCAAATCAAGAAGTCAAGTGAGAGTTCAAAATGAAGTCAAGGAAGGTATCAAGCGCGTGGATGTGATCCTATGGGTCTTTTCTATTCTATTTGTAGGCTCACGTCGGTACAGTAACGTAACCGAAGTGATTAACGTCGACTTGCATGGGCCACCACAAAAATATGTCACGCTCCAGTCCCAAAATACGTGGGATTAGGTATACAAATACATGCCAGCAACACTTCACCAATGGGCCAAGCTACACAACAAGCCCATTAGCGAAATACTTAAGCTGTAAATCATGATAACACCAAAAAATATATCACAGTCCACAGGTATATACATCTAATCACATCCACAGAGTCCACAAAGAGATCAAGAATAAATAAGAAAATGTCTCAAATATCCAGCAATAAAAGTAATAAAGTTTGTGCGGGTAAAACATCCCGAAACCACAGAAATAGAAAACAAAGTACAAATCAACTACAAGTCTGATGAAAAGAAAAAAAAATAATGTAGCAAGACTAAATATGATGAAAACATGATCATGAAAAATTCTCTGGCAGTATCTCGTCCTCCTGTACCGGTACGTCTCCAGTCTGTGCTCCCGAACCGTAAACCTCCGGGTAGTCTTCAGCTTCGTCTAAGCCTGGGAAATAGCCAGGTCCTCAGAGGACAAGCAAGGTGCATAATATACATGCCAAGATACAGAAATAAAAATATGAACTAAGAAAATCTACTGTATCCGTCTATGTGCTATACAAGTGAGATACTTTTTCTAAATACCAAACCCCTTCCTCTAAGGCTCACTAGCACCTCAGCAGGGTATTGTCCCCAGTACCTGTGTCGTGGCACCAAGGACAATCAATTTTCGATAGTGATAATCCCTTACTCTGCTACAAAGATAAAGGTCACTAAACAACGGGCCATACGACAATAGGTCTGATATTGTAGTCAAGTTCTTCCCAATCCCCATGTCTAGAATCTAGCAATATTAAGTCTGTACAGTCATCTCGAAAGTAAAAGCAGTACTGATAAAGAAATTTGGAATGCTAATACGAGGTCAATACCACGAATAGTCATGTAAACCTTGTATCATGAATGTGTCGGTGTCCTGTGGTCAATTGTGTCAATGGACACATCAGTATGTACGTAATGCCTAATGTCAATACTTGATGTCACTATCATGACATCGACAACCATCTGTAAATGGACACTAAGTATCAACGTCCTACGTCATGCAATGCTAATAAAAAAGAACAACAAAATAGAAAAGAATAATCTGTAACGAAGGCAAGGCACGCTTGCCTGTAACTGCTGTCTGCGGGTAAGCCTGTCCAACTCCGGTGTCCTTGTTGATCCTCCCACGCTCACCTATAATAATACACTATATTTAATATTATATTTTAATATATCATATATAAATTATATGAGTATCTACGCCTCCTATTTGTCATAACGCTGTTACGACACTGCATCTATTATATAAGTACATATAGGTACCAAAACCTCTCGCAAATACTTTACAATTATAACAAAATAATATATTTAAATTCTAAAATTTATCTATAAATACCTATATATGCTATGATTATATTTTCAGTAGGGGAACCCTTTCACAACTGGTCCTATGTCAATGCCACATATGACTTCCTCAATTCGACACATTAATTTAGTCCCGAAACAACAATTAAAATAAAATTAATAAATTCTATAAAAATAACCAAAAATTAGTTAAAATAGTACTTATAATGTTAAACCTTGCACAATATAAAGTTTGACATGGATTCATGGAGTTTGGACACTTTTGGACACAAGGAAAACAGAATTTTTCGGAGTTCGATGACACGACAAATGTCATAAATTTTTAAAAATAGCAAACGGATGCGAAACCTAACATTCAGATATGTGTCAAAAAGGTATCGACGTCTAAATTCTGAATAAAAATATAAAAGTTAGAAGCTGACCTTTGATAAGAGAAAAGTGGCCTACAACCGAATTCGTCGGTTCTGGATACCCTGTCGTAGAATCGACGCCACGGGCAAACCGCTTGGAACTAGGAGATCCAGTGATTAGAAGTTGGAGTAGACATACAAAGTAGATTTGGTTTGACGAGAAACAGTTGAGAAAAAGTGGATGAAGCATCATCTACAAGTCGACTAACCTGCTGCGACGTTTCAGACTTTGATTCGACGAATTTTTGGCCCAAGTAGCGCATCGTGCTCCTCTCTAACGGCCGCAAGGTTGCTCCTACAGTAGCTAGGGTGGAAGAGGATGTTGAGAGGGACATCCGAGTGGTGGTGGTTGGCATAGAAATCGAGGAGAAATTATATTTTGTGAAGAAAAGGGGGTCGACTAGGGTTTCGGGTTTGGACTGGTGGCCGCTAGGTTTGGAGGGATTTGTGGATTAGTTGTATACCCCCAATATTTTCTAATTATTTTAGTGCTTTTAAAAATGAATTTTTTGATATTATTTGGAATTAATATGGTAATTGATATTTGTAATTATGGATATATATTGTGCTTGATATATTTTTTAATTGTTAATATATATAGTCTTCAATTATTAAAAGTATTTTGTTACGTATTAAAGATTATAGGATTTTTATAATTTTATTCATATATATATATATATATATATATAGTTATATATATAGTTATATATATATCTATTAGTTAAAAGAAAAAGGAAATTGCATGGTGGCCGAACCCTCCACCAATACAGCAGCTGTGCTGTGAAGAGGGGCGGGGGGGGAGGGGGGGTGGGTCTGACCCCATATCACTAAGACCGAGAAGCAGCTGCTATGCTTTAGAGCCTAATCCCACGTTACCAACTCCTTAGCAAACCCAAACTCTATTGCTATTAGTAATAGAAGTCAGCGGCTATATATTGCAATCTCGTCGAAGCGAAACCCTAACCGTCCAAAATTTTCACCTTCCCATCTCCTCTCCACCTTGACCCTAAGGCCGACCTCCCTGCGCATACCCCAGTCGCCGGACAACCACCGCACCGCCGCCAGGATCGCCCGAGCGCAGCCCCCAACCGACCCCCGTTCAGGAACTCGACAACGAGGTACCCCTCTTTTCGGCCTCGATTACTTATCGCACGTTTGATTGTTTTGTGATCCGAAAGTTGCTATGTGTAGGCAATGTAACCCTCTTTGAGTCCCTTCAAAGGGAATCAGCTATAACCCTCTGGTTTGACAGGTAACTCGATACAAAGTCGAGTAAAAACTCTGTCGTAAACAGAATCTGAATCCAGTTTCAAACCACCACTTAGAAGCCGGATTCTGAACTGTGTGTCAAGATTTTTCAAGAACTAATTGAACATGTGTGAAGACAACATAACCACGATTGACACGCAACTTGTAGATCTATATTTCGTGTTCTGTGTGAGAATTAAATCAGTGTTAAACTTGTGTGAAAAACTGTTTTCGAAATAGTAATTTTTAGAAAATTTTGTCCGATACAACGTACGCCCCGACAAACCAGGCGACGTGGTCGCACGCTATATGCGTTGAAAGGTGCGTATGGACGTTGCGGACGTGTGGGAACTGACGGAACTCAGTTTCGTCGCGTATGCGCGACGAAATCAACGTGTATCCGTCGAGATACCCCCGTATCGATGTTTTGCAAACTTGCCCATAACTTTGTGTACAGTCGTCAAATCGAGACGAAACTCATGCCAACAGGTCCGGATCTAAATTCTGGTCCTGCATGCCAAGTTTGGTTCGATTCTGAGAAGGTCGAATCGGAACCCATTTTTGGCGGGCCTGCGACCCACTCAAACGGGCGATTTTGTACACGGCTCCTCGGAATCCAAAACTGGACATACCGTTGAGTTCCTCCCCTCAAACTGAAACCATAGCCATGTAGTTTGACGACTTTAGAGACCGTAGACTTTGGCACACATTTCGGTGCAAAGCGAGTCCAACGGCGGACATCGTTTTGACCCAAAATTATGATTTTGCCCCTGTTCGAGAATTTGACTTTTAGAAAGGCATTTCCTAGGTATATCTTCTTCACTGAGATCATTTTTGATATTTGTTTCAGCATTTGGAGTCATCTGTGATTTATGAGTTTTGGTGCTAACACTTGCTACTCTTGGATTTGTCCTTCTCGTACCGCAGGCAAGATACCTTGCCACCTTACTCTGTGATTATTATATTCTTATTTTTAGTTATTATTTTCAGCATTTTGTTTTGTGATATTTAAACTGTGCGTCCAAGTCACACTTGGGTGCAAGCGACTCTATCGGTCGTTTTTCCTTGCTTTATTTATTCTCTTACATTGACTTAGTTTATTGACCACCCATTGATGTTGAGGTGTTGGTATATCTCATATGACCTTGACACTTGTTGTATCACATGATGTGAGTCATATGTAGGACACGTTTCTGCGTAGTCGGCTGGCCATCGATACGTATGGAGCGTACGACGGATATGAGTAACTGCCAATAGTAATGCATGTTAGAAGACTTGGCGGTTACTAGAGGTTCATATCAGTCATGGAGATGATGATACTAGGCATTAGGTAGGGAGAGAAATACCTGACGTATGGGCTTCTTTACACTTCCATGATTACCTGTGCGCTCCTCCGGAGACGCAGGCTCCAGGCACCCTCTGACGTTTCCCAGAGCGTTATGGACGTAGCCCTTGCACATGGTATCCTCTGACGCTTCCCAAGCGTTATAGACATAGGCCCCTGGTACCCTTTATGGGAACTATGCCGATCCCATTTACAGCCAGGGCTCATGCGTCGTAGGATTGTATCTCAACTGCATATTCACAGTAGAATGGTCAGGAACCCGATTGCATGCATACCTTTTCTCTTATTATATTACCACAGTTTATATGGTATGGTGTTTTCTTATATCTTACTATGTCCCCTGAGGACCTGGTTATCTCTCCAGGTTTAGACGATATTCCACAGGAGTACGGAGCGACATTGGAGCTATCTTACATCGATGACGAGGCAGTCACTACTGATTTCTAGTCTATTCTATATATGAGAAATTAGTAGATATTATTTTACATCTCTTTTTCTTTCTATTTTGCGGAGGCTGGACTCCGATCTTGTGAGACTATTTTCATAGTTGTTTGGAGTGAGTATGTTCACCCGGCTATCTTTTGATACTCTACTTATTTCATTTGGACTTTATTATCTTCTGTGTTGAGCTGTGATGAGATTAGATATGATATTCTGGCCTGTGATTATTTATTTACAGTTTATGTGCATGTACGCAGATTCTATATATTGGAGTATTCTTCGTATGTGTACAGCTGGCATGTTCACGTACTCGGTCCTACGTATTTTGGGACTGGGGCATTACATTAGTGAACGGTTATAAGAGAGAAGGATGGTTAGTGTTTGATAGGTATATATATATTTAGTGCATGGGCTTTGGTTTGATCAAATTTGGATAGGATTTGGTTCTCCAAATCATACTATTATTAATAGGTTTCCTATTTTGATTAGATGTTTGACCAAGCCAAATATATAAGGTAATATTGCATATGACTGCAATTAAACCTCTAAAATTCTCTTAAATATATGTGTACTTGGTTTTGGTACTCCTAGTTAGGCTCTAACTAGTAGGGTTGACTAGGTTAGGGTCGAAGTAGCATTACTAGTCAAATTGGACCCAAAAATCAATTTAATGAGTCTCATGTGTCATTTGAAAATAAGTAGCACATAGGAACTCGATTGGATGGTACACCCTAGGCATGTGCATTGTAGACTCAACATGGGTCAAAACCATATATTGGGTCGTACGGTTTCGATCTATGTCAAGTCCCAAAAGCAAATTGGAAGTTGGCTTAAAATTATGTCAATGGCTCAAATTGGCCTAGGTTGACCCGAAGTTGCGCGAAGTCAAAAGAATGTTGAAAAGTAAATTTGGATGGGACATGATATATCAAACTGAAGGTGGATGAGTCTAGAATTCAAATATGGAACTGGATTTGAGAAAACAATATTTGTTGTGCTTCAAAAATCAAAGCTACGGTAAACTACTAACATAGTCATCATTAACTTTAATAAATTAAAATATCCATAAAAAATAATTAAAAATAAAATCCAAAAATTAGGGGGCTTACATAGCTAACCCAACTCTATCATCTACCCAGCGACTCTCGTTAAGGTCAATCGCAACAAGTTTATCACTCCGAACAGGGATGTTTGTCTAACTGCTAGGCTATCTTCACTAGGCTAAAGTCAAAGTTAGTATTTGGATCACCATTCCCAAACAACAACATCAAAACACTCACCTCCCAATTCTAGGGTTAAACCGTAGTCGATAGTACAAGGTCTTCCTACCCAAGCTCACATCACTCCAATTTTTAAACTTCGAGCATAGATTTCTTCTACTCGCACTTGCAACGTTTAGTCCCAGGGTGGTCCGAGTCATTCAGTAAAGCTATTCCTAGGGTAAATCGTTTCACAACCATCCTCGATCACGACATAGTTCAACAATGCAAACTCATAACTCGTAAACTGGCAATCCTCAATTCGTTCAATAGACATATCAATCCAAATTTGTATACCTCGATTACAAAATCACAAGTCATAATCCACCAATCACAAATTGTAATATTGATTCAAATTCTGAGTCGTAAAATTTCAATCATACATTCGTCCATTTTGAATTTTTTCAAATCCAAATCCTACTAATCACAATCTCGTGCATCTTTTTTATCGCAATGTACAAAATTGCCTAACAAAATTTTTGAGTCATAATAATCCTTATATCATTGATCCTACAAATCCATCAACATTTTTTTTATTTCGCATAGCCCGACTAGTATCCATTCACGCAAATTCAAGTTCATATTATCAAGTCATCCAAACATTCATTTTTATCAAAATCCGAAGATATAGAATCCATCTGAACAATAACATTTTACACGATCATCATTCCCTGAATCATAGTACCCCCAAGTTATCGCACATCGATCTTTGATACGTCGCAATACCATCGATAATATACATAACCTGATGATCTTCCTTTGCAACGAACTCCGAGTCGTGCAACTAATACTATCATCCAACTGGATATACCATTATCTTTTCAACATTCAAGATCAAATTTGATCGTTGTCCCTCGAACTAGTTAAATGATCATTTCGTCAAACTCAAAATTACGTATGTTTATTTGCCTATCTTAAGTCATCGAACAACATATCTTCTCAAATCACATCATCTTTAATCTAACTCAAATCATCGAGCAACGTCTATCCCAAATCTCTTTGAATATTTTTTATATCTTTAATAAATTTTCTATGTACGCTATCTTCCAATCGTGCTATCTTCCAATCGTGCTAGCTTTCCTTAGTCAATTTTGAATTTTTAATTCCATTCAGTTCTGTATTAATTTTTGTATACGATCCACATCAATTTTCTCGACTGAGTTATCCATTTCTTTATGCGTTACTATTTTCTCGATTCGATATATCCACTCAATCGATTTCCATTTCATACTTAACACAATCCCAATCCGATGTGCGTCATTTACCTCGTTCGTTAAAATCACTACTAACTTTGAAACACTCTTTTTAAGGCTTTGCACTATCGCAATGCTTGATGAGACTCATTGGTACCCTGGTCCTTAATCTATCAACATTCTCAAGGCTATCCCATACACCACTCAGGGATAAAGTTACTCGATAAATCATCGAAATGACTATTCGAATCACAACCGATCACTTTAAATCTGCGTTCGAACAATTACTCAAAATCCAAGCACGTTCCATCTATATCGCATCGACGATATCAGGATAGTACTTCAATCGATAGTTATCCTACATACTCAATTCGAGTCCAACTCTTTCTCGTCTGAAACTAATTGAATCCCGCACACAACTTGCTAAGGTCGACGCAAATCTTGGTATATACTGCCCAGCCCGACTCAACCAACTGTGCCTTACATAAAACCATCTTTATTCAACCAAATTTCCCTCATGAGATTTTACAAAATATATAAACTTATTGTATGGAACATCCGCAAAACATTGAGAGAGAGCACACCAACGACATTGATTTCAAGGACAACATCAGAGTTAAAGAATTCAATCGAAAGTCCAAGGACATAAAGTTGTGCTCTGATACCACTATGACATACCCCGCTTCCACAAAAATGACCATCCTCTCTAGGATGTGATGCCACATGAGCCTAGGTTGCGCTTGCGCAAAACAATTTTCATAACGATCGATTACACAGGCTAAGCGACGAGGTCATCGCACAGAAGTCCCAAACCAGAAGTATTGAATAATGAAGGAAACACAAGCATTCAAATAAAATTAGAACTTTATTGATAATTGGTAGGGTTTACAAGACCACGAGGCCAAGATTACAATCACTAAAGCTCACAATCTGTTCGAATATAATCACTCAGCTTTCTTTTATCTCTTAATACAAAGTTTAATGCTTACCGCTTTACGGATGCTTCAGAAGGCGATATCCATAAATTATGTCCTATATAGGTGAAGACTCCACTGTGGTCGTATGCCTCGAAAAGTCAAGGAACTCCATGCCTTAGCACGTCCAAACGAGCTCTGCCCCGAGCGTGTTGGTACCTGAACCTGCATATGAAGACTGGTGAGGTATCAATACACAACCGTACTGGTGAGTGAGCTCCTCACCCACCCATACAAAACCAATACGTTCTTTTATTGAGTGCGACTTATTCTTTTGTGGTCTTTCTAATCTTGCCTTTGGATTAGTTCATGACATATGCTATAAAGTTTATTCGTGTTGCAACATTAAGACCGTGCTATAATACCCATACTTATGTAATAACATCGTGGTCGTGCCATCCTTATGTTGCAACATAGTGATCGTGCCATAAAGCCTGTTTGTGTGACCAAAATCGTGCTAATCAACGGTATCAACTTACTCATACTTACCTTTTGGCCTTTCTTGCTCAACATCTAACCAAGTTAATCATAAACTGGTAAACTTTTGTCAACAACTCAAAATACGATGCCACATCTCGTGTCGAAGCACGTATCTCTATTATAGCAAAATCTTAGGCTCATAATTGTGTTGCATAATGTGCACACCTCCCTTGACTCATTCATGCCTTACATATACTTCATGTCTCAATCCTATGGCATACATGAGGATTATCGTAATTATGTCGATCCAATCTATATAAAAGGACACTAGCATTACAAGCTATTCGTGGACTATAGCCTGGCTAGACAAGGTCGATCGGTAATGGTAGCGAGGCTCGTCGAAGGCCTTGAATCACCTGAGTGGTACAATCCAGCTCGGCTATCGCGTTTCCTCCTAGGCCAGATCGGTCTTGTGGCCCCAGGTTGCCGTCCGAGGAATCGTCGCCCTTGTGCACAAGTTGTCTAATGACCATGCAGGACTCGACTCAATTACCATCCTACACAGTCATTTTTTTATAGTGTTACCATCTTTTCTATACTATGTTGGAGACTCCCAAATGATGGACTGCTTCGGCGATAAACGGTCACATAAACTTTTATGTTACCATACCTTTTGACTTTTGCTCAGGAACGACTATTTAATAGCCCTCCTGCTCAACTTGAACAAGTCGTGTTCCTTTGAAGTTCTACCTAAACTGTGTCATACTCTGTACGATGAGCCTAGAAACCATGGGGACGTACACATGCTCAAATTGAACAACCATATTCTTTGGGTGTCTTAACTCGTGTCATAAATCGAAGGTCCCGTATTAAAATTATGGGATGCGCATGCTATGATAAGCAATACGACCGTGGGAACATTTAGACTATGTCTGGAAGTCGATAATCTATGTGCTAATATAAATGTGACCTTCTTTCCCCAAGTCGTATCTTCTTTACCCAAGCTGTGGGATCGAAGGACCAAGTGCCAACTTTGAAAGCCATCGTAGAGTGATATCTAGGAAACAAGTTAACCATTTTTCATGTTCTATATATGACTCAAAGCAGGATTATTTTCTCTAACTATCTTGGTTCGTCTCTTTTATTAGCATACCTACTCAGTGTAATTGAAAACTTTTATTTATTTTTGTAAAGGCCAAGCTGAGGCAAGTTCATCGAAGTCACCCACCTGAGCGAGGAGTTGCCTCGTCCGAGCGGGACTCCGAGGATGCCGTTGCATGGCTAAGTCCAAATTTTGTTGCATTTCGATTCCTCTGGTTGACCTGAGCGGGGCTGGGCACTATATTATATCCCTATGTCTGTACCTTGGCCGTTGGTGTCTACACATCCTTCTAGCCGATCGAGCTCCATCTCTACCAAGAACCACCGCCATCACCGGGCCACCTCTACCGTCACCAACGTCGTAGCCCTTCTCGGACCTCCACCAATAGCAGCTGCCTCAACCCTCTCAAGAAACCAGTCACCGATCTCCTCCACCTCGTAGCACCATCGCTTGGACGATGTCTTCATCATTCCGACCAGATATCGAACCCTACCCGTGTCACCATCATCCTCTAGCTCGACCCCGACCTCTCATCGACGCCGAAAAAACCCTTTCTACCGCCTTCCTCCAGATCAGAGTCTCTAGTAGCTACCAGCGTCGATCGCCTTGACCGTACAGTCTAGTGCTGCCACTTTGGCGAACGTCTGCTCGTGCCACGAGCTTCAGCGCCCATGACCCCGTCTTTCCAAGCCAGATCCACCTTGCCGGAACCCTAGCATCGGTCGACCTCTGCTTACATCCATCGCGTCCAGCCACTGGATGACCAGATCCTGCCGATTTCTCGAGTGCCACCGCCATCTCGCCCCTGCACGCGTCGTTAAGTCAGATCGAAAGCGTCGCCACTATTGATGTATGTAAGACTCCTCCACTATTCCTTCCTCATTCCTTCTTCTTTTCCTCCTCATCTTTCTCTGAGTTCTTTTCTCTTTCTGGAGTGTGGTTAAGTATTTTGGGCCAGGTTTAGGCCTTGGTCTTCTAGGGCCTGGCCATTTAGTTAGGAAAATCATTTTGGGCTGAGGGTTAATGGGCTAAGTTTTGACCTAAGAGTAGGGTTGAAGAATGGGTTTAATATATGGTTGTATGGGGCTATTTGGGGTTGACTAATATTAATTGGTTTGGAGCCTTAGACCAATAGGAATTATGTAGGAGTTGGGCTCTCAAGGAACTTTGGGCTTGGGCCTTAGCTTTTGGGCAAAGCATTTATATTTTGTAAAATTTGTTGGGCCAAGATTTTTATAAGCTTTTAGAACCTAATATGACTTTTCTATTTTAATAGGTGTTGGACTACGAGAAAATTCAGCATTGGACCTGAGGCAAGTACATTCTTACAATATGTTTCACAATACATTTTAAATGCTGTATTTAATGATTATCTAGTCATGTCTCATATTATGACACGATATTGACACGATGTGATTCAGGTTTATTATTATTGTTATTGTTCTTGTAGTTGTACTCTGTATATCAGATCTGACTATTGTCTGATATTGTTCTTGAATCTTGGGGATGGGAAAATGCCAAGTAGATATGTGGGTAACCCTCTATTTCTGAAGAATAGTTCGACATACACTGACGTATGTGAGCCATACCAATCTGAGTAAAAGTCCAGCCGTCCACATATTGAAAATGGTATTTCAAAACACGTAGATTGTTAGTCCTATTCTTCTTGTTCATTTCATGTTCTTGTGACTTGTCGTGCTATCATGTTATTATGATTCTCATAGTTTCTCGTGTTGTAGGTTTTATGATCATGTCAGCAATCAATGTGTTATTTTTGGTTTTATTTCCTGCATTATTTATATGCTTTATTTTGTATAGTATGACATGTTGTTTGGATGTACTTTGCCCCCGTCCTGACAGGACCGTTGACATATTAGGTTATGGAGATAACACGTGGATCGAGAAGCTTCTAGAAGACCCTAGAAGGTTAGAATATGTTTTAATCTATCAAATGTTGTGGTTGTTCATGGATGTTACCATTGGACATTGATGATGATGAGGACTACTAGATTTGTCTTCGGAGACTTGGATATGTATGATGTACTAAAGGGACATAGTTGACTGGTGATCGTGTGAGTGTGTGCTGGGTTGTTTTCGTGTATTAATTTTGTGATTAAGCCAATGATTGATACCATGATCATTTGATGATTTATGATGTATAGACAGCTTACTACGCTGTTTGCAACAGCGTAGGCTGGACGTATCCGACTCGTGTCCAGAAAATTAGGATCGGATTGTGACACACCATTAGCTTTTGGAGAATATTTTGAAGATATTTGAACTGATTTAGACACCAAAAACCCATTATTGAGCCTGTTGTCTGTACTGTAACAATACAAGCGGTATAACAGTGGTATATTGCTAAATCAATCAATCCTTCAAGCAAATATAGTCCTTTTTGTGATATAGAATGATATACTGACGATATACCCCTGGTATATCGTCGCATGCTATTTGTTCATGAGTGCTCTTGTTTTATGTGTCATTTTGTTGTCTGGACTTAGACATCATTGAAACATTCCCTAATGATTGCCAATATCCATTTGCCTCAGTATTCTAAAGCGGTTTAGCTTTCTAGGGCTTGGTCCCCAAACCCCCACTAGGGTAGTTGCCTCTCGATCCCCGTCCATCGACCAGTTAGCGAAACCCCCATCACCCTGCTATAAAGTGTTAATGATTTATTGATTGCTAGAATTGTGTATTAACTGGTGGGTTTGTGTGATCTATTAAACCCTATAAATCAATGGTTGAGTAGAGTAGTTTCTAGTGGTCATATCCCAGGCTTTGATATACATGATTTTCATTGGATAAAATAATTATTAATAATGTTGTGACTACCTAATAATATATGTTCTTAAGATGGCTACATTGTATCTGTGCTGTCCATTACAAGAATAACCTTCGAGGTACCTGTTTATGACAAAAAAGAAGAAGGGTATGCAACGTGTCTTTTCTTTGTTAAAAACTTTGATTGTACACAATTGCGAAGACTCCTACGGCTACAGAAAAACTCTAGGGTACAAAAAATATTCTGGAGAGTGGGTGGCGGTAGAGATCCAATCAACGTGTGATCACTTTAGTCCATTGACTATCAGGCATGGCTATAGGATGAATAATCGCTAAATCTCGAGCTCCAAGTACCATGGAGAACATATTGGAAGAACACTTGCTAAGCGTCAAGCTCCATACATTATAAAGAAGAGAAACTTAGAGCTCCAATAGTGTGGAGAAGAACTTTGAGCTCCAAACGCTAAGGAGAAGAAGGGCTAGCAGCAAGTATACTTTTTGAGTCAAGGACCAATACTTTCGATCATTTGGAAGCACCAATGCGAGGCTATTTATAGCCATTTGGACTCGGGATAAAAGGCACTAATTTCACCTTCTTATGCGTAGAATACTGATGGCATAAGGTTTATGCCATCACTGGCCATATATACTAGATTTGACATAAGTGTGAGCCACTGTCTACGTGACATGTGCCACCAGTCAATTTATCATTAATGTCACGTACGTAGCACCGCAGACCGTTAGTTCGCCATTAATTTAGACTCGCCATGTCAGTTCGATCATTATTATAGAGCGTGTGTACTATGCTTTTCTAGTTCTATTATTGATATAGAGTGTGTACACCACGCTTTTTCATTAAATGTAAATAGAGAAGGAAAGCATCACTTGGGCGTAACTTCGCCTTCGACGGTCTTTATTCTGCACAGAGAAGGCCTTACACCATGTCGAAAGCCTTAGTCAGGCTGTTATTTAGTGAGGAGCCCTGCTAGGAGTAACGTTTGTACTGACTGCCAGATGGAAATGAAAGTTTTTTTAACCATAATTACTGCAACTGTCATTACGACTGTAATCTCATAACATGTTCATTGATAGCTGTGCGTAGTCCTCGATATTCCAAATGCTCGGAACATGCCAGTGCATTTAATGCATGATGCGAAGCTTGGGAGTAAAAGAACCTTTGGCCAAGCTAAAAATCGCTATGCAAAGCCACCACTAACCGCTACATGGGCTTTTTTTTATGAAGAATTGTGTTTAAGATTAACAACCATGACAATTGTCATTATTATTGTCTCCTTCGGTTCTTTGATGCACGCTTCATGGAATACGAAGGATATTTGCTAGTTTGTCAGAGCTCGATCTCCGATACGCGTGGCGTACGTATAAAATGAGGCACTTTGAAGAGTAAGTTCATTAGGCGAAGTCTCTATGCGAGACTTTATGCCTAGTTAGTAAACTTCCTTCGACAGATCGACCATTTATGCAATAGGAGCTCCTATGCATAACAAGGGTCTTCAAGAGTTATTTGCACTCTCTTTAGGAGTGATACTCTTTTACGCCAAAGGGTAGCTTTTTGGCATATATTTTTCTATATATCTACAAGACACCCTTCAAATTTTTCGAATCTCTGCATAGATTTCAAGTTGTATTCGGGCTGGTCCGGGCCGGCCCACTATCCAAAGGCTGCAGGCCAGATCGGGCTCGGGCCGGTCCAGGACCGGCCCAGGGGAAAATACGGTCCGGGCCAAGCCCGGCCCGGTTCTGAGTCAGCCGGCCCAGCCCAACCCACCGGACCGGACCCAGGGAGGGCCGGTCCGGGTTGAACCGGTCCACGGGCCGGGCTGAATCGGTCAACGGGCCGGGCTGAATCGGTCCACGGGCCGGGCCGGGCCTAGGTCGGTTCGGGCCGGTTCAGGCCGGTTGAACCGGACCGGCCCGGTTTTTTTGTATTTTTTTCCTTTTTTTTAAACAATTTTTTTGTATTTTTTCCCTTTTTTAACAGTTTTTTTTGTATTTTAATTTTGAAAATTTGTAATTTAATTTTAATTTTAAAAAATGTTTAATTTTGAAAAATGTTTAATTTTGAAAAATGTTTATAAAAATTTGTAATTTAAAAATTTGTAATTTTGAAAAATGTTTATAAAAATTTATAATATTTTGAAAAAAAAATGATAAAAGTAAAAAATAAAACATTTCTTCCTCTTCCTTTATCCGGGCTTGGGACCGGAAAATGCTTGTTTGGCATAGGCGGAGTTAAAAATGTTTTTTTAAATAAAAAATAGTTTTTGAAAGTATAAGTTAAAATTTGAATAGTATAAGTTAAAATTTAAAAGTATAAGTTAAAATTGAAATATTTTAAGTATAAATGTATAAGTTTAAATGTACATATCTAATACCTTGCACCGTGGCCTCATTGTTGTTCGCCTTCTGCAATGAAAGCGATTCCAAATCCAGCTCGTGGACATCATGATCTTCTTCATCTTTCTGGTTTTGTGTTCTTCTATCAGCTTTCATCCAATCTTGTACGCACACTATTGCTTCCAAGATATTGGACTTCAAGCGGCTCCTCCTATCGCTCAACATCCTTGAACTTGTACTAAAACAGGACTCCGATGCTACCGTAGACACCGGAACCATCAGTAGATCACGTGCTATGTTAGAAAAAATAGGAAATCTCTTGTCGTGTCTCTTCCACCATTCTAAAACGGCAAAATGATCTGGAGTCTCATCTTCGTCTTGATAAGAATTAAGGTAAAGAGACAACTCTTGAGTAGGTTGGGAAGATTGCTTTTGTTTCTTCCTTTGTAGTATGCGACCGGCTGCTGATAGCTTATAGGGGTGAGCATCGGTTCGGTTCGGTCCGAACCGAACCGAAAAAATTAAAACCGAACTCAAAACCGAACCGACCAAATCAAAACCGAACCGAACCGAATTGGTTCAGAACCGAACCTGAACCGAACCGAATTGGTTCGGTTCGGTTCATCGGTTTTTCGGTTTTATATATATATATATATATATATATATATATATATATATATATATATATATATATATATATATATATATATATATAAACCGGTTTTAAAGTTCGGTTTTCGGTTCGGTTCGAAAATCGAACCCAAAAACCGAAAACCGAACCGAAAATCCAAAAAAACCGAACCTCTAAACCGACAACCGAACCGTTTAAAAAAAACCGAACCGAAACCATATTTCGGTTCGGTTCGGATCGGTTTTCGGTTTTAAACCGAGTTTTGCTCACCCCTAATAGCTTAGACGCCAAGCCGGAGCTACTACTAGCCCCCCTGAGTTGGTCGGGTCGACGTTGCTCCTTCTTCGTACAGTATAACTAACCTGTTCAACGCAACTTTAACTTCTACTTTCATGTCAGTAACGTCTATACCCATATATTCTCCATATCCATCTAATAAAACCTCTACGCCATCCAATTTGATTGTAGGATCAAATATGGAAGCCAAACAATATAAAAGAGGTACTTCACCCCAATATTTCTTGAATTTGGCTTCCATATTTCTCACCGCATATTCAAAATTGGGATGATCTCTATATTTAGAAAATAAATAAGACATGTTACAAAGTTCACGTAAAGCTAAGCATGATGTGGGATAATAAACACCAGAAAGAGTACGTGTAGCATTGTAAAAAACTTCTAAAAATTCACAAACATTTTCAGCTGCTACCCAATCATCAGTAGTAACTTGATAGTCAAAGCTGACATCCGAACTACAATAATATATTAATAGCACTCTTAAAAGGAATTGCAGATTTCAATATCAAGTAGGTGGAGTTCCACCTATTTGGTATATCCTTCACAAATCTTCTAAAAGTAATACCAAAATGTGCGCACGTGCATGCAAAACTTTGTTGTCTACTTGGAGACGAGTTTAGGTGGAACAAGCATTGTCGCAGAGTGTCTAAATGGAGATCAAAAATTTTTAAACATTCTTTAACAACTAAGTTAATTATATGGCAAGCACACCTAACATGCATAAGTCTACCTTCTAAAATAGGCTGAAAAATCACTGACAAAGAAGACATAGCAGCAGTATTGTTTGATGCATTGTCCAAAGAGATAGAAAATTTTTTAGGGTGAATATCATATTCACGCACGTGTTTTGAAATCTCACTTGAAATTATAGCACCCGTGTGTGGACATTCTATAAGTTTAAGACAGATGATACGTTTTTGCAACATCCATTGTGCATCTATATAGTGTGCAGTAATACAAATATAAGCATAACTCCACTTAGTAGTCCAAATATCAGAAGTAATAGCCAACTTACTAATATTTTGAAAATCGGCTTTCAAAGCGGCTTTCCGCTCGTTAAAGAGACGAATAGCCTCATTTCGAGCTTGTTGTCTACTCACTCTAGTAAAGGAGGGGTTTAGAAAAATTGATGCATAATCTCGTAAAGATTCGCTTTCACCCGTCGTGAAAGGAAGTTCGTCACGAATAATATGTTTAGTTAATTCAGTTTTATGCCGAGCAGCTGAGTAAGTAAAGTTACCCATTGAAGAACCGGTGGCGCCAAAGCTTATTTGGGTTTGGGACGCTTGAAGTGTGTCCTTCCCGTAGCAAGTGTCGTAGTGTCTGGATATGGTCCCGGTGCCACCGCCCTTCTTCCATGCGTACTGGTTGCAACATTTCTTGCATTGCGCCTTGTACGGTATTGGTTCACCCTTGGCATCTACAACAAGCGAACCATCAGGATTAGTTTCATAAATCAAAGTAAAATATTCCCAATACTTAGACCTCCTTTTCTTTTCAGGACGTTGGGTGGAACTAGCGACTTCCGGAGGAGATGGTTGGAACCCCTCCGGAATCGGATTGGTGGCTACTTGCTCAGGTGGAATTTCAGTACCGTCAAAAAAGTATTAAAATATTGGTAAGTATGTCCAGCAAGATCAGGTGGGTTTGAACCTTCACCAGCCATATATAAAATAAAATAAAGTAAAACTATGTTAGAAGAAAGTAAGGGATTGAGAGGAAGATCGGGAAGCCGTAGAGCCGGAATGGAGTTATGAGGGAGATCGGGAAGCCGTAGAACACCAGAGCACCGGGGAGGGAAAGCCGTAGAACACCGTAGAGAAATGTTTGGAATGAGTTGTGTTTGAAAAATAAAAATTTTGGCCTATTTATAGGAATTTTTCGGAGTTATTTTGGTAATTTTACGCCAAAAATGACCAAAATGCCCCTCCCAACGTTTTAATAACGGCTATATGGGAGGGGCATTTTTGTAAAAGAACCCCCACTCCAACGGTAAAAAAAAAAAAAAAAAACACCAACGGTCGGCTGGACCGGTCCCAGCGGGCCGGGCTTCGGGCCGGGCCACCGAACAATGTAAAAAAAAAAAAATTCGCGGGCCGGACTTGGGCTGGGGGGGGGGGGGGGGGGGGGGGGGGGAGGCCCGACCCGACCCGTTCGGGGGTGGGGGCCGGACCGGTTCGGACCACTGGCGGGCCGGGCCGGGCTTCAAGGTCAGCGGGCCGGTCCGGGCTCCGGGCCAACCGGCCCTGCAACATGACATAGATTCAAAATACTTTGAACCAACAGCATAGAAAAATTGGCACTTTCTACACATATAGTACCTTAGCGTAAGACTGGGCTGCTACTAAGCTGTTTGCCTAGCTATCAACTACTCAAGGAACGAAAGGTCGCAGACTCCTCGTATTCTGCATTGAACGAAAGGTCACAGTACTGGTTGTTGATTTGGTTTGCTCGATAATCGAGGGGTTGGTGATGCTTCAAAGAGTCACCCTTCCTCTATAAATAGAGAGTATGGTAGAGAGAGAAAAAAATCTTTATGCATTAGAAACTTTTGAATCTCCCTAAACTGTTGCTGCTCTTCATTTTCCTCATTGAGTCTTAACAATAGCGCCCATGAAGTCCGTCACTCAGAAGGTCGCCAGGGGGAAGTCTAGCTGTCTCTTCGCCTTTATCACCGTACGTTAACGAGCCGTCGTAGGAGACAAAGCTCATCCGACAATGGCAGTTAGTGTTTTGAGAAGAGTTCACAGTTGTTCTTTTTTGTTCCTTTTTTTTTCTTCTTCAAGTATCTTCTTTACCTTCCTTTGTACATACTGTAACCGAAAGAAAAGAAGACCGAGTACAAAGACACGATGCACGCACGAGACTGAGAACATACACACATCAATAATTTCTTTCATTCTCCAAACAGAGATGAAGTGCTGCTCCTTTTCGACCTCACTTATTAGAGACGAAACCCTGCCTATGCGTACTTCGATTCTACTATATGATTGTCTTCTATGCGTAGAGGCCAATCTGCCCAAGAACACTAAATACTGCATAAGCGAGGGAAGATTTGCCTTAAGCATAAGAAATCGACTGCGTAAAGATGTGATGACGCTTACTTATAAACTGATTCCACCATGTAAAACACAAGGACAAGCCATCTTTAACTCTGTACCGAGGCTTTTTACGACCTCACTCTTTGAATTTGAATATCAGCAAAAAAAGCATCGCAAAAAATGTTTGCGTGTGCTGCTTATTTTTTAGCTCAGAGAATTTAATCTAATTTAGAAGATGCAAATAACTTTCCATGTCCGTGATTAGACTAAATGTTCATATTACTACAGTCTCGTTCGAGTTGGCACTATCTTTTGTGGCTGACCTTGCTAGGTCTTTTATTGGAACAATTCATAGTAAGTACTCCAATCTCTCGAATATCAGAGACCCTCGATCAGACACGATCTTGCAAGAAGAGAGATAAACATCCCAAGGTAGAACATGCTGCTATTGATGGTCTGTAGCAAAACATTAAAAGGGGTTACTGGCATGCCATACCTCAAGCATGCCTTTATGTTCGGGATGCCACAAACGTGACTCCTAAGAACATGAAGCTGTGCCAAGTGGATTGGATCTTTAATGTGAAGGGATACCCCGTTCATATTCTAATGACGAATCATCAATATCCCCTATCCTCCTTTCCCTTTGCCATCATTAGGAGGCCAGTAGACTGTAGGATTACCCCTTTCATTCCTAGAGTTGAATTATGAAGAATTTTCCATAAGTATGACGAGGGAGGTGAGAGCATTTTTGAGAGCGTCCTTGATAAACCCATACACAACATTTGTGGTTTTCTTCTTGGACATATTTTTGATGAAATTTCAGCTGACATAGTTCTGAATTTAGCCTATACTTTTGAGAACCATTTTCAGAAGAAAGATGGTGCCTATCCTACGAAAGACTTCCAACTAATGGGTTGGATCTACCAGTGTGCGCTCTACTTTGTGGAGTGAGCTAACTCATTGGTGCTTGGTCAATTTGTGAGCACTTTGAGAAGAATAGGGCTGTATGACGCCATCTGGGTGACTTGTTACGGCATGCGTCTGAATCCCCAATAGTTTCTAGTGCTAGCAGAGCGCTACAACACTCGTACTGATACCTTGTTTACCCCTGTTCGTGAGATGGGCCTCGTGCTATATGAAATATATGTAGTGTCGAAACTGTCTATATGGTTGATTGTGATGCAAAGCCCAGGTGTGTCATGCTTATTTCTGCAAACGTGGAAGCAGCACATCACTTCCTTATAAACATCCATAAGTTGTGGGCTATTCTCTTTCCAGTTAGCCAGCTCTTCTAGACAAAGGGTAAACCAGCTCACGGCAGAACTTGTAGCTCTTTCAGCCTAACAAGGTGCGCAGCTCCCCTGCTCACACCAAAAGCACACATCATACAGCCTACAAAGTGCGTAGTCTTCAAATGCGCAGTCCCCAAAAGTGCAACAATGTCAGAGCGAATCATTTCCTTGTCAAAAGCACAGTACTGAACGGAATAAAGATGAAGCTCCTGCTTGAAGCTCGCAGCAGAACTTGTAGCTCTTTCAGCCTAACGAAAAGATCTACAACCAACAATTGATTTATGCAAGCCCTATGGTCGTTCGAAGCTAAGTTCGGGTCGAGCATAATAGAGGAATGACAAGATGCTATGTGCAAACCCAAAAGCTCCTCTTTATATAGGATATGTGGTCCAATCAACACGCCACGTGGCAGTCAGTCAAAGGACTCCAAAGTAACGGGATGAACCTATGACTCAGCATAATTCATTTAGTAGGTTAATTTGACTAAATCTTTGGCTACCGCTTCTCGAGCCCCAAAAAAATGGCAGTTATTAAGAAGATGTTGACTCAGTCGCTCAAAGGCAGTCATTAATCTTCTTAGGAGCATAGTGACTTTAGCGCTTCGTAAAAGTACAGCTCCTTTAGTCCATTCCAGAAGCACAGCCCCTTCAGCGGCTCATTCGTTGGTCTCTTAGAGCATCCAGAAATGCAGTCCCTTCAACAGCTCCTTCATTGGTCTCTTAGAGCTTCCAGAAGCACAACCCCTTCAATGGCTCCTTCGTTGGCCTCTTAGAGCTTCCAGAAGTGCAGTCCCTTCAACGGCTCCTTCATTGATCTCTCAGAGCTTCAAGAAGCATGGTCTTCTCGTCACCCAAAAGCGCAGTGACTTCGTCGGCGTAGAAGCACATTCTTCTCGTCGCCCAAAAGTGCAGTGACTTTGTCGCCTCAGAAGCATAGACTTATCGTCACCCAAAAGCGTAGTGACTTCGTCGCCCCCCAGAAGCGTAGCTCGTATAGCACACAACTTCTTCAAAAACATGGTAACATGCCATGTGGCCAGTATGGCAGCCGTATCCCTTCAGATACAGTCATATCTGGTTTGTTCAAACAGTTCTTTATCCTCAAGATACAATCATGTCTCTTGAGATACAATCACATCTCCTCACGATATAATCAACTTTAGTTTGTTTAAACAGCTATATCTTTTCAGATACAATCAAATTCGATTTGTTCAAACTGCCTCTCCTGAGATAAGATCAGAATTTAGTTTGTTTAAACTATTGTTCTTTCGATAGGAGCGAAATCTACTTGGTTTCATCCGAGCAAGATAGTCGAGCAATGGACACGTGCCACGTGTTAGTTAATCGGTCATGTTGATGAAGGATGCAAACTGTCCAATATTTTGATCGCGGAGAATTCTAACAACTGCCACATGTCAGCTCAGCAGCAGTCTTCATGGACAGTTACAACAGATTTCCCTAAAATCTCGCACGCACAACGCTCCTACACGTCAAAACCCTTTTCGCACATCGTATATGTGCAGCCTATAAATTGAAGAAGTCTTCCTTCATTCATGAGGCATCGATGTATTCTTGATTGGCAACCCAGATTACCTCACAGGCATCAGAAAGTCAGAGCAAGTTCAGTTCGTCGTCAGATCATCAACGGATTAGAGTAGCCGCTGTAGTGCTTGATCTCCACCGTCACACTTTTTCAGAAATTTTTGTACCTAGATCTCCTGTTTAGGAGTTTTCTTTACTCTTTTATACATTTAGAATACAAAAAGTTCTTCAACTTTTGTTCATGGCAAACAAGATGGCGACTCTGCTGGGGACTGCCTTCTCCTCCGACGAGAAGGTGGTGACGCAATCCGACGACAACTTGCTGGGGCATTCTCAAAAGATGCTGGTCGAACGCTTCGACCAACAAGCTTTTAAAGATCTCCTTTCTGAAGAGAAGTCGAGTCCTTTGAAACGGGTCGTAAAACCGAAGAAGACTCGACGTACTTGGGTATGCAAGACTGCTGCAACGAGCAGCAAGACGGAAGAAGATGTGCTCCAAAATGCCCTGAATAGCGAAGCATCGAAGATGCCTTCACCCGCTGCTGCTAAACTGCCTCAGTCAATCCCAGTTGCTGAGAAGCGCATCGAAGAGTGTGACTCCCTTGCTGTAGGCCAAACGAAGGTGCAACGCAGGAGGAAAGGCATAACACCCTGCCTGTGCACAGAGATGGTCGCGCAGGCTAGAATTTCTCTTTTCGACAGAATTGCCTACCCCTTGGGTAAGACTACGTTGGATTCTGAACGCTACATACCTTTTTGGGGTCGCATAAAGAAATCCAAGACAGCATGTGTCCTGTATGACCAACATGCTACGCCAATACCCATAGTGGATTCTAAGTACTATGCACCTTCCAGGGATAGCACGAAGAAATCCAAGGAAGCACGCACCCTGCGCGACCAATGTGCTACGCCGACCACCACGTTGGACTGTGAATACTATGCACCTTCCAGGGATAGTAGAAAGAAGTCCAAGGCTGCACGCGCTTCGAACGACCAACGTGCTACGGCCATAGCTGACCAAAGGCATGCATTGACAGTCACGTGCGCAGTCGACGAAAAATTGTACAAAATTGGTTCGAGTGCTTCGATGTCTCGACTAATAAAATCCTGCTGTCACTTGAGCACTCATGCGCATGATTCAAGCCAGGGGTGCATACTGTGGGGATGGACTCATACAAGCAGCGTTGCTGTAAGAATGAAGTGAGTTTTACACATGAGCAACTCTCTGACCAGGACCAAGCGTGTCTCACACACAGAAACTAGAAACAGGGAAGCTACCTTCACATCTTTACTCGTGCGCGTAACATCCCTATGCACATGAAATGAGTATAGATGTGGAGACTTCTGATTTGCGCAACGTAATCTCTCACAAGTGCAAGATGAGAGAAGAATTGCTGTGCACAACATGCCTATCTCAAGGCACAATTGTGCCAAAATCACCATCCATTGTTGTTGTCACCAAACAGCAGCATCACCACCAAAATAGCAGTCAGTTTTCCAACGACTGCAATCGGTGATACCTGTACAGAGACTCAACGAGAGATTGCCGAATGCAGAAGAAGATGAACTCCTGGTTGCTTCATGCTTTGCTGCCTGGGGGTCACCATCCCTCAAGCAGCTCTCGAAGAATTCGCCCGTCTCGGCTAACAAGTCCAAAGGTCGACCCGGAAGCAGCAAGCTGGCGGTGCCCAGTACGGGTGTATTCCAACACACGAGTGCCAAGACTAGACCCTTGTCGCAAGGGAATGTCACTTCAACCACAACATAGGCCGGGGGTAGCCAAATCCCTACGATCCATGACAACCCTTCATTCCAACCGGGCAAAGATGTGTACGGGATTGACACAGATGCCTCTGGAAGTGCAAGATATCAGCAAGCTGATGGTAGCAACGGCTTCGAGTCGGAGGACGATTGCAACTTACCGTCTACCCTCAGGAAGGCAAAACTCAAGGGTCTGAGCCACATAGCGAAAGATCTACTGTGCCCTCTATTTTCCCTTACCTGATGTCCGTCTACATGGCCGAAGGTGACAACACGGGAAGCAGCAAGGTGTTCAATCATCAACAACGTATAGAAGCCCTTGAGATGAGCTTGAATACATTAAATGAGACCATGCAAGCCTTGACTTTTGTGGTGCTAGAAATCAAGGATAAATTGACAACCAATGCTTCTACTCCAACAAATCAAGACCCGAGAATGAATGCGGAGTCCAATGCACCTCGTCATGCGCCAACTCCATCGTGAACCAAGAACTGCCGCAGTCGTCTACTCCGTCAACGACTGGACCCGCAATGTCAAATGACATGCATTAGGCTCTTAAGAAGTTGTATGCTCGCTTTGATGCCCGAGAAAAGAAAAAATCACTCCAAAAGATGGAGATCCGACAACCATATCCCTATGAATGGGATAATGTGATATATCCTCCCAAGTACAAACTACAGATGCTTGCACCATTCGATACGAAGGAGTTTGTTCGTCGATAATAGAAGTACTTCGCCTCAGTAATGGGGCATCTGCCAAAAGATGACGCTCTGCTTACGGATATATTCATAGGGACATTACAGGGGGTAGCCTACGAATGGTTTTACAGCCTTCCTGACAATTGCATCTCGTCCTTCGACGATTTGAAGTGTCTATTCCTTGCTCGGTTCTACGAAGGAGGAATGAACATGGCGATGTCCACTCTCCTCGACATTGTCTTAAAAGAGAAAGAGCCTGTACGCGCTTACATAGAGTATTCTGCCAGGCATCTCTGAGGCTACCACCTAGTATAGCCGATCCCATGCTTATAGATTCGTGTCGCAAGAACATGCTTTTTGCAATCAAATTATGGCACAGTGCTCAATGCATAGAATGGACGCCTTTCATTACCGAGGTGGATGTCGCTAAAAGAAAAGCTCGAGATGCACAATTGCTGTTTTTGAGTTTTCCCTCACTCAAAAACAAAAAAAATGCTCGTCTAACAATAATGCTATCCACAAGGACGGAAAGGGTAAGCAAGCCCTGACTATTAACATTTCTAAAGGTTCAACGTCAACGAACCAGAAGTCGACAGAGGTACCAAAATCAAAAGAAAGCGACTCCTTCAATGATGAGGATGTACTAGAACTCTTCAACATGCTGATGAAGGGTGACAAACTTCAACTCCCGCCTCGCAAGCGTCCTGATGAAGTAGAAAAAGTGGACAATCCAAAGTACTGTCACTACCATGAATAAATTCACCATTTAACACGCGACTGCTACGTATTGAAAAAGTAGATCCAGTGCCTCATTGATGCCAAGATCATCTCACTCGACTACGAAGACAAGACGGTCACTACCAACATGGTGACCCTCCAGTTCGGAAGCTTCCCAAGAAAAGAGGCTCAAGATGGTGTCGTCCCCATCCCTAAGGCGACAATGGAAGTGGTCAATCATCTACCAGCTCGTGACAATGCTCAAGGCCTTTTCTCGTTTATAACGCCGTAAGGCGAAGTTATGTGGGTCCATCCTGATCTTGCCCCAGACATGATGCTGTCTGTAGTGCGCTCTATTAAGGAAAAGAAAATCAAATCGTGCCGTATGATTTCTACATCGACCGACGATGCTTTGGTTACCACTTGCTCAGCTAATTAGTGAGAAGATAACCAGGCCCCGGAGGAGGAGGTACTTTTGCCTGCTGCTGCCACCGTACCTGATACATCAATATCATGCTCATCTCGAACTCCTATAGCAAATAAGCAGAAGCAGAAGCAGAAGGAGGTTCGCTTTCACAAAACTTTAAGAAAGACTCGGGGGTAGGGCCGATCAAGCCCTATAATATCGATATATTGGCACATCTTGCCAATACTCCAGTTCGGCTGTCACTTTTCGAGCTCGTCCGTCTCTCCAAAGAAACTCGGGACCCCCTCACCGAGGCTTTGCAGAACGCTGACTCATTCCTCACCCAATTGCAACCGCCCAAGGATGATCCTGCTACTTACCCATATTGCCATAACGTGGTCGAAGTGATTCCTAACATCACCTTCACTCAGAAGGATATGTTGCTGATGAACAACCGGCACAATAGACCCCTGTATTATTGTCACGACCCGTACCCTGTTTAGGGGCACGAGCACGTGGGTACGTCCAGCCTACACCGTAGTGTCAGCAGTAGAACGCTGTATAGGTCGTCTATAATATCTAACAACTAACAATATGAATCATAAAACTGTCATCTTCGCACGGATAAATAATATGACATATTATATATACAATCTCAATCACAAGTCTAAAGGAAGATAGAGCACGATATTTGAAATGAAGGTAAAAAAGAATAACTAAATAAGAGTAAAGTTGTCAACACATGAGTTTAGATGTCTATCACAAATAAGTACATATTCTGAATATAATATTAAGTCTTAATCCTACAGTCGGAACAATCCGATACAAAATGAAACACTAGGACACTAAACTACTTTTGGGGTACTTCCTACTGGGCTGGATCCTTCTCAGACCCCTGTGTGCAACCCTCGTATTCCCCCTGCTCATAGTGGGTAGGACAATCATCTAAATCATCTAAAAAAATATTATCCAGTCAGGATTAGAGCAAAGTACAACTCAAATACCAGTTCCAGTTAATTGACAAGCACTATAAAATGTAAATAATAATGAAATACTTGATGAACAGTTTATAGAGACAAGTACAAAGACAAGTGAATATAGAGCAATAGATGTATAGGGAGAACATGTAAAATGTAAGAGCAGACAAATATATAATAAAAGGGTAAACCTGTCATGCAAAGTATACAACTAACAGTCCAGAATATCTGTGTCTAAGACCAGTGTTTTGAAATACCAAGTTGACATGTGAACGACTAGAGTGTGATATCCGGCAAACCATACACGTTCGTGTATGGATGCTATTATTCCAGTAAGACCATGGGATAGAAAGCATGTACATTCTTTCAGTTTTTTATGTGTCTTACTTTTTTGCATGTTTATATTTTCTAACCTGTTATGAACTGCGTGAGAGGTATTGTGCTCGCTCCTGTCCTAACTGGACCTGTTATTACAGAGGATGATGAGGATCCCTGCACCCTCTACTATGGAGCTTGCCTAGATGACACTTGTGATCTGGACCTTTGGGAGGTTCAGGCAGCTGTTGAGGATGATACCTATGCATAGTATAGATAGTTTAGACTGTTCTTTCTTTTCATGTCAGTTGTTGTCTTTGATTTCAGAGTTGTATTATTTTGGAGATGTTGAGACTTGTGTTTGTTAACTTTGATTTATTTTACTTCTGTTTGTATCTCAGTTTTGAGGATTCCCTTATCTATTATATCGTGTTATATTCTACCTCTAATTTGTGATTGAGTCGTACCTTCTGTGATTGGCCTCCTTTTGGAGAGTATTTCATTTCATGACCTAGAACAGCATTCTACCGTCGACACTGCGGCGTAGGCTGGACGTACCCACTTCTCGTGCCCCTATACTGGGTGTGGGTCTTGACACATTCAACCATTGAGGCCGAGTATATAGCGTCCGGCTGCTGCTGTGCACAAATTCTTTGGATGTCACAAACACTTGTAGATTATGGTATCTCTTCTACTTGCACTTCCATTAATGTGATAATACTAGCTCTATAAATCTTACGATAAATTCAATTTGTCACTCACGCACGAAATACATTCAGATTAGACACCATTTTTTTTGTGACCATCAACAAAAGGGGGATATTCGCCTTCATTTATATCCTTCATTAAATACCTATCTTTTTATCCCACCATTTCACATCCCTCACTCTCTTCAAACCCCCCCATTTAATACCATCTCTCTCCTCCTCTCTTTCTAACTTCAACTCCTTCTTCTTCCTCCTCTCTACAATCCTTCACACCCTCTTCTTCCTCTTACTATCAACCTCCATGGCAAGATTCAAAAGACCCCACTCCACCTACGTTTCCAACCCATTCAATCCGATGCCCCTACCCCATGGAGCCTATGATCCCAAGATCTTCAACTCCTCCATTGCTGCCGATGCATGGTTCCATCACTTTGTAAACCATGCCGTCTACAAAGGAAAGGCTATAAATTGGTTCGTCTTCTCTGGCCATCTGTCAATTTTTGAGACTGTCGGCCTCTTCTCTCTTCTGCCTCGGCAAGTTCCTGTCTATCCGGAGGCGGTACGACTCTTCTACTGCAACCTTATTCCTGATCTGGCCAACAATGCCATCGAGACCATGGTCAATGATCACCATTTTTGCCTCACGGCTAGCGACATTGCAGAGATTTTCGAGATACCAAATCGCCGGGATGCTCTTCCGACCTTGGCCAGTCTCTATCTTACCGTCGAAAACTCCTTCGATAAGTTCTGCGGCATTATCTGCAAGGGGCCGAATCCTCATGCCATTCTGGCCCTCTCGAAGCAGTTGGAGCCATTCTACTACGAGGCCCATCGAATCATCTGTCACACTCTTTACCCCAAGTCCGACAACTACGATGCTATTGCCAATGACGCTATAGTTTGCATGTATTATTTGTACTCGAAGAAGACTTGGTCATTCCCCAAAACTCTCCTCAACGCCTTCTACTCTGACCTTCCTGGGGTGTTACAATCACTTAACTATGGCACCTTCATCGCCCTATTTCTTGAGGCCAAAGGCGTGGACCTCCCTCTCTGCCAATCGGACAGTGTTTCTTCATTTTTTGCCGTCTCCCACTCTGCCCTTGCTGCCTCTGCATCTCGTGCTTCATCCTCCCATGCACCCTAGCCTATTTCTCCTGCAGCAGCGCCTTCTGCGCCTCCTCCATCTGGTCGTTTTATGCCGCTGACCCAACAATATTTTTATATATATGTATGGCTCAGGCGAAGGAGCAGATGAGGGTCAATACCCACGGCCTTGGGAATCTTATTCAGAGTCTCTTCCATGACCAAGCCTACTTTATCCAACGAACTCTTCAGGACCACAATATTTATCTGGATCTTAACCTTCAGGATCCTCAATTCCAAGGATCCCGATTCTTTGACCCCAATGCTTATGGGTTCATGTACCCTGATGGTGTGGATCCCTTCGGTGCCTTTCACGAGACTCCGACTATAACGCCCCAGTCCCAAAATACGTAGGACTAGGAACGTAGACATGCCAGCTGTATTCATACGAAGTACATAGGCCTCATATGGATACATAAGCTGTATAATGCAGTAGAACCATAACTAATCTCATCCATACAAAAATAAATGAAATAAAGATGTCATATAATGAAAGAGAATTGTCTTGATACAATATGTTGGGCGGAGACAAATCCACTACCAACAAGTAAAGGAAAATACATAAGAAAAGATAAATTTGGCGAGCGAAGCGAAGACGATCCAAGTGCAATCATCCTCGAAGAATAGCAATGATCACGGCTAGAGCTAGAACACCTGCGAAAGACAATAGCACACACCTGGCAAGATAACCAGGTCCTCAGAGGGACGTAACAAGACACATAATATCATGCCATATAAATTAAATAAATATTGCTCAACTAAATAAGTCAATCGAATTTATAACATGGTCTAATACGCACCTACTGAACGAGCGTACCATCCCCCAACCAAACAAGGACAGGAGATGGTAAACTAATTCACAGTAACGTATCTTCCCATGCTATGAATCCAATATGGTATCCGGACCCCAACAAGCTTCAATACCTTTTCATCGAAGTAGTAAGTCACACCTACAACCAAACAAGGACAAGATGTGACAAACTAATCCACGACAAGTTATTGTTCCAAGCCACGGTCAGATACAAGTACCCAAACCAAAAGTACTCGTACCTAACGGATAGGGTAACCTACCATTCTAAGTGAAATGTAGTTAACAACAATCCTTCCTACGCATGGACCCTGGATGAATAGGATCGGCATAGTCCCCCTTGGGCACCAGAGGCCCCATCAGTAAGAGTATGACGTTCCGCAGAATCGTCAGTGGCCGTCAGAAATCATGGGTCATCAACCCCGTATCTCCAGCGGAGAGTCCGGGTCACAAGGGAAGTGCATCGAAGTCCATACGCTAAGGAATTGTCCTCCCCGCCCAATGCCTACTGTGTTGTATCCACAACACAAACCACTATAATCGCTAAGTCAAACTAGCATGCAATCTCTATTAGCGATTATTCCTATCGCACGGCTTGTACGTACTGGTGGCCAGCCAATCACGCACTTCCGTGTTCTACATGCGACACATAACTTCGTGGTACAACATGTCAAGGCCATGAATGCAACACACAAAGGTGGTCCCTTAAATCTAGGTTTAATGTGTAAGAAAATAATACATAGCAAGAAACTGAACAATAAATTCTAACAGGTTATGCCATGTATTACTGTTTATTTTGCATAAAGAAAATAATGAACATGCATAAAATATGAGCTAAAGTAATTTAAACAGCAAATGGCAAGGTGTCTTGCCTGGTAGTACGCCTGGTGTGCTGCGATAATCATGGTGGCATGAACTGCGACTCCAATGTGATAACTACACAAGGTGACCTCTGATGGGGATTTTGGTGCGGGGCGGAGACCGCGGCGAGGGTCGAGCGCGGCGCGGTGGTTAAAGCGCGCGCGGGGAGCACGGCTGGGCGCGGGTGGCGCGCTTCATCGGAGGCGGCGGAAGACCAGGGCGATGACGACGGAGGGTTCTCGGTGGGGCACTGGCGTTGGGTCGGCGGCTGGTGCGGCCGCCGACGGGGAAGCTGGAGAATCGGCGGATCGGGTCTCAGGCGGTGCGGCGCGCTCGCCGACGCGGGGCGCGGGGCGACGATCGTCTCAGGTGAGGTTAGGGTTAGGGTTTTCTTTTTATTTGTTTTTTTGGTGTTGGTGGTGTTGGAAAGTCGTGTGGCGGCAGCGATGTGCTGCGGGTGGTTACGGCAAGGGTGGCCGGTGGTGATGGTTGCCGGGTGGCTCGGTTTGTTGTCGGCAGGACTGGGTTGGGTTGACCGGAGGAGTCGGGTGTGGTCGGTCAACGGGTGGTCGGGAGTTCGACGGGTGGTGTGATTGGGTCGGGTGGCCGAGGACGGGTGGCCGGGGAGGCGGGGTGCTGTGACAGGAGACGGGTACGGCGAAGGCAGCGGACAAGAAGGAAAGGGTTTAGGATTAGGACTAGGACTAGGGTTTAGGAATTTATTGTGTCGGGGTGTGTCCGACACGAGGGATTTACAATGTATTTGTGAAAAGAATGGAATAAGATTTGACTGGGAAGGGACATGGACACGATGTACGGGATTTGGAGAAAAATTTTGTGGAAGAATTTGGCTTGTGGAGAAATAATGGAGGAGTACCTGCCTATTTATAGGATGTGGGAATTCCCATTAAGAATAGGATTATTAAGAATAGGATTAGGATATTTAAACCCAATTTAGATAATTTACCTATTAATTTAAATAACTTTTAAAATAATCCAAATCCAAATCCAATTAATCTAATTAAATCCTTTTAGTTTAAAAAAAATCAAATCAATTTCAAACATAGATATTGGTTTACTATTTAAATGTATCCATGAAATCAAAAAAAAAAATTTAAATCGTCACAAAAATTTCAAAAATATGTTTTCCAAAAATACTATTATAATAATTTCAAAAATACCTTATTATTTAAAAATAAACTTAATAAAATATTTATGAAATAAATATTTTTGCATGACGAATATTATTTATTATTAATAACTGCTAAAAACTATAGACTTTTTATAGCCAGAATAATAATTCTATATAATATTTTGAAAGTGTAATAAAATAAAAAAAATGTTTTTCTAAAATATGTACGCTCGCACATATTCGCACTCGTCGAGCAAATTTGAAAAAGAAATAAAAGGTCGTGCGCGGCGTATAATACGACTACGCGACGTATAGTACAAAAATTTAAATCAGTACTAAATTTAATAAAATAAAAAAATTAGGAGAAATTTAGGGGTTTTACATCCTACCAAACTTAAAAGAATTTCGTCCTCGAAATTAAGAATTAGTAGGGGGTGAGAGGACATAAGGGGGGTATCAATGGGGAACAATCGATAACAAAATTATGCCGTAAGAATTGCGATCTAGATTATAGAAAAATAATACGGTACGAATGAGGGTCACGATTCAGAGAATGAAATAGATTTGCTTTAATTAAGCGATTAGAGGGTCTTGATAGGGTCGAGTAGTTTAGGATGAAGATATAGCAACATCGAGAAAGAATGGTCATAGCCGATAGGAAGGCTAGAGAAAGTTCTAGTATAACGCCTTCGTCCTCCTAAAATAGGTGAAGGCGAAAGCAATATAGAGTTCGAAGGAGGCGTTATCGAATACGAATACATGATTCAAAAACGATCGAAAAATTTCAAAGGAGTTGCCAAGGCTGTCGCGGATGGGACTCTAGAGGACAAGTTTAACTATGTCCCCATCCACGTAGAATAATAGGCAAAAGCGAACCAAAGTGCACTTGGTTGATCAGACCATTATGTACCAGTTCTGATTAGACAACATGTTAGTAGGAGCTCTTCCAATAACATATGTCTTGAACAAGCTCGATAAAAAGATAAGCTTGCAAAAACTAGGCTACATTAGCATCATTAGCTTAGATAGTAAAAATATAGACACGATGGTAGAAAAAAAATTAATTATGAATAGTCTAAGAGTCATAAGGATCTAAGTCTTTTATTCCTATGCAATCATTCTATGGTTTATTGACCAAGGCTTGGTTGACCAATGGGTTAGATTCCTCTAGTCTCTATGGTCTTAATAGTCAAGGGCGTGTCTGGTCGTGGGGTGTTCTACCCAACTTAAAAGAATTAAGCTAAGGGTGTTTGGGACATCTAACTAGTAGGGTCAATCTCTAGCAAGCACGAAGGGAAGATAAGAATAGGGATGGAAGGAAGCAAGCAAGATGCAATTGATGAGTCAAACGGTAGATAAAATCAAGGAAATAAGTCAAGTATGTGGATGAGATCCTAGACTTCTAATCCTATACGCAGGCTTGCTTGGTAAGGTAAGTAACCAAACAATTTACCTTGACCTGCATGGGCAACCACAAAAACATGTAACATCCCAGTCCCAAAATATGTAGGACTAGGAACGTAGACATGCCAGCTGTATTCATACGAAGTACATAGGCCTCGTATGGATACATAAGCTGTATAATGCAGTAGAACCATAACTAATCTCATCCACACAAAAATAAATGAAATAAAGATGTCATATAATGAGAGAGAATTATTTTGATACAATATGTTGGGCGGAGACAAATCCACTACCAACAAGTAAAGGAAAATACATAAGAAAAGATAAATTTGGCGAGCAAAGCGAAGACGATCCAAGTGCAATCATCCTCGAAGAATAGCAATAATCATGGCTAGAGCTAGAACACCTGCGAAAGACAATAGCACACACCTGGCGAGATAACCAGGTCCTCAGAGGGACGTAACAAGACACATAATATCATACCATATAAACTGAATAAATATTGCTCAACTAAATAAGTCAATCAAATTTATAACATGGTCCAATACGCACCTACTGAACGAGCGTACCATCCCCCCAACCAAACAAGGACAAGAGATGGTAAACTAATTCACGGTAACGTATCTTTCCATGCTATGAATCTAATATGGTATTCGAACCCCAACAAGGTTCAATACCTTCTCATCGAAGTAGTAAGTCACACCTACAACCTAACAAGGACAAGATGTGACGAACTAATCTACGATAAGTTATTGTTCCAAGCCACGGTCAGATACAAGTACCCAAACCAAAAGTACTCGTACCTAACGGATAGGGTAACCTACCATTCTAAGTGAAATGTAGTTAAGAACAATCCTTCGTACGCATGGACCCTGGCTGAATAGGATCGGCATAGTCCCCCTTGGGCACCAGAGGCTCCATCAGTAAGAGCATGACGTTCCGCAGAATCGTCAGTGGCCGTCAGGAATCATGGGTCATCAACCCCGTATCTCTAGCGGAGAGTCCGGGTCACAAGGGAAGTGCATCGAAGCCCATACGCTAAGGGATTATCCTCCCCGCCCAATGCCTACTGTGTTGTATCCACAACACAAACCACTATAACTGCTAAGTCAAACTAGCATGCAATCTCTATTAGCGGTTATTCCTATCGCACGGCTTGTACGTACTGGTGGCCAGCCAATCACACACTTCCGTGTTCTACATGCGACACACAACTTCGTGGTACAACGTGTCAAGGCCATGAATGCAACACACAAAGGTGGTCCCTTAAATCTAGGTTTAATGTGTAAGAAAATAATACATAGCAAGAAACTGAACAGTAAATTCTAACAGGTTATGCCATGTATCACAGTTTATTTTGCATAAAGAAAATAATGAACATGCATGAAATATGAGCTAAAATAATTTAAATAGCAAATGGCAAGGTGTCTTGCCTGGTAGTACGCCCGGTGTGCTGCGATAATCATGGTGGCATGAACTGCGACTCCAATGTGATAACTACACAAGGTGACCTCTGATGGTGGCACGGACTATGTCATTGAGTCTGGAATAGTCAATTTGGCTAGGGATGATATAAATAAGCTCGAGATTTGGAAGAAGGTAAGAAACGAACGATTGATCATGGATAAGATTATATAATCAAAGAAATTTTATAGAAATAAATATAACTATTTTTGAAAATATATTTATTATATTTGAAATAACTATATTTCTATTAGTAAAACAGTTTTAGATATCTACTTGAAAGCCATAAAAATTATCTTTATATCAAACTATAACTTGCTTGTAGAAAATATTTCAACCATATTTAATACCATAAAATATATAAAGATAATAAAAAAAATCGAAACCCGATTTGAAACTACATGTAGGCCAAGCCCAAAGTTATATATTTAGTTAAATATATTTAGAAATAATAATATATCTTTTTGTATAATAATAATTATAACAAAATAATAATAATATATTCATATATATTATTAGTATCAGTATAATAAAATAATAATATTAATAATAATAATAAGATGAATAATAATAATAATAAATTAAATAATAATAATAATGATAATAAAAATAATAATAATAATAATCAATAAAACAAACAAATAAAAATACAATCAAACAAATCAATAACAAAAACAAAAAAAATCGAAAGAAAACAAAGTTCACAGACCAACCAATGTGCAGCACTGAGTGCTGCTCTCGTTCCCGAGAGAGGGAGAGAAGAAGAGACTTATTGAAGAAAAAGAAAAAAAAGAAAAAAATATCAGAAGGAGGAAATAGGTCGAGAGCTGAGAGAGAGAGAGAGAGAGCGAGGGGTCGAAAGAGGGAGAGAGGAGAGGGAAACGGTGGACGGCGTTCGGTGGTGGCGTGAGGTGTAGCACCCAGTTTTCCAAATGAGGGTAATTTTGAAATTTTGTATTTATAATTATTTTAATAATGATATTTAATTTATGATATGATTTTTGGTGATTTTAAATCATTTTAAAATTATTTAAATCAATGACTTGTGGTTTTGACGTTTTGCTAGTGAAATCCTAGAGACTGTTTGACCTAGAGCCTAACCATGTGATTATGATATTTTAATATCATTTTTGGCCTAAGGATATTTTTGCATTTGACCTCTTTGAATTATTTTGATATTATTTTATTATTTATGATATTGTTTTGGGATTATTTGAGTCGGGTTCGAATTTCATCTCAATCTGACTTGTAACGGGGACCCGGGGGGTAGTTTGACTCTAGTGGAACCCACACACTAGTTAGCCATGGCCCACATGATATTAATTTTAGTCCACATGATAGAAATATTTTAGTTAGAGGTTAGACTAATTATTATGGATAAGGTTAGTGTGATTAGAGACTTTAGAATGACTAATTTAGCCCCAACCAATTAGCCCTTTCCTAATACTCATAGAATAGGTTAGTAGGGGCTTTTGGACTTTTCCTAATAGGACAAAACCACCTTTATGGCCAGCCATAATAAGGATAGGGTTGAGCCTCCCATTTGTCATTATCCATCTATTTTTCTCTCTCTTGTTCTTCCCCAAATTCCTAGAGAGCAATTCCTAGCAATTTCTCCACCAAATCCTTCCATTTTACCACCAAATCTTCTTCTTTCCTTCTCCATTCTAGCCAAGGAGGAAGCTACCCAAGTTTGGGAGGATTCGGAGCTCGTTCGTGTCCTTTTGGAATCTCTACGTGTCGGTGTCGCTTCGGGAAGATTTTTCTTCGATTCGATCTACCGGGAGGTATAAATCTCTTCTCCTTCTTATTTCCTCATGCATATAGGTCTATTTTGAACCCATAAGAATGACCCCCATGGTTGTATCTCCATTTGTGTCCATTTTGTGTCCATTTGGAGGTCATAGGAGTGTCCTTTGTGTTGTGGATGTGTTCATGTTACATATATATATATATATATATATATATATATATATATATATATATATATATATATATATATATATTGTAATGAGAGTGTATCTATATTTATATATGTAATAAATGGTTCATGATGATTATATAATCAAGTTTGTGAGTATGGTTCCTCATATTATTATTGCTATTATTGTTGTGGATAATTATGATATATATTGTGTATTCTTTTGGCTCAAACTATCTAAATCCGTCATGATTTTTATCCACGTTTTTAATTTCAGCCCTAACTTAAAAATGTCATAACTTCTAGCTCAAAGCTCGGATTAATCTCCCGTTTTTTTTAAAAGAAGCGTATTGAAGTTAGATTTTCAAAAACATATATTAATAGGCCTAATTCTTTCTGTAACTTTCTGGAGAATTATTTGAGTGTCAGCTGTACGAAAGACAAACGCGTTCTCGGTGTTTTCGCGATTCCGGGAGTTTCCGGAAACGAAAATGCGATCCGTTTGAAGTTTCGGAAAGCTAACACATAGTTCTATAACATAATTTAATCCTAGATTTTAATTCATGTTGAGATGGTACAGTATTGATTATTAGTAGGAGTTACTATTCGGCATATGCATTTTGTGCACCCTTGTGTGTAATATAATGTTCTATTTGAGTTTAACCCATGTTAATGTATATATATTATGTAATTAAATAGAGAATGCAAGCATGAGTAAATAGTTAAATAAATGATGTATAAGGTGTAAAGTATCCTATCTAATGTAAGCATGTATAAGTATGGCTTGTAATGAATATGTAGGTTCCATAGTATGTAATGTATGGTGCATATAGTGGTGCAAGAGAATAAATGAATGATGAATGAATGCAAGCATGAATGTAATGTAATAATAGATGTAATGTATGTAATATACAAGTTAATGAAATGTAATGTTCTATGTTAACACAAATCCGATATTACTTCATGTACCCCCTTACACTATGTTGACACTATAACACTTGACACTTTGTTCACTTACACTTTGACACTCTTTGATATGTATACACTATGTATGACCATTTAACCCTCACTTACCCCTTTGCCATGTTCATATACACACACATAGCCTCTTAAATAAGTATTTATGAATATAGTTAACTTAGCTATGTATGTATATTATATATATGTTAGCATATTGTGTTGTAATATATAAGTTTATATAACCATTTGAAATGCCATGATTATAGACCTAATATTGAATACCAATATATGTATGTGTATATATGTGTAGACATATATAGCTTAAAGTAATAGATTACCTAGTGTATATCCAATGTGAATTCTTGCCTATTTGAGTATTGAATAATTACATGCTATATAGAGTTGGGTGTATATTGGCTTGTATAGCCTTGTATTGATGTGTGCCATCTAGGATAGTCTTGGTTAGGCCTAGTAAGACTTTCTGGGTTAGGACATGACCTAGTTTGACTAGTGCAGTTGACCAGAGTTGACCAAGGGTTAACTTTGGCCTAGTTTGACCTAGATTCATGTAGAATACATTGTAGTGCTTTATATTACCCTTCTGGATATGTTGTGACTTGTGCTGTTCTAATTAGGAGCCAGACACCTCTCTTCGGACAGTATCTTTACCTTGGACATTCATATATCAGGCGAGTACATTCTCTGATCTTTTCATACTTACCTGGATTATTTTTTTTGCTCTAGATTACTCTACTTGATGCTGACACGTATCTTCACGGATTAGTACTATATGGATCCTTTCCTGAGATGTTATTCCTCTACGGGTGCATCGGGTATTTCATGTTCATGTACTTTATCATGTGCATCAGGTACTCCTTGTACTCGTACTAGTTCATGTTTTTACATGTTCTCATGTGCTTCATGTGCTTTCATGTGCTTATCATGTGCCTCATGTACTACTCATTACATGAGTTCACGTATCTTAGCTGTATTCATGTGCTTATAACATAACTTGAACGGATCCTTGTGTATTGATTGGGGCGGGGTGAGTAGAATTGGTTATGTGATCACTATCCCTAGTAGCTGTATTCATGTGCCTCCTTATTTGTATTCATGTGCCCCCAAGCCGTTTACATAACCATTGTGCTCTAAATCACGTAGCCACTTACAGTCTCTACTATCATGTATTTACTTTCAGTTACAAAATATCTCCTGTTTACTCGTACTTCCTATTCAGCACTTTATGTATTTTACTCTATTGCATGATTTATACTCCTAACCTGCTATGAACCGTTTGAGAGATATGTGCTCGTTCCCGTCCTGACTGGACCTGTTGAAAATTTTACAGATAGCTTGGAGGTTGCCTGATAGCCTAGAGGAGACACAGTAGAGGTTGTATAGATAGCTAGGGTTTTGCTTATAGTTTATTTTCAGTTGTCTTGAGTTGTATTTATGGATTTAATGCATTTAAGCTTTGAGATATATTTCTGGATTTGTGTATCTTAGACACTTAGATTTCTCTATGTTGTACCTCTTTTGGATTTTATGTTTTATCTATCCTTATCATGCTCTACCTTAGATGTGATTGAGTCTGTTTCTGCTATGTCACCCCCATTCGGGGAGTATAAACTGCTTAATCTTATACTGTTAGATACATGAGACCTAGGACAGCGTTCTACCGTCGATACTGCGGCGTAGGCTGGACGTACCCACTTCTCGTGCCCTAACTCTAGGGTACGGGTCGTGACACGTTTTTAGTGGTGGCCCATGCAGGTCGAGATTCGTATTAGTACGATTTCGTAGTAGCGCAATGACTTAGTTGTACTACTACGAGCCTGCTATAGGATATATAAATTAAGATGTTAGGATGAGAGGATACTCAATCACTGTTAGGATTCCTTGAGAGATTCCGGGGATGACCCTTGAGAATCTCATTTTGAATTCCGATTTAAACTCCTTTTCCTTGTTTTGATTCACCTTTTTCCTTGATTTGAATTTGATTTTGTGGATTCATTGTAGAACTTTGAATCCTGGTATTAGTTGATGATTTTGATAAAATTTTGTAGTTGTTGATTTAATTTTGTATTTAGATTAATATTTTTAAATCCAAGGTACTCAATCACACTTAGGATTCTTTGAGAGATTTTTGGGACGACCCCTGAGAAACTCATTTTGAACTTCAATTGGAATTCCTTTTCCTCTTGTTTGGATTCACCCTCATTCCTTGCTATTGAATTTAAGCTTGATGGGTTCCTCTCGTTTGAACCGATGAGAAGGAACATATCTTCAATATTCTTTCTTGCCATTATTCCCTTGCATTCTTATTTACCTCTTATCTTAAACTCTGTCTCATTACATTAATTACCCATATCTTGTCGTCCCTACCAGATGTACTTCGAAACCCTTGAATCTTCGTATCTTTTGCATGGGGAAGGCTAAGGAAGTGACGTAAATTATGTAGCTCAGAGAAGACGTAACTGGTTATTTTATGATGATCTAAAGGAAATCAAATGTGGAGTGTTTCATATGGAAACTTGAGATAAAAATGTGGTAAAGGTCTCGAATAGAATAAAGAGATGTATATTGCCAATCTAGAAATAATTATATTTAGAGAAATTTTGGGGTTATGAGATAGTTTATAGGTGTATTCAAAACTAATGAGGATATCAGAGGTCAACCTAGTTTTGAGAACTTAAAAAATCTTGGTTATTGATTCTGGGGAAAAGTTTTACTCTGAGGCTATGTAGAAGGTTAGTAATGGAAAAGAGAAGTTAATTGTGTTTAATAAGGATATTAAACAAGATGTCGCGAGAAAATGACTAGGGATAGAGAGAGCACAAAGTTATGGAAGTTTAGAGATTGTTGTGAAATATTTTTAGGAGAATAATATTCAAGGGTGTATGTCGAAGAAAATACGGAAGTTAATTTTATGATAAAAGATAAGTTTTGTAAGGCCTAGAGATTTAAATTAAATAATACGAGAAGAATAATTTGAACAAGTTCAAGGAATTCGTAAACGGGATTTAGAGGTTTTGGGTCAAATTTAAGACAAGGTGAAAGAACTTGAAAATTTAAATAAATGGTTAATGTTGATTCCTAAATGTGAGGGTTGTGCTTCTAGAGTGATGTTTGGAAATTGGGAATTGCCTACGTTAGTCATGGTAAGGGTTTAAGTAAAGGTTAAATTTTCATATGGATACTTGTGAGGTAAAGATATGATTGGCAAGTTATGACCAGATGAACTTAAGAGTATCAGAAGCAGATGACTAACTCGATCTTCATTATTTTTGTGCATTAATTACCACCTCTTGAACTTCCACTTTCTAATTGAGATCCTTGACGTTCCTTATCGTGACTTTGATATTCGGAATGTAATACTAGCTGTTACCCTCCAACAAATCTTATATGCAAGACCTAGACGAGCTCACCTTCGTGTAGGTATATCATGTCTCACTAAAACCCGTCTTCTTGTACTCTATTTTCTTGATATAATTTTCTGGTCAACTGGCTAAACTATAACCTCTACCATTATACTAAATTTCTTCTTATTTCAATTAGAAATCCAGCCTTGACTCAATTCTTTCGACCCGACATGTGATGGTGTTCTGCTTGTTTCCTTAGATGCTTAACCTTGTACCTTATTTGATTACTAGACCCGTTGGTTAAGAAACTTGGACTATGTAATTCCTTTCATCATTACCACCCTTATATCGTGTGCTGCTAAATTAGCCTTAGTTTTGCAAGCTTATCTATTTTCGAGCTTGGTCATGACATATTTTATTGGGTGGCCACCCACTAACATATTGTCTAGTCAGAACCGGTACATGATGGTCTGATCAACCTATTGCACTTTGGTTCGCTTTTTTATGTATCAATCTACGAGAATGGAGACATAGTTAAACTTGACCCTAGAGTCTCATTCGCGAGAGCCTTGACAATTCTCCTTGAAATCTTTTCATCGCCTATGAACCTCGTATTCGTACTCAGTCGAATTAAATTTAATCATGACCTGAACCTCCATCATTGGATGCTCGTGCTCATACTTTGATTTCATTGATTTCCCTTCTTGTCCAAATCTCATTTTATTCCGAAATTGATCAACTTAGATCGTGTCAAGACAAAAATCTATTTATGATTCGTTGTACCTAAATTTTTAATTTTTACCATTTTATGGAATAAGAACCTTTTAATAATTTTTTAGTTGCTTGTTAATGACCAATTTTTATATAGAATGGTAGACAGCCCTACAACCTTGATGATTGTTGTTCCCTTACCTTTCCAATTAGGACACCCTAGATTGTTTGTGTGTTGATACCATAGTACTGTTTTGACCTAGAATGACCCGTGCACCTAGGTGAGACTTCCAACTGCTATGGTATGCCCTGACCTTGTATACTATTCCTTCAAATTGCATGATTTAGATAAATTTTCTTAAGACCTTGATTGTTGGGAAATAGGGACGTCACCCCATTAGTATCAGTTGTAGATATATAGGTTAGTCCTTGATGTGGGGATGTGTGTCTCTAAACATGTAGCTTAGAAGATTTAGGAGAGATTATAGTATCAGTCTTGATAGGATGTACTAGTCTTTTGGTGAGTATAAATGTGTTATGAGAGATAGGGGCCTATATGTCTTAGTAATGCATCGTTCCTTTGGTAATAGAATGTATTAATAGATGGTTAATAGGAAGATAATAGTTTGAGCATACCTATAGCCTATGATCAGTTCCTTTTCATCCTTAGTTAAGACCACTTTAAAATAGGTCCAGTCCCTTGGATATAGGTTCCAGTCCATATTTTATTGAAGTTCCATTACCGCCGTACAGCAGAGCAGTGTTGGAGGTATTCCTAGATTGACACTATTTAGATGTCCGTTTATTATTCCAGTGTTAGGAAGTGTTACCTTAGATATTGGGAAGGTTAGAGGCTCTAGAAGGAGTACTATCGATCTTAAATTTCGAGGACGAAATTTTTCTAAGGTGGGTAGAGTTGTAGCACCCAGTTTTCCAAATGAGGGTAATTTTGAAATTTCGTATTTATAATTATTTTAATAATGATATTTAATTCATGATATGATTTTTGGTGATTTTAAATCATTTTAAAATTATTTAAATCAATGACTTGTGGTTTTGACGTTTTGCTAGTGAAACCCTAGAGACTGTTTGACCTAGAGCCTAACCATGTGATTATGATATTTTAATATCATTTTTGACCTAAGGATATTTTTGCATTTGACCTCTTTGAATTATTTTGATATTATTTTATTATTTATGATATTGTTTTGGGATTATTTGAGTCGGGTTCGAATTTCATCTCAATCTGACTTGTAACGGGGACCCGGGGGGTAGTTTGACTCTAGTGGAACCCACAAACTAGTTAGCCATGACCCGCATGATATTAATTTTAGTCCACATGATAGAAATATTTTAGTTAGAGGTTAGACTAATTATTATGGATAAGGTTAGTGTGATTAGAGACTTTAGAATGACTAATTTAGCCCCAACCAATTAGCCCTTTCCTAATACTCATAGAATAGGTTAGTAGGGGCTTTTGGACTTTTCCTAATAGAACAAAACCACCTTTATGGCCAGCCATAATAAGGATAGGATTGAGCCTCCCATTTGTCATTATCCATCTATTTTTCTCTCTCTTGTTCTTCCCCAAATTCCTAGAGAGCAATCCCTAGCAATTTCTCCACCAAATCCTTCCATTTCACCACCAAATCTTCTTCTTTCCTTCTCCATTCTAGCCAAGGAGGAAGCTACCCAAGTTTGGGAGGATTCGGAGCTCGTTCGTGTCCTTTTGGAATCTCTACGTGTCGGTGTCGCTTCGGGAAGGTTTTTCTTCGATTCGATCTACCGGGAGGTATAAATCTCTTCTCCTTTTCATTTCCTCATGCATATAGGTCTATTTTGAACCTATATGAATGACCCCCATGGTTGTATCTCCATTTGTGTCTATTTTGTGTCCATTTGGAGGTCATAGGAGTGTCCTTTGTGTTGTGGATGTGTTCATGTTACATATATAGATTTATATATATATATATATATATATATATATATATATATATATATATATATATATATATATATATATATATTGTAATGAGAGTGTATCTATATTTATATATGTAATAAATGGTTCATGATGATTATATAATCAAGTTTGTGAGTATGGTTCCTCATATTATTATTGCTATTATTGTTGTGGATAATTATGATATATATTGTGTATTCTTTTGGCTCAAACTATCTAAATCCGTCATGATTTTTATCCACGTTTTTAATTTCAGCCCTAACTTAGAAATGTCATAACTTCTAGCTCAAAGCTCGGATTAATCTCCCGTTTTTTTAAAAGAAGTGTATTGAAGTTAGCTTTCCAAAAACATATATTAATAGGCCTAATTCTTTCTGTAACTTTCTGGAGAATTATTTGAGTGTCAGCTGTACGAAAGACAAACGCGTTCTCGGTGTTTTCGCGATTCCGGGAGTTTTCGAAAACAAAAATGCGATCCGTTTGAAGTTTCGGAAAGCTAACACATAGATCTATAACATAATTTAATCCTAGATTTTAATTCATGCTGAGATGGTACAGTATTGATTATTAGTAGGAGTTACTATTCGGCATATGCATTTTGTGCACCCTTGTGTGTAATATAATATTCTATTTGAGTTTAACCCATGTTAATGTATATATATTATGTAATTAAATAGAGAATGCAAGCATGAGTAAATGGTTAAATAAATGATATATGAGGTGTAAGTATCCTATCTAATATAAGCATGTATAAGTATGGCTTGTAATGAATATGTAGGTTCCATAGTATGTAATCTATGGTGCATATAGTGGTGCAAGAGAATAAATGAATGATGAATGAATGCAAGCATGAATGTAATATAATAATAGATGTAATGTATAAAATATACAAGTTAATGAGATGTAATATTCTATGTTAACACAAATCCTATATTACCTCATGTACCCCCTTACACTATGTTGACACTATAACACTTGACACTTTGTTCACTTATACTTTGACACTCTTTGATATGTATACACTATGTATGACCATTTAACCCTCACTTACCCCTTTGCCATGTTCATATACACACACATAGCCTCTTAAATAAGTATTTATGAATATAGTTAACTTAGCTATGTATGTATATTATATATATGTTAGCATATTGTGTTGTAATATATAAGTTTATATAACCATTTGAAATGCCATGATTATAGACCTAATGTTGAATACCAATATATGTATGTGTATATATGTGTAGACATATATAGCTTAAAGTAATAGATTACCTAGTGTATATCCAATGTGAATGCTTGCCTATTTGAGTATTGAATAATTGCATGCTATATAGAGTTGGGTGTATATTGGCTTGTATAGCCTTGTATTGATGTGTGCCATCTAGGATAGTCTTGGTTAGGCCTAGTAAGACTTGCTGGGTTAGGACATGACCTAGTTTGACTAGTGTAGTTGACCAGAGTTGACCAAGGGTTGACTTTGGCCTAGTTTGACCTAGATTCATGTAGAATACATTGTAGTGCTTTATATTACCCTTCTGGACATGTTGTGACTTGTGCTGTTCTAATTAGGAGCCAAACACCTCTTTTCGGACAGTATCTTTACCTTGGACATTCAGATATCAGGCGAGTACATTCTCTGATCTTTTCATACTTACCTGGATTATTTTTTTGCTCTAGATTACTCTACTTGATGCTGACACGTATCTTCACGGATTAGTACTATATGGATCCTTTCCTGAGATGTTATCCCTCTACGGGTGCATCGGGTATTTCATGTTCATGTACTTTATCATGTGCATCAGGTACTCCTTGTACTCGTACTAGTTCATGTTTTTACATGTTCTCATGTGCTTCATGTGCTTCATGTGCTTTCATATGCTTTCATGTGCTTATCATGTGCCTCATGTACTACTCATTACATGAGTTCACGTATCTTAGCTGTATTCATGTGCTTATAACATAACTTGAACGGATCCTTGTGTATTGATTGGGGCAGGGTGAGTAGAATTGGTTATGTGATCACTATCCCCAGTAGCTGTATTCATGTGCCTCCTTATTTGTATTCATGTGCCCCCAAGCCGTTTACATAACCATTGTGCTCTAAATCACGTAGCCACTTACAGTCTCTACTATCATGTATTTACTTTCAGTTACAAAATATCTCCTGTTTACTCGTACTTCCTATTCAGCACTTTATGTATTTTACTCTATTGCATGATTTATACTCCTAACCTGCTATGAACCGTTTGAGAGATATGTGCTCGTTCCCGTCCTGACTGGACCTGTTGAAAATTTTACAGATAGCTTGGAGGTTGCCTGATAGCCTAGAGGAGACACAGTAGAGGTTGTATAGATAGCTAGGGTTTTGCTTATAGTTTATTTTCAGTTGTCTTGAGTTGTATTTTTGGATTTAATGTATTTAAGCTTTGAGATATATTTCTGGATTTGTGTATCTTAGACACTTAGATTTCTCTTTGTTGTACCTCTTTTGGATTTCATGTTTTATCTATCCTTATCATGCTCTACCTTAGATGTGATTGAGTCTGTATCTGCTATGTCACCCCCATTCGGGGAGTATAAACTGCTTAATCTTATACTGTTAGATACATGAGACCTAGGACAGCGTTCTACCGCTGATACTGCGGCGTAGGCTGGACGTACCCACTTTTCGTGCCCTAACTCTAGGGTGCGGGTCGTGACACGAGGAGGAGGAAGTGAGGCGCTGGAGCGACGGCGCCGGCGGATAGGGGTTTTGGTGCGGGGCGGAGACCGCGACGAGGGTCGAGCGCGGCACGGTGGTTAAAGCGCGTGCGGGGACCACGGCTGGGCACGGGTGGCGCGCTCCATCCGTAGGCGGCGAAAGACCAGGGCGTTGGCGACGGAGGGTTCTCGGTGGGGTACTGGCGCTGGGTCGGCGCGCTGGTGCGGTCGTCGGCGGGGAAGCTGGGGAATCGGCGGATCGGGTCTCAGGCGGTGCGGCGCACTCGCCGACGCGGGGCGCAGGGCGGCGATCGTCTCAGGTGAGGTTAGGGTTAGGGTTTTTTTATTTGTTTTTCTGGTGTTGGTGGTGTTGGGAAGTCGTGTGGCGGCAGCGATGTGCTGCGGGTGGTTACGGCAAGGGTGGCTGGTGGTGATGGTTGCCGGGTGGCTCGGTTTGTTGTCGACAGGACTGGGTTGGATTGACCGGAGGTGTCGGGTGTGGTCGGTCAGCGGGTTGTCGGGAGTTCGACGGGTGGTGTGATTGGGTCGGGTGGCCGAGGACGGGTGGCCGGGGAGGCGGGGTGCTGTGATAGGAGACGGGTTCGGCGAAGGCAGCGGACAATACGGGATAGGGTTTAGGATTATGACTAGGACTAGGGTTTAGGAATTTATTGTGTCGGGGTGTGTCCGACACGAGGGATTTACATTGTATTTGTAAAAAGAATGGAATAAGATTTGACTGGGAAGGGACACGGACACGATGCACGGGATTTGGAGAAAAATTTTGTGGAAGAATTTGGCTTATGGAGAAATAATGGAGGAGTACCTGCCTATTTATAGGATGTGGGAATTCCCATTAAGAATAGGATTATGATATTTAAACCCAATTTAGATAATTTACCTATTAATTCAAATAACTTTTAAAATAATCCAAATCCAAATCCAATTAATCTAATTAAATCCTTTTAGTTTTAAAAAAATCAAATCAATTTCAAACATAGATATTGGTTTACTATTTAAATGCATCCATGAAATCAAATAAAAATTTTAAATCGTCACAAATATTTCGAAAATATGTTTTCCAAAAATACTATTATAATAATTTCGAAAATACCTTATTATTTAAAAATAAACTTAATAAAATATTTATGAAATAAATATTTTTGTATGACGAATATTATTTATTATTAATAACTGCTAAAAACCATAGACTTTTTATAGCAAGAATAATAATTCTATATAATATTTTGAAAGTGTAATAAAATAGAAAAATTGTTTTTCTAAAATATGTACGCTCGCACATATTCGCACTCGTCGAGCAAATTTGAAAAAGAAATAAAAGGTCGTGCGCGACGTATAATACGACTACGCGACGTATATTACAAAAATTTAAATCAGTACTAAATTTAATAAAATAAAAAAATTAGTAGAAATTTGGGGTTTTACACCGACTGGTGAGGACGATGATCCAGCAGATCAGCAGCTGCGGTCTCCTTTTGTGGATGGTAGAATTAAGAATTGGTGTCAGTATCTCGTGTGTTTCTTTTGAGGTCCTGCGGGGACCAGTGGTTATGTTTTGATGTCTTGTGTGGTCCTACGGGGACCGTTTTATGTCTTGCTTTACTCTCGTTACGGAGAGTTTATTTGTCTTTTTGTTTATGAACTATCAAGCATGTACTCTTCCAAATTTGACAATTAAATATATGCATGCTTTCGTTTACTCTTGATCTGTCATGTTTTCTTGCTAAATACTTGATTTTTCATCTTTGATTAAGTGACAAAGGGGGAGGAAACGTATTGAGGGGGAGTAGTCTACCTACGGGGGTGTCACTCCCTGAAGATGCTATCTCTCTATTTTGTCAATTATCAAAATGGGGGAGTACTCTTCCAAATTTGACAATCAAATATATGGATGCTATCTCCCTGAAGATGATTTCCCATCTCTCTGTCGCATGACGACGATCAGTTTCTCTATGTTACAAGTCGATAAGTTGACGTTGCAAACACGAGAATGGTCTAGAGGCAAGGATAAGGAAGTTACCTGTGCGTAAATTTTATTAAAACTAATAATAATACAAAAATTTAAATTAGTTTTTGATTTAACATTTAAACTTAGATTTAAATTCACAACTTAAAAGTAGAAGTTAAAATTTTATTCTTTTTATTTACAATCTACAATATTATTGGAACTAGCATTAATATTAAATCTACAATGGCATTTCGGTTAATTTAAAATTTACAATATAATTGAAACTAATATTAATACAGTGGCATTACCGTTAATTCTAAATAGTCCTTTTTTTGTTCGGTCACACCCCTCCACGAGCAGGTTAGACCCCCGAAACGAGCGGGTTAAATAGCCTTTTCTAAAGAAAAGAACCCATCCGACTAGAGAGAAACAAAGGAGAGAAGAAGAAGAGTCACAATGGAGAGGAGCAAGAGTAAGATCAACTGAAGCGGATGGGTCGTCATCCCTACGGAGATTCTTTCGATGATACTGGTACTGTCGGGGATGCCGACGGACGAGGTAATGTGCAACGTTGCCCCAGTTTGCCGTTCGTGGTGGAAGACGCTCAACGGTCCCTTAGACTATTGGTCCAACGTGGACTTGGAACAGTGGTGCCGGAGGACCCAACAAACCGCTAAGATTAGTTTGACCGTAAAGAAGCTCGTGGCTCGCAGTGGAGGATATCTACTGTCCTTCTCCGCGTACAAGCTCGACGAAGCAGCCTTCCCTTTTGCATGTTTAAGGCCTGTGCAAAATTTTATTTTGTCTTATTCTAATACTTTATTTTTTTTTATAAAATTTTACGTATACTTTATTATTTTTAATTGATGTTTTCCCCTTTTTATAATACAGTAGAAAATTTCTATGGGTGCTGCTCATTCCGAAGTACGACGTGAGTGATGAAACTTTCGTGAGACACTTGGAGTTTCTCTCGGTGCTCGAAGAACTCGACATTAGCTACTGCCTCTATATCATGTCGACTGGAATATTTTTTGCCGGCAAATATTGCCACCGTCTGGTCAAGCTGAGGAGGAACATGCCTCCTCCATATTTTATGGTCAGGAACAGATTCGTGCTGAACACATCGAACGAGACGGAGGGAAAGACCGTGGCTGATTCGATGTCGCGTCTTGAGCACCTAGAGATGGGATCAGGCATGTGCAATGGAGACACGCTGCAATCTATCATATGCAACTGCAAGGGTCTTCGCGTGCTCGACATACGTGGGTGCTTCAACGTGCACTTCAACGACGACCTCAGGAAAATTTATGATTTAATACAGATGTTTAAACGACCCTTTGATGATGTAATCCAAGGGGAACGTGGATACGAGATGTATAGTGATTTCGATCTCATCAATCAGTCCTGGGGTGAATGGTTCTTCTGACATTAGCATACATGCATGAATTTCTTTCTTTTTTCATATTTACTAGTAAATGTACGTGTTTTGCACGTATAAAAACGTATAATAAAAATTCTATACAATTATAGTTAAATACGCTTCTAACTCATTTGGTTAAGGTGCAAGGTATTTTTTTTGTTTGGTTGAGTTCGATTCTCCATTTTGACAAAATTTTAGTTTTTTCAACAGTTTTTTACATGATTAATTTTTTAAATAAAATGGACTGTGATATAATGACGGCTAAGATGGCTCACTTTTGAGCCATTTTGAAACCTTATTATATAGTGGAAGATATGATATCAGTATCTTAACATTAATACAACATCTCAGTGTAATTATATCCAAGAGATTTTGACATTTTTTCACACAGATTTTACCTTCTTCAAGATGAATTTTGGCGGTGCAAATTCTACTCATATTTACGGTATCAGTGTCATTCACCATAATTAATGTGATCGATAGACATTTATACAAGAAGAGTGGCCCGGGGGAGATACGAAAAAATTGGTTTCTTTTACCCTTTAAAATCTATTTATACAGCAAAACAACCAAACTATTCATCTTCACCAGCCTTCAAAACCAATTTATATAGATTCAAAACAAAACTAAATAGACAAACTATTTAAAATTTACAACCCTTCAGAATAGTCTCAAAATAGAGAAGAGCAAAACCTACATTTGCGGATGGGCCAACATCATCAAGGAGATCATAGTCATGGTTTTGGTACTAGCAGAAATATCGTCTGAGGAGGTCGTCCGCTTGTCTTTCATATGCCGGTCGTGGTGGAAGGTGCTCTACTATCTATGCTTCTGGTCGGACGTCAAGTCGACCCAGTGGTGCCGCAGGGTTAACCTAACCTCGAAAATTAACGAGGCGGTGAACAAGCTAGTAGCGCGCAGTGAGGAAAAAGAAAAGGACTCAAAATTAGTTTAGATTAATCATACTGGTAATTTTTTGGTGTATTAGAACAAATTAAATTTGATTATAATTAGAATTCTTAATTTTTATAATATTAGGTTGTTAATTTGATTTGCATTACATTAAATCTTTACATAGATCGGAGAATGGCCATTCTCCGTATTGGAAGAACAGAGAATGACCATTCCTAAATGTACCATTCTTCGTCCTAAATGTATCATTCCCCGTGTTAGAAGAACGGAGAATGGCTATTCCTAAATGTACCATTCTCCGTCCTAAATGTTCTATTCTCCGTGTTAGAAGAACGGAGAATGGCCATTCTCCGTGTTAGAAGCACGGAGAATGGCCATTACCCGTCCCAAATTGTTCCATACTAAGTTAAAAGCATATAATACCACCCAAAAAATGTTAACAATAGAAAAATTCTACAGAACCCACACACCAGACTCGAACCTAGGCCTTCCATGTAAAAGCCAAACAATACAAACAACTAAGCTTGGAATAAGAAGAGTCACTGGAGGTCATTGAATATCCCCAACTTCCAATCAGGAATAAGAAATTGAATATCCCCAACTTCTAATAAGTAATAAGAAGAGTCGGTTAGGAACGTGTATATATATATATAAGGGTCCCCATTCATTTGAGTAGGTTGCACATTTAACATGGCTCCAAAAAGATCATCTGGTTGGGAACCATGGCCAGAGTTTTCTTTCCGTCGTCGTCGAGCCTCTCCGCATGGAGCATCCTCTGCGCCGCCTCCACTCCATGACTGGCTGACAGAGGCTGCAGACTTCCTGACCTCCTGCGGGTTGTCACTGGAGGTCATCGCTCGACCTCTTAATCCGGCGCCCAACTTTGACCTGTTGTCGATTACTCCGGAGGAGCGGGATTCTCTGGTGAAGAGGGAAGGGTTTCGTCGCCTGTGCCATAGGGCGGGTGTGCGCACCCTGCAGGACTTTGCGGAGATCCTCCGCGAGGCTAGTGAGGGGTCTATGTAGACCTCTTATTTTTCTATTTTTTTAGTTTTTTACAGTTTTTTTTCCTCCTCTTGTATCCTTCGCCAGAGAATGTTCCGACGAAGAAGCTGGGATTTATCGCAATATAATATTTTGTTAACTTAATTTGGTTTCGGCTGCAAGTGACTAACTATTTTATCTATTTTTTAATTAACAAATCTTGTTACGTCAAATCCATATATCAGTGACGATATCCCCATCAATGACTTGTTACGTCATAGAATTGATAGGCTGCCAGCGTCAATCTTGCCGTCAAATCCATCTTAAATATGATTACAAAGTAAACTAGAGGACAACTTTGAGTGTTTTAATTTTACTCTTTTCAAGTACATAGTCTTGTTACCAAGTCGTTAAACATGAAAAATTCGGGATGGCAAAAATACGAGTATAGAACGGCTCAATGCAAAAAAAAAAATACGTTCAAAATTTAATCAAATATTCAAAAAATAGAAATATTGATATTAGAAACTTCACATTCTTAAATATGTTGTTAAATTTTGTTAATTAAACATGTTTCTACCACGTTTTTTGTGCCAAATTTTTCAATAATTTATACGAAACACGTTTAAAACACTACAAAAAAGTGTCTTTTTGGGACGCCAAAAATCCGTCTTAAAAAGGACTAAATCAGTCCTAAATCGTAATTTGGGACGAATTTTAGGACGGCATGTAACAATGCTATTAGGGTGGCGTGGCAAAAAGTTTTTGGACGGAAAATACCGTCCTAATTTGGTTTTAGGGTCGAAAAATCTAACAGTACCAAAAGAGTTTGAATTATTACATGTTTATGACAGTTTACTAAACTGTCTCAAAATAAAAGAGTTTGTGACGAATAACATCCGTCCTATAAAAATTTACCAGCATCACAAAAGGATGTCGTTTATATCTAGGACAATTAAATAACCGTCCCAAAAGTAATCCATGTGAAATTATTGTTTGCATTTTCCTACTATAAAATATACAATTTAAATACACATATAACATAATTCATATGTTCATGGTCGTTGTCATGCTTGTCCTCAGATGTATCTCCAGATATCGGAGCTCCCATACAAAAAAAGCTTAACAACATCAAGCATTCTTTACCGCATTGTAGAACACAACAAAATCATATATAACTATAACGTTCAATTGATAAACAACAAAAAAGCTTAACATTAAGCATCTTTTACCATCATTTCCAAAATAAATCCAAAACACAATACATCACACACACCATCAGTTACAAAATGAATCCATAGTCTCCACCTTACATACAAAATTCTAAACCCAAAACATTAAGCAATACACCATATTTTTGAATCATCTATTAAACATTCAAGTATATCCAACATGAACCCAAAAAATTAACCCATATTTGTTTCCATCACAAGATCGTCGCCCATATTTATATAACACTAGAAAGATTCCAAAATACATACTTAAATAATAAAAACAAGTTGGCCAGGGGGAGGGAGGAAAAGACACTTAAAGTATGCATCTTCAGGAGTATCTGCAAAATTGACAACAAGAAAACAAACATCAGTGAAAGAAATGTTTGAAAATCCACAATTATATTGAATCGCTAAACAATAAGAAAAACAACTACTATGCATACAAATTCATGAGTTGTTAAGACAACTCAAATCCTGTGATGAATAACCAAAAAACAACATTCATAAAAAGTATTGAAACAAGAACTCGAAGAAATTATCACTTGTTACAGGTGTATAGCAAACTGGGGCAAAATCAATCTTAAGTCCAGTCTCCAAAATGATAAGGTATACAACCAAATTTTTATGCGTATGTGCCAACTTTTCAAAGAAGCAACATGTCGGTGTCAGGTTTCAAAAAAGGGCTTAAACTCTTTAACCAAAAAGATTGTTCTATTTGTTCCAACTCGTATTTTGTGGTCTTGCGACAAGGCTTCTTTTAAAAGCTAAAGATGGCAAATATTTTTTACTCAAATGTATTTTCTTTTACTCAAATATCTACATAGGAATTGTTGTATCCTTTCTACTGTTTCAAACCTAGCCTTATTTTCTTATGAGTCAGATCATTTGGTTCCTAACCATTCATGAAAGAAAATGCTGGTCCTAAATCCCGGTTGTCAACTCGGAACATGGAGAGAGCACTTGCACTTGTTGTCAACTCGGAACACGAGCATGGATATACGTAGTTGGTGGGTTGAAATAGGAATATATAAGTTGTTGATAAATGTGAACATTACATGTAACGATGTGTCCTTGATTAGCACTCCTCCAGAAGTAACTCTTTCCATAAATATGCTCTCTAGCTTCTTGTTATGGTGAAGAGATAGGCAACAAGAGGTTTGGTTCTCAAGTTTATCACAACAAATTGTCTTCAATTTTGTCAACTTTAACAAATAAAAACAGAAATTTCTTCTCATGATACTTGCATCTTATATTCCAATATACACATCATAGCTTTGAAGGTTTTAGACTAACGACAAGATTGTTAGTTTTGGATATAAAATAAGAAGTAATATGTTCATGAACTGAGGATTATTCAACATATTATGATAGTCGAAAGTAAGGGACCAAATACCTCTTCCTTTATTATTAGTGAATCCTCAGGAACATCTAAGAACAGTATCAGAGAAATCTTCCTGCAATGACAATAAGATATTACAAAGACACCAGTATATGTCTAAATCAGTAGAAAGCAAGAAAATTGAACTACCTATAGCAGCTTTTCATCTTGGTTTCCTCCATGTATTATCTTGTGAAATTGATTGAGAAAGAGACGCCCAATTGTCAGTATCGGTAGCAGTTGGTATGGGATTTGGACCTACCAAATCGTATTGTTATAGCCCATATCGTATCAGTATCAACATATTCTTAAGCAAAAAAAGAATTAGTTGTAGTGATACTAAACTTTCAGAAGTCAGTTCATGCTATAAGAATAATTTTAAATACATAGTGATGAAGAACAACACTGTTTGTGTCACAAGTCCATGTCCATGCCTCTTGTCTACTTGACCCACATGCATAAATTCTTATGAATTTGTTACGTGTTTGAAAAAATTACATGTATTCATACTTACGTGTTTGAAAAAATTCCCTGGTCATCCCATTTTCCATCATCATTCAAGCGATAAACCTTCACACGCTGAGAAGGTAAACATAACTGGTGTTGTAATGCTTTGAGCAACATCAGAGAGAGCTTAAATACATATATAGATATAATATTATATGTTTAATATTGGATAATCATAGAGGACTATTATTACTATATTGAATGATCAAACGGACAGCCAAAGCTGCCATGGCAGGTCACATGTGGCCCAAGAAAACATATGAAACCTTAACAACTCATCATGGACTTAATATTTTTACCTACACACAGCACACAAAACATATAAACCTTCTTTTCAAAGATCTGTATAAGCTTTCTCTATACGCTTTCACGATCACTAGGACAACTTAAATTGATGTAACCAAACTGCCCAATAAGATGGATGGCTATCAAAATTTCAGTGCTCTCTCCAATAATTTAGTGGAGAGGATCCAAATTCATTTTTAAAATTGTAACATGCCTAAACTTTCACACTAGTTGATCAAAAAATTCTTAACATGGTGCCGTAGGAAGGGCGACCACGTTTGGTTTACTTGGTAAAATATAATGCAGATTGCAGCTTTGAGTGTAAATAAGTTTTCACTTCACACAGATAGTTAATACCAGAAAACTAAAAAGGACCTTCAGATATAAATTCCCTGTACTCTTAAGAAGTGATCTTATAATTGCTAATACTCTTCAACTTTTTGCTTTAAACAAACACTCACCATTAGCTTTCCCTTGAGCAAAACAAATGGCTATATGCTCGAAAAAATCTTTTGTAGCATCTGGTATTTTTTTTGTTGAACAAACAACAAAAATATCTTCAGGAAAAAGTTCAACGGCACAGGAATATAGATTCTGAGCATGCTTGATGCTTCATGATGCATTCTGCCAGATAACTAAAAACTGGGGAAAAATATATAAGAAACAAACCATGGTTCTTGGTCAGAGACAAATTTTTCTCTCCTACCTGTCCAACAATCTTTGCTGGATTTCCTGCAACTATTCTTTAGCTCAAAAAAGAACTAATAAGTGAAATTGATAGATATATACTGATTTTTCTCTTTATGGAGGAAAAGAATAACACTCATATAGCAGCAAATGAAAAGACAGATAAAGAAACCAAATAACAATTGTTTAAGCACATTCAAATAAAACATCAACACTTAATCATCTATCTAGAAGTTTCTCAACAAGCCATGATATATTCAGCATTTAAAAGTTAAAACACGTCTCCACAACCGGAGAAACTGTTATGAGCTTTTGAAGGAGAAACGGTAAAAATTGTTAATGTACCAACCAAGTTCTCTAGTATATATTATTTTGTTGCTTTTAACAGTTTGTGATGGACGAGAGTGAACTGGCAAAAAGGATCTCTCATGTTCCTCTTGGACGCATCGGAGAGACCAATGAGGTGGCTTCTCTAGTGACATTTCTGTGAATGCCTGCTGCTTCTTACATTACATGCCAAATCATTAATGATGGATTTGTGTTTACAGTGACCACCTTAAGAAATTTATTACTAACTTTGTACTATGGTGCCATCACACATTTACAGGTATCACTACACATTTTGATGTTGAGAGTTCACATGATCGATGTCTATAGCAGGAACAAGGAAGAACATTGGGAGCACTTGCAGAGAGTATTTCAGAAACTGAGGAGAACAATCTCAGAATCAAAAAGAGCAAGTGTTCTTTCATGCAGAATCAAGTTGGGTATTTGGGGCATGTAATTTCTGAAGAAGGAATTAAGGTTGACAGGAAAAAAATTAGAGCAGTGGTACAGTGGCCACCTCCTAAAACCATCAAAGAGTTTAGGGGATTTCTTGGCTTAACAGGTTATTATAGGAGATTCATTAAGGGATATGGCAACATAGCTTGTCCCTTGAATAATTTGCTCAAGAAAGACTCTTTTAAGTGGAGTCTACAAGCTCAAGAGACTTGTAACAATTTGCTCAAAAAACTCTTTTAAGTGGAGTCTACTGGAAGGGTGTGAAGACTGATGTCAAGAGATACATACATGCTTGTGAGGTATGTCAGAGGAATAAACAGGAGAGTTCCTCACCTGCAGGCCTATTCCAACCATTACCTATTCCTGAAAGAGTATGGAAAGACATCTCAATGGACTTTATAGAAGGGCTACCTTTGAGTCATCACAAGTCCACCATATTTGTGGTAGTGGACAGACTTGCTAAATACATGCTCTTTGCTTTGAGCCATCCCTTTACAGCTGCTATGGTAGCACATGTGTTTGTAGAGGGAGTTTTTAAGCTTCATGGTATGCCAAAGACTGTTGTTAGTGACATGGATACTATCTTTACAAGTCAGTTTTGGACTGAACTCTTTAAAATGCAAGGAACCCAATTGCAGTATTCTACTGCTTATCACCCACAGTCAGATGGGTAAACTGAAGTAACCAATAGGTGTGTGGAAGGGTACTTGAGATGTTTCTGTAATCACAAACCTAAGGAGTGGAGTAAACTGTTGCCATGGGCTGAGTATTGGATTAACACCAATTGGCATACATCCACCAAAGTTACTCCTTTCGAAGCAATCTATGGGAGGTCTCCTCCGAACATACTCACATATCTACCTGAGATGATCCAAGACAAGGAGGTTGTAGAGACCTTGGCTACAAGGGACAGTACCTTACAAATCCTTAAAGATAATTTGATCCTGGCACAGGACGGAATGAAAGATTTATAAATCTCCATAGAACATACAGAAGTTTTGAAGCAGGGGATTGGGTTTTCCTCAAATTACAGCCCTACAGACAAGTTTCTATAGCACACAGGAGGCCACAAAAGTTATCCCCCAAATATTTTGGTCCTTACCAAGTAATGGAGAAAAATGGAACAGTGGCTTACATGTTGGATCTTCCACAAGACACTCAGATACATATAGTGTTCCATGTATCCCAACTCAAGAAACACATTAAACAGACTGCTACAGTTGAAGCTGAAGTCCCAAGTGATATGGTGGAGGCTATATTAGAGCCTGAAGAAATAGTTGACAGAAGAATGGTCAAAAAAGGAAATAGAGCAACAGTTGAACTCTTGGTTCAGTGGAAGGATGGCAATACTGCAACTTGGATGGCTTATGACAAGTTCATTAGGGCATTTCCACACTTTGACCTTTAGACAATTGCAATCTTCTAAAAATTAGAAATACAATTACTTAGCTTGTTCTTCCTTCTTCATCTTTTCTTTCTGTTAATTGAGGATTTCCTCCATTAGAGAGCTTCGAGCATGGTTAATTCCGCTCGAAGCACCCAACATTCTAGTGTTCAGGGAAGAAGTTCCCAATATTTTCTTTGGGTTATCTAGGTATAAACCCGTCCAGAATACCTTAAAAATACCTAAAAACTGTTTAAAAAGCTAAGATTAAGACAACCCTAAAGAAATTGAAGGAAAAAACTCCATACGATACATGTTATTGAAGGAATAAAACCTAAATTGATGCATTTGAAAAAACTTAAAAAACACCAAGCCCTAAATAATTTATTTATACAAATATACCTCGATGTTCAGAGGAGGCGTTGATGTCGGAGGGAATCGGGAGGAGCGGCGTTGATGTTGAAGGAAAAAACTCCATACGATACATGTTATTGAAGGAATAAAACCTAAATTGATGCATTTAAAAAACTTAAAAACTTAAAAAATACCAAGCCCTAAAGAATTTATTTATACAAATATACCTCGATGTTCAGAGGAGGCGTTGATGTCGGAGGGAATCGGAAGGAGCGACAGAGGGAATCGGGAGAAGCGATGTTCAGATGAGCGGTAGAGGGAGTCGGGAGGAGGAAGAGAGGGGGCAGAGCAACATTCAGATGAGTACAATGAATGAGGGGAGAGAGAGATAGAGAGACGATGTGTATCTTTCTGCAGAGAAATAAGTTCTGAAAGTTTTACGATGGACGGTCTAGATTAAGCCATCCGATTGAACGGTCAAGATGGAGACATGTGGAGGTAAACTTTCCCCCCATAAAATTTGACAATTAGCCGTCAAATGTGCGACATTCCCGCCGAGCTATTTGGGACGATAATGTCAATTATTTGGAACATAAATTTTTATTAGTTCCAAATAGTGATCCATTTTTAGAATCTGTCACAAAAAATACAACTTTTTATTGCTAAAAATATGGCCGTCCCTAGAACTATACTTTTAGGACTTTTTAGACTAGTGTTCCTAATAGTATCGTCCCAAAAGGATATTTTTTTGTAGTGAAACTTCGCATGCTTAAAGTTTATGTAGTGATTTCACGTAGATATATACTAGTAATAATAGTAATAAATTTAATTTTGGAAAGTAGTTTTAAATTTTAATCGTAATAAATTCGACCGTCTTATATTGGTAATGATAGTAATAAATTTAATTTAAGACTCAAAACTATTCTAATTTTTTTTCACTTTCTCAAGGTCATATAAGACGGTCGAATTTTTCCTCTTCTTCTCTCAAACCCTCTTTCTTCTCCTAAATTCTCTCCCAAACCCTCTTCTTATCAAAATGTCGCCGAAGAAACAACGACCATCTCAAAAGGGAAAGAATCCACAAATGGATGCGATACAGGCCCGAAGGGCAGAACTTGCAAGGGCGACGAAAGCCAAAATTATGGTCGCTAGGGCACAAGCCGAAGGGCAAAGGCGGAAGCAGCGGTGGCGGCAGCGACGACGAAAGCGGCGGCGGCAGCCAAGCCACCTGCAAAAAAGGCTAAAAAAACTTATTGCTCGACAAAGACCGAAAAATCTATCTTCGATACAGAGTCGTCGGAAGACTCAACTTATGAAGATCGAAGGCGTACTCAAGCGAAGGCTTTGGTGGCAACGGATACAGAGTCATCAGCGTACTCTGAGGATTTTGAATCCTCATAAGAAGAGAAAAATGAAGAGGAAGAGGAATCATCAAATAAGTCCCAGCATGGAAAGGAGGTAAAAAATTTTAAAGACTCTAAATCTAAGAGGATTTACAACAAATATTTCAAGAAAAACGTTGTTATGCCTGAAAAATCAATTAATATGGATGATGTCGAAGACGAAGCTTTCCTGGATATATTGAAATTCTATCAATTGGAGAAACTGAACAAATCCTGTCTTGAGAAAATCTTCCAAACAATAGTAAGAGAATTTTACTCAAATCTTCCGGCTGAAATTAAAGAAAAAGAAGATGATCAACAACTGGTGTTTCTGAGAGAGAAACTGATTAGGATAAATGCTGCTGTCATCATCAAATTTTATAGATTTGATCCAGTTCCTGAGTTTGATATGAAAGATATTGATAATGTTTCCACGAGGGATGCAATTTATGAGATTACAGGTGTATCAGTGGGTGCCAAGACCCCTCAAAATGTATACAAACATCAATTAAAAACTTTGTATAAATTATTGCATGTCTACGTATCTCAAACACTCAACCCTACTGGACATGAGTTTTCCATCCATCCCGAGAGAGTAAATTTTTTTATTATATGGGGAAGAAAAAAAGGATGGATATAGGTTCTTACATGTTCAGTAGAATAATGCATCTCGTGGGAAAACCAACTACAAGGACAGCTCTCCCTTTCGGAGGATTTGTATGCTCAATGGCTAGTAAACATTCTGTCCCAAGCATAGCAGGGGATGTTTATATTAAAAACAAAGGCCCCATGAGGAAACTAACCTTCACTCGAATGTTTGGAAAACGGACAGCAGCTGCAAGCAAACCATCAACATCTGGAAAAACATCAACTTATAGAATCAAAACACTAAGGACAGGGTTGATGATCTATACAATTTTGTTGCTGCAAACTTTGAGAATATCTTCAAAGAGATGAAGACTATATCCGACAACCAGAAATTGATTCTGGATAAGATTAACCAGATAGAGGTTGAATTTGCTGACCAAGAATAAGATTTCCCTTCCCTCGTGAAAAAGGTAAATGGGGCTAGCCCAAACTCTTATGTAAAAATACACACTGCGCACATTGACACTCTAATGCTAGCCCTCACTTTGATACTTTTATTTATATTTCTAGATGTTATTTCTACATATACAGTGAGTCCATACTGACTATAAATTTTTTATTCCGTCATTCAAGGTGTAGGTGAAGGATATTTTGAGGAAGAAGAAGAAGAAGAAGAAGATGAAGATGGAGATAAAGATTCATCTTTTGAGTTTTGAAGCTTTTATTTCAATTTTGAAGTAATATTTGAATTGTAATATGGTTCTGAATATTTGTTAGTCTTGGCGGTCAAACTAAATTTTGTGTTTGAAATATTGTAAGACTAAACTTTTCGCTTGTACTAAGTCCATAGTTCGTAATTTGTTTGGAAAATGTAATATGGTCTTGAATTTAGAGTATATCTGATATTTATTTGAATTATTGTATTGTGAATTATGCATGTTCTATGTTGATTACTAACGTGGATTGTGCAGATTATTGTAACGTAGATTATGCAGTTTATTAGACTTGGAATGAAGTATACTTAATTTGATTATAATTTTTTGGTTGAAGCATTTATTTGATTTGCAGTTGGCATTCACAGATAATATTGATCTTTTGGTGTATTCCTTTGATTTACAGATGCCCTTCACAGATTTTATGAGTCATGGGTGCATTCCTAAGGTTTATAGATTGTCTCATTACGGATGCATTTCTGGGATCACTAAAATATTATTTGATTGTAGTGTGTTTTGCTTTCTGTAAAAAATCAGTACATCGATGCCATCAGTATGAATTCGATGTCAGTGTAATGCATAATGTAATCATGCCTGTTCATCCCTTGTTATTGCTGAAGCAATGTAATTTAAGAAAAATTCTCTTGGACAGTATGTTAATTATATTCAAACACTTACAAAAAATTTTGTGCCGCCATATAGTGGAAGTCTGATAAAACGATATTCAGATTTTTCTGAACATAATTTAATATTAATTGAATATACTTTGGTAAATGATATTGAAAATACTGTAAATATTTGGTGAAAAAAATATGAGATACTTGAACATTTCCAGTCCTAAATGTACCATACTTTGTTAAAAGCACAGAGAGTGTTCATTCTCCGTGTTAAAAGCACAGAGAAGAGCCATTCTCCGTGTTAAAAGAACGGAGAATGGCCATTCTCCGTTTTAAAAGCAAGGAGAATGGTCATTCTCCATGTTAAAAGAACGGCCATTCTCCATGTTAAAAGCAAGGAGAATGACCATTCTCCGTCCAAAATGTACCATACTTTGTTAACGTAAAAATTCGAATATACTTTGGTAAATAATTTTTTTAAATACTGTAAATATTAGAAAGATGGTTAATATGACAAAATATTGAACATTCTTCATCCTAAGACCATCTCCAATGGTGATTTCTAAAATTGAGTTCTTATCGTACTTGGCATTGTACTTTAAGGAGATTTCTATCATAGTTGGAAGAGTTTCTACATAGAAATTGTAGACATACAAAAATGCTCTCCAATCGTTCTCCATTTATATCCTATGTGTCACATAGTAAAAGGACCAATTTAATGGTGTGGGGCCCAATAATAATTGTCATGAGAGATAGGAAAATTTCTATGAGAGTTTCTACATGTAGAAATCCTCCTAGAAAATTTCCATCCTACATCATTGCCACCTAGGATAGAAATTGTGATAGAAATCACCATTGTAAGAAGTTTTTTTCTAAAATGAATTTTTTCCATAGAAATAGGGAAGATAGAAACCCCCATTGGTGATGGTCTAAATGTACCATACTTTGTTAAAAGCACAAAGAGTGGCCATTCTCCGTGTCAAAAGCACGGAGAAGGGTCATTCTCCGTGTTAAAAGTAGGGAGAATGACCATTCTCTACGTTAAAAGAACGAAGAATGGCCATTCTCCGTGTTAAAAGCAAGGAGAATGGCCATTTGCCATGATGGTTAATATGACAAAATGTCACAATACAAAAAAAAATTCTCTGAAAATATTATTATTAGAAAAGTAAAAAATATTTCGTCCGATCAATACAGTTTTTTTTTTAAAAAAATGTGAGCAGATGATCCGTCCGACCTCAGAATCAGGTTTCCTCAGTTCACCACCACCACCATGACATGTAGCTTTATTAACAAAATATTAAATTGTTAGATAAAAATAAAATTTCTGACAATGGCATGGACAATAAAATTAGAGCGGCGCCGCTGGTGCTTCTCCTTGTTCGAGGAGGTCTCGACGACGTCCGACGCGAACCGGACCGATTCTTCTCGGCGCCGCTGGTACTCCTCGTTGTTTTAGGAGGGCTCGACGACGTTCGACGCGATCCGGACCGATTCTTATTTCCTTCATCATCTCCGTTTCTCTTTCCACCACCACCACCAACACCACCACCACCACGGCCTGTAACCCAAAAGAAAAAAATCGAAATTTATACGTTGATGTACAAAATATTAAATTGGATGGACGAAAGAGAGAGTAAATATGAGTTAATTTAGGGTGTTCTTTGAAAAAATTAAAGTGAAGAATGACCTACTAAAGCAAGTTACCAAGAGGTCAAGAGTCAAAATCAGTATTAAATGATGTTTCTACTCTATTATTTAATCTGAACCATTGGATCAACATCCAATGGTCCAGATTTGAAATGTATCGATACATCCATTTTCATGAGATGTATTGTAGAACGACCCATATATCGATTTTTGCATAAAGTTGTGATTCATTATTCCGTGATATTTTTGGTCCAACATTCTGCACCGGCTATGTTTATCGCAATAAAGTACAACTACGTACCAAAGTCGGCCTCAATGTTTCTGGATAAGCGCAGCCTCTGAATGCGGCTGTCAACCTTTGCTTACCGAAGAGCAACGGCCAACAGTGTCTTCACTTGGAATTCAGTAGATTGTTATTAATATTCGACATGACCATGATGCAAGCCAAGCCAAGCCAAATGTCGGGCTACCATCAAAAGTGCCATCACGAATGGGTGCACCGCCGTTGGATGTCCTCCCTACGAGGCTACGAAATCCGATTCCTTGTACTAGCATCTCTCGAGGTGTCCTTCGTTGCTTTTACATTCTTCGTTGTATTTTTCCTCTTTTACTCTTTGACCCTTATTTAATTTGTTGTTTGCAGAAATTTGTTTTGAAATTTCACATCCATATATCCTATTTTCCCATGGAATGTGGGAGCTGTCAGCAATCAAACATTATCCAATATGTGCAATTTTCTTTAAATTTCATTTGTAGTCAACCACAATGGCTTCCTTAGCCTAAGCATAAGACTGGATAATTTGTGCTTTACTATCTTTAATTTAATTTCTATTGCTCTAGCTTAAATATTTAGGTTGTGTTTGGTTTACTGTAATGTAATCGTAATCGCAATAGAATTGAATTTGTAGTGTAATTGAGTTTGTAATGTAATGGAATTACAATTACATTACAATATTTGGTTGGAATATGTAATTAAACCATACAATGTAATGACAATTACATTTAAATATTTGGTTTAACATGTAATATAATGGAATAATAATTATTATTTGTATTGCTTTGACAAATATATCCTTGATATTTATTTTCTATATATAGAGGACAAATTTATTATTTATAATTAATAAAAAATATCTGGTGGCCAAATAAAATAAACTGCACAACAGTGAATAATTTATCCAACCATCTATTGTGTTTCTCATCATTGTCCCAAAAATTGTACAATAGTGCAACATTGCAGTAATAAAAAACCCAGCAGAGAGTAGCGACCAACATGTAGTCCAACATGAAAATCCAACAAATATAAACTGAAAATGAGAAGCAATAACAAAGCCAATCACCATAGTATGAATGTTTTTTTCAGCATATCCAGGCAAGAATGAACAAAGCCAATCAACTATAGTATGAACAAAGCCAATCACCCAAAAAAATATAACAGTGAAATAACAGGTAACAGTGCAAGAACAAAGCCAATCACCCAAAGAAACCAACATACATAGGAACAATTTTAAAGACAGGTATCAATGCAAGAACATCAATATTCATTTCCTGCAATAGGTATCACTACTATAATGAAGTAGAGAAATAAAATATCACATCATATCATGTAATAAAATTAGAAAAATAACAATAACATAACCTAAATCCCATTCCATTTCAGAAAAAAGTTCAAAAATAGTTATAACTAGAATATTCATATGGTATCATATAACAAACTGATCAAAATAATATCACATTGTACCATGTAACCGACACAAAATCTACGCAAACCCTAAAAGACATTTCACCCAATTTTCTCTCTTCATCGGAAACACCAAAAAACAAGTTGAGTTTGCTAGAATCACAACCGATAAGGAAGTGTGCTCTGTGTCTCTCTGCCATGGTAAGTCCAGATAACTTTTTAAGTTTATATCAATTTTTTATCCTCACTAGCCACTTCTCCCAAAGCCTGACTCAAACGACATGAGGACTCTCTAATCTCACTAGCAATGATATGAGTTGCACTCTGAACCCCTTCAAAAAATATGTTTGTATCATCACGCTTCCTCTTTTGCCTCCTTGAGGTCACATCATAGTCAAAAAATAGTTGAGAAGTTACTGAATTGGGAGGGAGTTGGGAATCATTTGAGGATGCAGGGGCAGGAATTTTGGAAGTCCCCTTGTATCATTGACCTCTTTATTCGTCAACTCTTCGATCACATCAGCTGGAGTCTCTACAAGATTTCCAGGGGCACAATCTTTTCCAAAGATTGAGCTCAACTTATCATAGTATTTGACTGACGTGTCTCTGAATTTTGCTGCCTCTGGATGACTCTGAAAATAAAACATTAAAATAATCAAAAATCAAAAAAATTGCTATAGTAAACACACATCAAATTAAACAAGGCTATCTTGAATATTCAATCTGCTATTTCAGAAGCCAGCAGGAAGATGTAAAAATACAACCAAAACATTTCTTAGAGTGGACATGAGCAGAGAACAAGAAACATTTACCAAACAGACATGAAAAATAAAATTCAGACTATTCCAAGAAATTGAAAAATCATTCTAGCACATTGTCAACTGAAGAAAGATATTTTTTTTTTGCATCTGTTCAAGCTTAACTACATCTGGAACTTTCACCTATAAGTTTCACATAACCATTAAAGAATTGTCCAATTGACTTATGTATTATTTCCTCTCTCACATCATCACCAATGGAAGCTTGTAGTCTTATTACATGAAATCTCCCCTTTCCAAGGAACCAAGCAAATTGTAAATAAGAGATGGTAAGATCTTGTTTCTATATATTCAAACATTTTTTGTTATAACAAATGCATGTTTTGGTGGATACTTTTTATACTATATTATTGCATAGGATACAAATACGGTGGTAAGTTTCTGTTGTATGCATCAAAGCACCAAGGGTTTTGGCTTCTTGTTGTTATTAGTATTAACACTTCAATTGTATAGATATGGCAATTAAGCCAATCACAACATTGATTGATGTTGACTGTAAAGTGGATATACTATAGGATAATAAGTCAAATAATAGATAGCGCATATCGTCAAATATACCTCTCAAATGAAAGAACAGAATATATTGACCTACTTGGTATCATAATTAGCACCATTAGATATTGTTCGTGCTTTCTTTACATGGTGAGAGCTTGCTCTCAACATGCCTTATAAAAGTTTAGTCCCATATCGGAAATGCACCATGAGTTATCTCAACATATATACTTGGTTGTGTTGTTGAGAGATGCACATGGGGTGATGACCCTAAGGAGGGAACCATGTGGGTGATTTTACTAGAAGGTAAGAATAAGGCTCCAAGGATTAAGCATTAATGCTTTTGTCATTCTCTTGGATTAATTCCATTTGGAGCTAAGCCCCAAAGGGGCTTAGCGACTCGTACTCAGACTCGGACTCGGGCTCATGGGCTCATGGACTCGCACCAGGCTGACTGTGCAGACTACAAGTCAGTTATGGAAAGACTAATTCAATGCGATTAATTCAGATCCACTTTTTGTGGGATTTAATTCAATCTTTCCATAAGATTTGAATTAATTTCGTTGCCATCTTTGTGGGATTTAATTCAATCTTTCCATAAGATTTAAATTAATTTTGTTACTATCTTTGTGAGATTTGAATTAATTTTGTTGCCATCTTTGTGAGATTTGATTCAATCTTTCCATAAGATTTGAATTAATTTCGTTGCCATCTTTGTGGGACTTAATTCAATCTTTCCATAAGATTTGAATTAATTTCATTGCTATCTTTGTGGGATTTAATTCAATCTTTCCATAACTAAAAAGGCGGTTAGAGTTTTCACCCTCTCTCTATATACTCTCTTCTGGCCTCCTTTGTGAGGAACTATGAATTTTATAAGTCAAAAAAGAGAGAGAGAGGGGGCTGCTGCCGCCATTGCAAGTCCATCCGAGGAGTCAGAACAGAGGTGACTTCGAGTATTCCACAAGTTCTTCAACTTGCTGGTTCCTGAAAGCAATTCGTGTGGGGCGAATCTTGCTTTGAGCAACGGTGTTTTGACACCCCAACAACTTTTCTTCATCTCTTCTTTCTCTAGATTATTGTAACTCGTTCTGTCCCAATTGCAATACGTTTGCAAGGAAGAACGAGAGATCTTGTCTTCTCTATTTCTCTCATTCATATTATAATCTGGCTATTTGGTTTTTTGTATCATCGTAGATCTTGAGTTTGATCACTGTAAAGTTTTTTGTGTGACATCTCAGATCTCGATTGCATCAATTTTCCATCTTTGGTCAAGCCCCGGGAATAACAATCTCAAAGCAAGATTCTTGTAGATGGAAAACATTAATGCTTCGCTCGTCCAATCGGACTACTGTAAGTTGGAAAAGTTCGATGGAAAGCATTATCAAGTTTGGAAGAGGAAGGTTTATCTAACTCTTCAACTCAAAGACGTTGATCATGTACTGTTGGAGGAAGAACCTTCTATTCCAGACACTGGGTCTACTACCGCAATCAATACGGCTACCAAACTCCAGGCCAAATGGAGAAAGGAAAATTGCATCTGCAGGCTTCTCATCCTGAATGCTATGGAGGATTCTCTGGCAGAATCCTACTCGAAGAAGGAATTTGCCAGAGACATATGGGAGTCTGTAGAAAAACTGTATGAAGAAGACAGGAACAGGAGCAAGATGTTTGTGGTTTAAAAATATCACAAATTGCTTTTTGAGGACGAGAATTCCATATTGCCACAGGTGAAGTAATTTCTGAAGCTGTGTCAGAAACTGGAAGACGAAGAGATGCCCCTTTCCGACAAGTTTGTCGTTGGAGGGATCGTCTCAAAACTTTCTGCTGGATGAAGTACCTTCTATGCAAGGATGCTCGGAAAGAAGCTAGACATTAGCTTAGGAGATCTACTTCAAGAGATCCATGTTGAGGACGAGATGCGTTCCCAATAGAAGATGGACACTCTGTCCAAACAGTTGGCTAAGGCCAATCTAGTGCAGACGAGAGATCCCAAGGGGAAGCAGACGGCTTCTCATCACAAGAAGAAGGACTTCACCAATCTAAAAGTTAAGGGTCCTTCATTCAAGCAACAGAAGTCCAAGTCCCAAGTGACTTATTTTAATTGTGGCAAGAAAGGCCACTACAAGAGTGAATGCAGATCTAAGCCTAAACAATCAGAGAAAGGTGAGCCTAGTAAGGTTTCATTGGTTTCTAACATTGTTGCTACGATCGCACAGGTCACAACTGTGGGGGTTGACTCTGACTGGTGGATAGACACTGGTGCAACTTGTCATGTCTGTTCTGGCAAGAAATGGTTCGTCACGTACCAGCCTATATCTGAGAAGGTTGTCATGGCAAACCAGGCCCAAGCTGAAGTTCTGGGGATCGGGATTGTGGAGCTGAAACTCACTTCTGGGAACACTCTGACGCTTCAAGATGTGAAGCATGTTCCGGTGATTACCGAGAACCTGATCTCTGGGAGCCTGCTCTGCAACGCAGGCTTGAGGATGGACATCAATGCTGGTCAGATGGTGATGTTCAAGAAGGGAACATACTTCGGAAAGGCTTATCAAACCGAAGGAATGTTTAAAATTCAGCTTGTCAATCAGTTTGATGACATTAATGCAGTTGCATTTTCTGATTATTCTCTTGAGTTGTGGCATAATAGACTAGGACATGTTCATTGTAAAAGAATTAACAAAATGTCTAGTCTAGGACTTATCTCCAAATTTGGGGGTAAGGTGAAGAAGTGTGAAGTATGTGCTCAGACGAAGATCACAAGAAAACTCTTTCATCGGGTCAATCGAAGCACAGATCTTCTGGAGTTAGTACACTCCGATATCTGTAACTTCAAATATTTCTCCACAAAGGCCAGAATGAAGTATTTCATAACCTTTATCGACGACTTCTCAAAATACGCATTTGTCTACTTGGTCAAGACTAAAGACGAAGCTTTCGAGATGTTCAGAGAGTTCAGGGCCGAAGCTGAACGGCAGACTGGACAACAACTCAAGAGGTTGAGAAGTGATCGAGGTGGGGAGTACAGGTCTCATGACTTCGTATCGTTCTACAAAGAACATGGAATCATATACGAGACTACTGCTCCATATTCTCCTCAATCCAACGGAGTAGCAGAGAGGAAGAACCGAACATTAACAGAAATAATGAATTCAATGCTACTTACTGCAGGTTTTTCAAAGTGCTACTGGAGAGAAGCTGCATTAACGGCCACTTTCATTCTGAATAGAGTGCCATATGCAACTTCGGACTTAACTCCTCATGAACTCTGGTTCAAAGTCAGACCAAACTTGAATGTCATTCGAGTGTGGGGGTGTCTGGCGTATGTGAAGCTCCCAGATCTGAAGATTCAGAAGCTGGGGACAAGGACTACGAAGGCGATCTTCTTGGGGTATGTCGAGAAGAGTGATGCTCGGAGATTTCTTGATATCGAGTCAAATCATATCATCGAATCTCGCGATGCTGAATACTTTGAAGACAAGTTTACAAAAGACAGAAACATTGTTCTTTCGGACATTCCGAAAAATGATGTAGGTACAAATGAGACTGAAATCTCATATGGGCCAGTAGTCCAAGAAGAAGCTGTTGTTGATGAAACAACTCTTGTACCAGAACTTGCAGAGCCGTCAGCAAAGCGAGCAAGGAGACCTAAAGACTTCGGAGATAACTTTGTCACCTATCATGTGGAAGCAGATCCGCTTACCTATGATGAGGCGATGAAGACCAGAGATGCTATCTTCTGGAAGGAGGTAGTGAATGACGAGTTTGACTCTATCACCTCCAATAACACATGGGTGTTGGTAGATCTACCTGAAGAGAAAAGCCCATTGGATGTAAATGGATCTTCAAGAAGAAGATGAAGGCAGATGGAACTATTGACGAGTTCAAGGCCAGGCTGGTAGCCAAGGGATTTTCTCAGAAACAAGGGATAGACTACTTTGACACGTACGCTCCAGTAGCTCGGATAACCACCATAAGGATGTTAATCGCTCTAGCAGCTATACATAAGTTGGTGATACATCAGATGGATGTAAAGACAGTATTCCTGAATGGGGAGCTGACCGAAGAGATTTACATGCAACAGCTAGATAGATTTGTCGTCAAAGGTCTTGAAGACAAAATCTGCAAGTTGGTGAAATCATTGTATGGTTTGAAGCAAGCTCCCAAGATGTGGCATGAGAAGTTTGACAAAGTTATTAGGTCAAACGGCTACAGAGTCAGCGGAACGGACAAATATATTTACACAAAGTTCGCTGATGGAAGAGGAGTCATCGTTTGTCTGTACGTGGATGACATGCTAATCCTAGGGACGGATATAGGATGTGTCACGGAGACAAAGAAGTTCCTCTCAACCAAGTTCAGAATGAAGGACTTAGGGGATGCAGATGTCATCTTGGGCATAAAGATCATCCGGACAGACACTGGAGTAGCGCTGTCACAATCTCACTACATTGAGAAGATGCTCACACGCTATGGGTATAAGGATCTTCCAGGGATCGATACGCCATACAGATGTGATCAGAAGCTGAAGCCAAACTCGAGGAAAAGCGTCAGGCAGCTGGAGTATTCTAGCATTATCGGAAGTTTGATGTACGCAACCACTGCTACAAGGCCTGACATAGCTTTCGCCGTGGGAATGCTGAGTCGGTTCACAAGCAACCCAGGGGTTGAGCACTGGAAAGCTGTGAAGCGGGTGATGAGATATCTCAAGAAGACTCATACATATGTACTGCACTACAACGGGTATCCGACAGTAGTGGAAGGCTTCAGTGATGCTAGCTGGTGTACAGAGGTGGAAAGCGAGAGATCCACAGGTGGATATGTCTTTTCCTTGGATAGAGTTGCTATTGTGGAAGTCGAAGAAGTAGACTATACTCTCTCGTTCCTCCATGGAATCTGAATTCTATGCACTTGAAACTGTAGCAGATGAAGCAGAATGGCTTCGGAAGCTCATGTATGATCTTTCAGTGGTTGGGGCTCAGATACCGGCGATACCGATATACTGTGACAACCAGGCGACTGTGACGGTGGCATCAAATGACCTCTTCAACGGAAAGAAGAGGACTGTGCAGTTGAAGCACAGGGCAGTACACGATCTTATCAAAAGAGGTATAATTGTAGTGATTGATGTTCGGAGTTAGGAGAACCTGACAGATCCGTTCACAAAGGGCCTCTAGCGCCAGTTGGTCGATGACACAGCTTGTAAAATGGGCTTGAAGGTATTCTGATAGTGTGTCTTTGTAATCCTACCATAAAGTTTTAAGCTATTAGTTCAAAGAGAAATCTACTAGGCATCTAACTTTTGGTTCAAAGGAGGATCACTGACTGGAAAACTATCAGGTAACAGTGGGTACTTGTTCTCTGGAACATGAAAGGGATACAGACCCATAACCACTGTTGTCTGCTATATATTTTCTGCGGAAAAAATAGATCCTGTGGAAGGTTGGCTTAAACGCTTTAATGAGTTCTCAGGCAGAGCGAATGCCTGGTGTGCTTTACAGGAAGCATGGTAGAGCAGCACTATAAGGAGTGAAACTCCATGCTACCGTGGGGTGACTCCACCATGAGGTTCCCAGGTCTGGGGTAATGTCTCGGCTTTGCAAGCCAAGTCATAGCGGCGTAGCACCACAAATAGGCAGGTAGCCTAATGATGTATAACGTAATTAAAGAGTTGTAGACAGCACTACAAAGGGGAGGATGGCCCCATGTTACAGTGGCACGATACCACAATGAGGTACCCAGGTAGAGGTAAAGCCTCGACCTTGCAAGCCATGTCGTTGCGGCGTAACACCACAAGGAAGCCTTAGGCTTCATGCTAAGTAGATTGGCACTACAAAGAGGCTGAGACCTCATGCTACAGTAGTATGACACTACGATGAGGTTCCCAGGTAGGGGTAATGCCTCGACTTCAGGCCATGTCATAGCAGCGTAGAACCGCATGGAAGCGCAACGCTTCATACCATGTCTCTTTAAGTGTATGGAAAGAGATATCAGGCCGTCTCTTGAGGGTAAGCTTGTAGACGCCCAAAATTATACACTGAAACCAGGTTGGCACAGGGCCTTTAATGTGCAGCCAGAAACACACGTAACTACACTTTATGAGTAGGAAGAATTACAATTGTGGTACAGAATTCAAGGCGTAGTCCATTCTTGTATCACATTATTATTTAACCCATGCGGAAAGATTCAAGTCGTCAGCGACATCTATCCTAATACAAAATGGACAGTTACTGTGGGGAATGCTCAACCCTGGACATATATATATGTTGTGATATGTGGGGGATTGTTGGTACTTTCTTTACATGCAGAGAGCTTGCTCTCAACATGCCTTGTAAAAGTTTAGTCCCACATCAGAAATGCACCATGAGTTATCTCAACATATATACTTGGTTGTGTTGTTGAGAGATGCACATGGGGTGGTGACCCTAAGGAGGGAACCATGTGGGTGATTTTACTAGGAGATAAGAATAAGGCTCCAAGGATTAAGCATTAATGCTTTTGTCATTCTCTTGGATTAATTCGATTTGGAGCTAAGCCCCAAAGGGGCTTAGCGACTCGGACTCGGACTCGGGTTCATGGGCTCATGGACTCGCACCAGGCTGACTGTGCAGACTACAAGTCAGTTATGGAAAGACTGATTTAATACGATTAATTCAGATCCACTTTTTTTGGGATTTAATTCAATCTTTCCATAAGATTTGAATTAATTTCATTGCCATCTTTGTGGGATTTAATTCAATCTTTCCATAAGATTTGAATTAATTTCGTTGCCATCTTTGTGGGTTTTGATTCAATCTTTCCATAAGATTTGAATTAATTTCGTTGCCATCTTTGTGGGACTTAATTCAATCTTTCCATAAGATTTGAATTAATTTCATTGCCATCTTTGTGGGATTTAATTCAATCTTTCCATAACTAAAAAGGCAGTTAGAGTTTTCACCCTCTCTCTATATATACTCTCTTCTGGCCTCCTTTGTGAGGAACTATAAATTTTATAAGTCAAAAAAAAGAGAGAGAGAGATGGGGCTGCTGCCGCCATTGCAAGTCCATCCGAGGAGTCAGAATTGAGGTGACTTCGAGCGTTCCATAAGTTCTTCAACTTGCTGGTTCCTGGAAGCAATTCGTGTGGGGCGAATCTTGCTTTGAGCAACGGTGTTTTGACACCCCAGCAACTTTTCTTCATCTCTTCTTTCTCTAGATTATTATAACTCGTTCTGTCCCAATTACAATACGTTTGCAAGGAAGAACGAGAGATCTTCTCTTCTCTATTACTCTCATTCATATTGTAATCTGGCTATTTGGTTTTTTGTATCATCGTAGATCTTGAGTTTGATCACTGCAAAGTTTTTTGTGTGACATCTCAGATCTCGATTGCATCAGTTTTCCATCTTTGTTCAAGCCCCGGGAATAACATATATATGATGCCAAGTGTTTCTACCATAAAAGACAATAACATAGAAGGACACATTATAACAATGAGGTACATTATTAAATAGGTAGATGGATAAAACTGGAGAGATAAAAAAAGGTATTATCAACAGCTACGCTATCGTCATAAATGTTGTGAAAAGCAACAAAATTTTCATAATTTTTATTACACACTATTGTCTTCCACAAGCAACCCCTTCCCAGATGAAGCAACAAAAATCTATTTGAAAAATAATTCAGAAGTAGACCCCTTCCCAGATGAAGCCTCAAATTCTATCTGCAACATAATAAATCTCACTACAAGAATTTTTTTTATAATAACTCATGACATTCTAAATTGAATCTTTCATGCGGGTTGTCTATTTGCCATCCAATCATTGTACATTTCTTGTGCTAAATTTGCTCCCCATGTAGTCCATTCATTTGAAGTTTCGATGGTATTTATAGAATCATCGACAAAAGCAATATTATGTTACACATCTTCAAAGATACCCGTTTCTAGTGGATCTAGTTGCATACAACTTTGCAAGTCTCTCCTAAAAAAGTTGTGTAATAAGCAACATGCCATTATGATTCGAATTTGAGTCTTGACGGGGTAGAACGAAGGACCCCTAAGAATTACCCATCGACTCTTAATGTAACTCCCTAAATCCATTTTTATATATTTTGAGTCATTTCCTAAATTTTCTATTTTTGAAAATATATAAGATTTTATAAAAATCCTGGTTTTGGATAATATATCCAATTTATAAAAGAACTAAATTTGTGTTCAATTATTATTTACTAATTTCTATTGTTAAGCCTAATTAATATTGTTTGATATCAATTATGTTTTAAGTTGATTAATTAAGTTTTAATTAAATTCTAATTTGATTGATTCTTTATTAATGACTTTTGGTTATTCTGTTGTATTGACAGTGGTTATTACTATTAGATTTTGGTTATATCAGTAAAGAGAGGGATTAGTATTGTTGCATGTTTCGAGTTACTTTTATACAATTAATTAGTTAGTTGATTAAATTAGTTATTAACTAATTTTGTACTTAGTTGGCATTTAACTGAATTAGTTAGTTTGTTAGGAATCAGTTACTAATCTTATGTTATGCCCCCAGATCTATTCCTATTTACTGCAGTGCCATTGTCCTAACTTGGAGAACACATAATATTTTATTATAAAAAACTGACACAATATCAATGAACAGTACCATTAACACAGTCTCCCACACTAATGTCATTGACACATCATTGTCAATTCCATCTCGCTCTACCAGCATTTCTTGGCCGACCACAGGTCGTCTGCCACCGCGGCTCCGCCTCGAGTTCACCGGAGATCGCTGTCACCGACAGTTCTCACCACCACCCCGTAGGAGTTCAAAGTCGCCTCGACTGTCGAGCTCTCGAGACTCGAGTGTCACGTCGACTGCAGCGCTGCACCGACTCTTCGGAGAGCGAGCTGGCTCTTTGATATCCGCAAACCCCCTCGTAGAACGAGCGCCGGAGTCCTTGTAGTTCCGGTCGAGCCATCGGAGACGTCTACCACCGTTGAGTCGCCGAGATCCGCTACCTAGGAGCAACGTCGACCAGTTCGAGCGATTCTTACCACCAGATCTGGAGTTGATCACCGCCGACTGTCGTCTAGGTGAGCTCGTCTTCGTCTTCTTCCTCTTGATCCCATTTTTCTTGTTTATGCAGTTAGGGTTTGTATTTGGGGTTAGGATTTAGGAGCTACTAGAGTTCATGGAAGATGAATTGGTCGGCTGGGGATGGTGAAGGAAATCTAAGGTTTTTATGGCTGCAGCCATGGAAGTGAAATTAGATCTTAGAAGCTAGGGTTCCACTCGAGTACAGGAAGGGGGGTGTTGTTCCTAATTTGGGACTGGAGCTTAAGGGAGAAGAAGAAGATGGGAGCGGTGAAAGCAATTAGGGTTAGGGTTTCGTCGAGTATTGGAGAAGAAGGAATTAGGGTTTCTGGCGGCTTGGAATGTATGAGAATTAAAATAAAATGAAGAGAGAGGGAGAAGGAAGGATAGGTGTTATGTTAGGGTTTTGTTCCAAATGGATGGGCCGGATTTGTAGAGGTATTAGGTTTTGATGTTGGATGGGCTGATGGGCCTGACTGTTTAGTAAGAAAAAGAATGGAGAATTATTGCAGCAGCAGTGAGGGTTGAGCCTATGGACTCAAGACATTGAGTGGGCTGAATTGTTGGCTTGGGCAGTCAGTAGGAGTGGAACATAGTATTTTACTAGTTTAATAGTGTTACTGACCAAGGCTGAGTGTAAACCTTGGTTGTATTCTCTTAAAGTATTATTCCTTATTTTTTGGGCTGCCTATATTATGATTGTCTGATATAGGACAGATCAGTCCACTAGTGTGCAGAAAGGAATTGGACTTTAGTAGAGGTTATACTAAATCATTTTAGTTGAGCATGGGCTTAGTGAGATTCTTGGACTGGGTCTTTTTGGGCTCAAGAAGAGTTTTTGTCTTTTATGGATTATTTATTATAAGCTACATACTAAATTTAGTTAAGTAATTGGACTTACTTTGTTAGTAATTAGTTTATAGTTAATAAATAGTTAGGTAGCAAATATTTTTAAACATAAATGATTTCCTTGCTAAGAATAGTTAAGGGTATTCACTAGTAATTATTTTGATTAAACTATATTATAATTTTTTTTAAAATAGTTAGCTAGTTCTTGCCTACAATAAAGTATTAGAAATAGTTAAATTATCTAGTTAGTAAATAGTTAGCTAAATATCTTTATTTCAAAACCTAACTAACTTGTATCATCTAGGTGGAAATAGAGATTTATACTTTACTACCCTCTATCTTCTAGAGCAAGGCAAGTACACCGACTTGAACTTTTACTTTGTAATTCTGTCATACTTTCCTGTTCTCATATTGGACACGAGATTCATACGATTGTATTGTGCCTTGTTCATCCTATTGTGTCTCATTGTTCTTGCAAGAATTGCGAAAAATATTGAGTAGTGTGTGACCACACCCCTAGCTAGGTATTGTGAATAGCCTAATCGTACATCTTACGTACGATTAAGCCGAACCTTATTGTGATATTGTGGTCCAGTCGGTCACACATTAGTTTAATATTTCAAATTCACAGGTGCATTGATTGTCTTGTTCATATTGATTGTCTTGTTCATTATTCCAGTTCTTGTACTTTAGTTTCATATTCAGTTCTTGTACCCTTGTTCCATATTATAGTTTATTCCATTTTGTTATCCTTGTGTATTTCAGATTATATTATAGATTATTTCTTGTCGGGGTAGTAGTTTGCTCTTTTCCTGACAGGATACGTTGCAGGTGAGCTTGAGGTCATATTGAGCTGGATGTCATCACTGAAGTTGCAGGATCTAATTTATTTCTTAGATTGTTTAGATTTCACTTCTGGATATTGTATTGAGATTTCATCATTGTATATTTATTCTTTTACCGGATTTGTCTCCGGATGATACTATATAAAAATGAGTTAATGGATTGTGGTGATCTATTATGAGAACGTTACAGATGCCGTGGTATTTTTTATTACCTTGTGACTTGGAGTTTTTCTTAGACTGTACAGCTTACTTCGTTGTGTCCAGCAACGAAGGCTGGGCATGTCTGATATGTACCCGATTATTCAAGAGCGGGTCATAATATATTTTTATTGGTGGCCCATGCAGGTCTGTCCTAATGGCACTTAGGCTATAAAGTGCTATTGGGGGACCAACGAAACTAAGGAAAACTAATCACGGCATAGGATTCGTGGAAAATGGTTATGGTTATAGTTTACTATGTTTACTTATTATCCTATAGTTTAGGCCATATTTAAACAGTTTTCTATTTTTTTTATGTGGTTTAGACACGCAACACCGAGATTTTCAATTCCCCTGCATTTGAGGTTTCTGACTTATTATCTATATATTTTGCTTAGTAAGAATATTTGATTAGTAATATTTGATCATACCTTAGATTTTCTCTTAGCACCTAGATTTTCCTAAAACTTCCTTGTTGTATTTCGAGATTTATTTCCTATTCGAGATTAGTTTATGTAGCCTCATTATCCTATTAAAACTTCTTGTTTTCTAAAGAACAGATAACTTCATTTTCCATCATGATTAGGACTTAGAAGTCGTTTGAATTTTCATAAACTCCTTTAAAATTCCTATGGATAAAGTTGAGAGAGTATTCGATGATCTACTATGACGTGGCAGATGCGCACTGCAGTCATTTATCTGAATTATGGAGACCACGGGCTCATTACAGCCAGCTGCGCACTGGCGAGGCATGGGCTCTAAGTCGAAGTAATTTCAGGTATTCATAGATTCTCGGATATTATTGAGGCTATGCCCTAAAAGCATGATATTTTTGACCTCTTGAGTTGTTTCGATAATATCGGATAAAGTTGATAGAGTATTCAGTAATCGACTATTATTTAAGTCATGAAACCAAAAGTTCACTGCAGCCAGATGTATACTACACTGGTGGGGCATGTACTTTAGGTAACGTGATCTCAGAAATGCATGATTTTCGGATACTATAGAGACTATCTCCATGTTATCTCCTTTGATCTCTTGTCGCTATTAACAACTTTACTGGAAACTATCATGACTTGTTTAAATTTTGGCTTATTTGAATTTTAGCAGTTGATCTCATTTTCAGAAATCATTTCCTTGATTTCTTAGAATTTACTATGATCATTTCTAAACACCTATCAACCCAATCTATTTCATAGTTTAACTTTAGTGATTTATATGAATTTTGCTAATAGTTGTATATTTTGATAGCTATGTATATTAGATAGCCGATATATAATTTGAATGCATGTATATATGTGTTAGCTATATGGAGTTTTCCTTTATGTTTCCTTCTAGCATCTAGACTTTTTTTGTTGTTTTTTTTTCGAGACTTGTCACTAAAGTCTTATTACCTTACTGTCTTTTTCGTAGTGCCTAGTTACTACTTGTTTGATCTAGATTGTCTCTTAGTACCTAATAAATCGTTGTTGATTTTGTTGCTTCTAATACATAGTAAAATCCTTGTTGTTCCTTGTTATTCCTTGTTATACCTAATAATTCTTTGTTGCTCTTTTATTTAAAAACTCCTGCTAGATCTTTGTTCACGTCTACCACAACCCCTGAAATTTCGAGGACGAAATTTTTCTAGGGAGTATATTTGTAACTCCCTAAATCCATTTTTGTATATTTTGAGTCATTTTCTAAATTTTCTATTTATGAAAATATATAAGATTTTATAAAAATCCTGGTTTTGGATAATAGATCTAATTTATAAGAAAAATAAATTTGTGTTCAATTATTATTTGCTAAATTCTATTATTAAGCCTAATTAATATTGTTTGATATCAATTATGTTTCAAGTTGATTAATTAAGTTTTAATTAAATTCTAATTTGATTGATTATTTATTAATGATTTTTGGTTATTCTGTTGTAATGACAGTGGTTATTACTATTAGATTTTGGCTATATCAGTAAAGAGAGGGATTAGTATTGTTGCTTGTTTCTAGCTAGTTTTATTTAATTAATTAGTTAGTTGATTAAATTAGTTATTAACTAATTTTGTACTTAGTTGGCATTTAACTGAATTAGTTAGTTTGTTAGGAATCAGTTACTAATCTTATGTTATGCCCCCAGATCTATTCCTATTTACTGCAGTTCCATTGTCCTAACTTGGAAAATAATATTTTATTATAAATAATCGATACACTGTCAATGCACAGTCCCATTAACACAGTCTCCCACACTAAAGTCATCGACACATTACTGTCAATTCTATCACCATCTACCAGCGTTTCTTGGCCGACCACAGGCCGTCCGCCACCGCGGCTCTGCCTCGAGTTCGCCGGAGATTGTCGTCACCGACAGTTCTTACCACCACCCCCGCCGGAGTTTGAAGTCGCCTCGACGGCTGAACTCTCGAGACTCGAGTGTCAGGTCGACTGCAGCGCCGCACCGACTCTTCGGAGAGCGAGCTGGCTCTTCGATATCCGTGGGCCCCCGCGTAGAACGAGCGCCGGAGTCCTTGTAGATCGGGCCGAGCCATCAGAGACGTTTGCTACCGCCGAGTCGCCAAGATCCGCTACCTAGGAGCAACGCCGACTGATTCGAGCGGTTCTCACCACCAGATCTGGAGTTGATCATGGCCGACTATCGCCTAGGTGAGCTCGTCTTCATCTTATTCCTCTCGATCCCGTTCTTCTTGTTTATGCAGTTAGGGTTTGTATTCGGGGTTAGGGTTTGGAGCTACTAGAGTTCATGGAAGATGAAGTGGTCGGCTGGGGATGGTGAAGGTAATCTAGGGTTTTTTTGGCTACGGCCATGGAAGTAAAATTAGATCTTAGAAGCTAGGGTTTCACTCGAGTACAGGAAGGGGGTGTTGTTCCTAATTTGGGACTGGAGCTTAAGGAAGAGGAAGAAGATGGGGCGATAAAAATAATTAGGGTTAGGGTTTCGTCGAGTATTAGGGAAGAGGAGTTAGATGGGGATTTTGGTAGCTTGGAATGCATGAGAATTGAAATAAAATGAAGAGAGAAGGAAGGACAGGTGTTATGTTAGGGTTTTGTTCCAAATGGATTGGCCGAATTTGTAGAGGTGTTAGGTTTTGATGTTGGATGAGCTGGTGGGCCTGACTGTTTAGTAAGAAAAAGAATGGAGAATTATTTCAGCAGTAGTGAGGGTTGAGCCTATGGGCTCAAGACATTGAGTGGGCTGAGTTGTTGGCTTGGGCCGTCAGTGGGAGTGGAACATAATATTTTATTAGTTTAATAGTTTTACTGACCAAGGCTGAGTGCAAACCTTGGTTGTACTCCCTTAAAGTATTAATCCTTATTTTTTGGGCTGCCTATATTATGATTGTCTTATATAGGACAGATCAGTCCACTAGTGTACAGAAAAGAATTGGACTTTAGTAGAGGTTATACTAAATCATTTTAGTTGAGCATGGGTTTAGTGAGATTCTTGGACTGGGTCTTGTTGGGCTCAAGAAGAGTTTTTTTTTTTTTTTTTTTTTGTCTTTTATGGATTATTTGTTATAATCTACTTACTAAATTTAGTTAAGTAATTGGACTTACTTTGTTAGTAATTAGTTTATAGTTAATAAATAGTTAGCTAGCAAATGTTTTTAAGCATAAATGATTTCCTTGCTAAGAATAGTTAAGGGTATTCACTAGTAATTATTTTGATTAAACTATATTATACATTTTCTAAAAAAATGTTAGCTATTTCTTGCCTATAATAAAGTATTAGAAATAGTTAAAATATCTAGTTAGCAAATAGAGCTAAATGTCTTTTTTCAAAACCTAACCAACTTGTATCATCTAGGTGGACATAGAGATTTATACTTTACTACTCTCGATCTTTCAGAGCAAGGCAAGTATACGGACTTGATATTTTACTTTGCAATTCTGTCATACTTTTCTGTTCTCATATTGGACACGAGATTTACACGATTGTATTATGCCTTGTTCATCCTATTGTATCTCATTGTTCTTGCGGGGATTGGGAGAAATATTGACAAGTGTGTGACCACACCCCTAGCTAGGTATTGTGAATAGCCTAATCGTAGACCTCACGTATGATTAAGCCGAACCTTATTGTGATATTGTGGTCTAGCCGGTCATACATTAGATTAATATTTTAAATTCACAAGTGCATTGATTGTCTTGTTTATTATTTCAGTTCTTGTACTGTAGTTTCATATTCAGTTCTTGTACCCTTGTTCCATATTGCAGTTTAGTCCACATTGTTATCCTTGTGTATTTTTGATTACATTGTAGACTGTTTCTTGTCGGGGTTGTACTTTGCTCTTGTCCTGACAGGATACGTTGCAGGTGAGCTTGAGGCCATATTGAGCTGGATGTCATCATTGAAGTTGCAGGATCTAGTTCATTTCTTAGATTGCTTAAATTTCACTTCTGGATATTGTATTGAGATTTCATCATTGTATATTTATTCTTTCACCGGATTTGTCTCCGGATGATACTGTATAAAAATGAGTTAGTGGATTATGGTGATCTGTTCTGAGAACGTTTATAGATGTTGTGGTGTTTTATATTACCTTGTGACTTGTAGTTTTACTTAGATTGTACAGCTTACTTCATTGTATCCTTCAACGAAGGGTGGGCATGTCCGACACGTATCCGATTATTTTGGAGCGGGTCGTGTCACTTAAGTACACCAAAAAATCTCTCGATCAAATTCCTAGCCCTTGAATGCTTCAGGTTGAAAAAATCTCTAGGAGTATTGGATTGGTGGCCTTCTCTAGGGGTGCAACTCGGGCGGGTTGGGTCGGGTTTGAGGTCAACCCGAGCCCAACCCGATAGATCATAAGCCTAGCCCAAGTCCAAGTCCGACCCGACTTCGGGTTCAACATATGAAGCCCAAGACCAAGCTCGGAGGATCGGGTTGGACTCGGGTTGGGTCGGGTCCATCGGATTTATCGGACTCTAATATGATATTTGAAATAATTTTAAACAAGAGTAATATTAAATGCATAATCAAATAGCAATCAAGCCTCGATCATTACAAAATAAAACTGAAATAAGATTTAGGACAAGGAATTGAAGAATTCGGGTGAAAAAAATTATAGTTTAAGCTTTTTATTTAAGTAGCATGAAACAATATATATATATATATATATATATATATATATATATATATATATATATATATATATATATATATATATATATATATATATATATATATAAATTATATGTATGTCGGGTTTCGGGTTCTTCGGGTTACCCAACACATGAACCCAAGTCCAACCCGATTTTTGATCGGGTTTAAATATTTTAACCCGAGCCCGAGCCCAAACCCGAATATCTTCAACCCTAACCCAACCCATTAACGGGTTTACCCGATCGGGTTCGGGTTTAGCCCGCCCGAGTTGCACCCCTAGCCTTCTCTCCACTCATTAAGGTGATAACGTATTCCTCGGTATGGAGCTAAAAATCACTCACAATTGGCGTATCCAGCATCCACAAGGTAATATTGACCTACATGAGATAATAAATTTTAAAAAATAAAAGGATATTTCACAATTTAAATGTAATTTACCATGTGGAACTTTTAAAAAATTTCTCCTACTTATAGAATCACGGAATGCCCTACCATCAATAGCAGAACCTTCCCAACTAGCCAAGACATAAATAAACAGCAAATCTTGAGAACAAACTCCCAAAATATTTTTTGTAACTTTCCTACTTCGATTCTGAAACTTAGCTTGATCTTCTAAAGGAATCCTCATACTAACATGTGTCCTATCTAGTGCCTCTAAATATCCCTATATATTTAGAAAAAAGATAATCAGAGTAGTTAAATACAATATTTCTAAGAAGATGCTATATATTATGATACAAGGTTATACTTCATACCTTAAAATATTTCCATCTCTCATCATTGCAGTTTTCTAGAATTGGTTCTGATTTTTTCAACAAGTCCTCATGCAGACGTATGATAGAATTCAAAACATTGTTGAAATACTTGCTAACTGTCCCCCCGATCTCTTAAAATGAAATTTAATTTTCTGATTCTTCATATCATGACGTATGATATGCAAAAATGTTGGCACTTGATCATCCACCAATAAATTTTTTGATGCCTTTAAACCACCATCTCTTTCAACTTTTTCACACAGAACATGAAAAGTACGCCTACTCATCCTTAATTGTTCAATACAATGAGTTTCACTCCTGTAAACCAACTCGTTTACTATCTCCCTATTTCTGAAGAAGTTAAGTGCATATTTTTGTCTCTCTAAAGAGACTTTCTTCTAGCATACATCATAGATGTAGAAGCAACAACTTGAAAAAAAACCAATTTAGTAAATTTAAAATGTGCAACCAATGAGTACATACGACAATCAACTTCTTTCTCACTTGAATCAAGATGAGCCATTACAGCATGAACATTTCTATATAGTTTAACACCTTAGTTTCATAAGAACTTAAACATGTAAGATTACACTAATATTTTATCGACAATATATATGTTTAACATAATTTAAAAAAATTATAGAGTTTTAAGTATAAATTTGGATCTACAAGTATAAAATCAACTCGTGACACTTGGGCCATATAAAGCTCCTGACCCTACGACAACCTAAACAAAAAATTTATTGTGGACAAACAATATCAAAGATAACTCCCAAAGGTTCCAAATCTCAGTTTTGAGTCAATCGATTTCTTCAGTTTTGACAATTTCTACTTCGAATCCAGTACTGCTACTTGAATCCTTGTCGTAGGATACTAACATGACAAAATAACTAAAACCCATCTATATAGAAACTTCTTTTCTGTTGACGAAGAACTGAACAACTCACTTCCAACCAGCAGTGGGGAATTGACTTCCGGCCGGCGGCGTGGAAGAAGAAGAAGAAGAAGAAGAAGAAGAAGAAGAAGAAGAAGAAGAAGAAGAAGAAACAAACAATAATACCTTAAGATTTGTAGCTCCGGTCGGTAGTGGGGATCAGAGGATGGAGGAGAGGAGGATGCGGCGGTCGGGCTCAGCTGTTCGTGAGGAAGGACAGAAGACGATGCCAACGAGGAGCAGAGGAAGGCAGAGGTAGAGGCAGAGGGCAGGGGGTCGTCCTCCGCCGCGGCCGATGGCGGGGAGAGAGAATGGAGAGAAGCGGGGGCGACGAGGAGGGGATGTAAGAAAATTTAGATCCAGGTTTTTTTGCTCCTTCTGATCAGGATTTGGAGAGTTTGGTATTTGTGATAAGGACAAAATAATAATTTAAGATTTGAGGATGTAATGTAATTTGGATTACATAGATTTTATGATGTAATTGATTTGAATAGGAATAGATATAATGTAATCAAGTTTGTAATTATGATTACATTACATCTAAAAACTTGTCCAACCAAACATCTGAATTAGGATTACAACATAATGTTGATTACATTACATTGTCCAACCCGGTGAACCAAATAGGCTTAATGTAACTTCACATATGTTGTTTGGGTCCATGAACACAATCTTTGGGATCAACCAGTTTTACAACTTATATACATGTAACCCCATTGTTCCTAAATAAATGAAATTTAGAATTATTTCTAGTATTTTATTATTTTTTAAATCATTTCCATAATATTTTATTTAAATTTATTTAATAAGTGTTAGTTAAATGACTTATTTAAATGACTTTCTATTTATTTGCTATGAAAAATCTTAAAGTTATTTGTTAAGCAAATTATATATATACTAATTTAGATTAATTATTTGTATTAATTAATATTTTTGGATTAAATTAATTACTATTACTAGCTGGAATTATTTTAAGTTTAATTAGCTATACTTTCCTAAATATGGCAATGACAGATTTGTAATTATTTTAGTTTGGACTGGTTATTTGAAAAATTCATTGTTGAATGCTTAGCCACATGACTTGGTAGGAATATTCTTGAATTATTGACTAATCAGGATTAATCACGATTAGTCTAAAATATTCTATATATCTTCTCCCTAGCCCATGGGCCTAGAACTTCTAGCACTTTCCTAACCAGGCTATAAATAGCCTTCATTATTGCTGATTATTATTCCTAATCATCACTCTTGTGGTCCTAATGTCACGACCCGCACCCTAGAGTAAGGGCACGAGACGTGGGTACGTCCAGCCTACGTCGCAGTGTCGGCGGTAGAACGCAGTCCTAGGTCACAACATCTAACAGTTATAGGTAATAAACAGTTATACTCCCCGAATGGGGGTGACATAACAGAATAAATCTCAATCACAGCTAAGGTAGAACATGAAAGGAAGACAGATAGATAATAAGATGCAAGATCCAAATTCACAAGAAATACAGATAAAGAGAGAGATAGCTAAGTGTCTATAATAAACTCCACAATATCCAGACATAATACAGATCTCAAATGTATATACAACTCAACTCCAAATACTATGAATAAGATAAGCTAACTATGGAGCAACTGTCTCTACTGCTAAGGGATCCGACTGGAAGACCGGATCGCAAGTATCCTCTAAGGCTGTCCCATAATAAGTGTCTAAGCAGGCCTCCTCCTCGTCCTCTGTAAAATTTTCAACAGGTCCAGTCAGGACGGGAACGAGCACATATCTCTCAAACAGTTCATAGCAGGTTAGGAGTATAAATCATGCAATAGAGTAAAATACAGGAAGTGCTGAATGAAAGTACAAGTAAACATGAGATATTTTGTAACTGAAAGTAAATACATGATAGTAGAGACTGTAAGTGACTACGTGATTTAGAGTATAATATGGTTATGTAAACGGCTTAGGGGCACATAAATATAAATAATGAGACACATGAATACAGCTACTGGGGATAGTGTTCACATAACCAATTCTACTCACCCCGCCCCAATCAATACACAAGGATCCATTCAAGTTACGTTATAAGCACATAAATACAACTAAGATACGTTAACTCATGTAATGAGTAGTACATGAGGCACGTGATAAAGCACATGAAAGCACATGAGAACATGTAATAACATGAACTAGTACGAGTACAAGAAGTACCTGATGCACATGATAAAGTACATGAACATAAAATACCCGATACATCCGTAGAGGGATAACATCTCAGGAAAGGATCCATATAGTACTAATCCGTAAAGATACGTGTCAGCATCATGTAGAGTAATCTAGAGCAAGAATATAGTCCAGACAGGTATGAAAAGATCAGAGAATGTACTCGCCTGCTAACTGAATATCCGAGATGAAAGTACTGTCCGAGGAGTGGTGTTTGGCTCCTATTTAGAACAGTACAAGTCACAACAAGTCCAGAATAGTAATGAAATGCATTACAATGCATTTTACATGAATCTACGTCAATCTAGACCAAAGTCAACTCTTGGTCAACTCTGGTCAACCCTAGAAGTCAAACTAGGTCAACCAAGTCAAACTAGTCTAATCTAGGTCTAACAAGCCATTCTAGGTTGTAACAAGACTAATCTAGGTTTACTAGGCAATATCATGCCTAAACCAACCTATAACACATCTACTCAAGATATTATCTATATCTAAACAATACACATATTGACAAGGCTATATAATGTAACTTAGAAATACATAACCTATAGCCACTATACAATATCACCCATACACTATATCATATATATAATACATTATATCATATGGTATCACCCATACACTATATATATCTAATATATATATAAAAGCACACACACTCATATATATAGGAAACTTATATATATATATCACATTGCATATATATATATATATATATATATATATATATATATATATATATATTTTTATATATATATATATATATATATATATATATATATATATATATATATATATATATATATATATATATATATATATATGTATATATAGGAAGGGAGAGAGGGGGACACATGAACATTCAAGTGTGTGTGTGTGAAAGAGGGTGAGAGGGTGAACTGTCAAGAGAACAGTGTGGTGTCAAGTGAGTGAAACATGAGAGTGTATGTGTGCTAGTGAGGATGTGTGTGTGTATTGAATCCTGAACAGTGTGCAGAAAATAGGACAGTATGTATAATAGTGTGGCATGGCAACAGCTCATTTCAGGAAAAAGAAACCCAGATTGGAATTCCAGTTAAGTGCAACTCACTCTCAGGTTTTAGAGAAGGAAAGAAAAGAAGGAAATCAGAATTCTCAGGTTTAAGAGATTACTTCTCAGGTTTAAGACCATTCAGTCTACAGGTTACCATTCAATCCAAGTCTAAATCTCAGTTAAAAGAATCAGTCCCAGTTTGGTTTACAATTCAGTTAAAAGAATCAGTCTCAGTTTAATATTGAACTCAATTCACAGTTCAAAACAAACATCCAGTTTAACAGGGAGCAACAGTGAATGGCAAATTGGAAAAATAAGTGTATTCATATTTCAGTTAATAGGGTGGATGCAAACTCAGGTTCAATTTTGAATGAAAGGAAATCAGTATTATGAACAATGTGGCATGGCCATAGTTCATAATCTCAGTTATTCAGAAATTCTAGTGAATGGGTGAAACTCAGATTTATACATATTTCGAAACCACACATTAGCTCAAAATCCCATTCTCAGGTTATTAGAAAACTGGAAAACAGTGGAAAGCACACTAAACAGTGAATCAAAACAGTTAAAAGGAATAAAGTCTCAAGTTTATGAACAGTTAAAAAAACACAACTCCTATTCCTTTCCAGTTTAAACAGTGAATCTCAGGTTCAGTTTTAAACCAATACTCAAACATCCCATTCTCAGAGTTTAACTAAGGAAACAATCTCAGATTAACACATGTAATGTAAAAGGGAACCAATTTCTAGATTAAACAGTGAATCTCAGTTCGACATAAATTGGAAAAAACCCCTTTCAAATACTAATATCCCATTTCCCAATTCCAAAAGCCTATATTTGAATTTAAAAATCTTAGCTAACATGAATGGCAATATGTGTGGATCAAAATCAGTAAAGAACATAACTTTAAACAGGGAATTTAAAGGGTTTGGAAAACTGGAACCACCACAGTATCAGTCAAGTATCAAAAAATGCAGTAAATTCCCCATTCGAATCCAATTCTTCCCATTAAACCTAATCTAACATGTAAACCTAGTCTAATCATAGATTATACATGATATATAGGATCTAGTTAACAAGTAAAAACATAATTTAAACTATTAAAAATTGAATTAACACAGAGGACACAATACTGCACACTGAATCGCACAGTGCAAATTTAGTGCACGCGCTCGTGCGTGTCCGACACGACACGTGAGGCCGTGCAACTCGACACACGGGGTGGCAAACATTGCCCCTCGGTGTGTGCCAAATCCTACGTGTCCATGTCGCGTGTCCGTGTCGCAATTGTACCCGTGCAGCAGGGCATGCACAGTGCCCGTGCACGCACGCACACGACCACGTATTCGTATGTCCGTGTGGACTCGACACGACACTAAGACGTGCTCAGAGCAATAGAAATGCATAAGCATCAAGATCTATTTTCCTATTCAAACACAATCCCGAAATTAGGTCGAAATGTCCTTTGAGGCATTTCGTCGAACACATTCCTATACACGTTGATACGTGTCCGATACGGACACGAAATGGGCTCAAAATCTAGGGTTAGCCTATCCTACTGTTAGGTTAGGGCTATGGCATCCTAGAAATGCAATTAAACAGAAATTTCATGGATTAGAATAGATTATACCTATTGATGTGTAAAGCTCACAAAAGCACCAAATGGAATGGTTCTCCAAGCTTCAAAAACTCCCATAAATTGTCCCTACTCTGAAATATTCTTACACAAACAGAAAGAACAGAAGAATTAGGTGTAATGCCTGTGGTTCGTAATACGTATTTCTGGAATACGTGTACGTATTTATTCTTGTATTGCATGATTTCCTTGCTTAATTTCCTCCCTGGGCTTGGTTATTCTTGGTTCGGGTTGGCTTGGTTCGGTTTGGGATTGTTTTGGTTCATCATGAACCATGGATGAACCTTTACCTACCACCACCACTACCATTTATTAACCTATTCTTCTTCTCTCTCTTCATTACTCTCCTTCTTCCCTCCATTAATTCTTCACCTACCAGAGAGAGGAAGAGAGAGGTCTACGCAAGTGCAACTTGCTTCATGGAGGGACTCCAATTTTATTGCTTCATTCTCTTCCTTGCAACATTTTAACGTACTTTAGAACTTGGCATTTTTACTTTCCATGGCTAGATTCTTGTAGATCTAAATTTACTTTATTTTTGGATTTCTTGGGTTTTGATCTACTTAATCTTGTTATTTTCTAGTTTTGATGGTTCCATGTTGTAGAGAATTTCCTTCTACCCTATTTTGACCTATGGAAGTTCGAATTTGGACTTCGGATGAAGGTTTCATGGAGCTTGGAAGCATGGATTCTTAGTGTTCTTCTTCTCGGAAGCTTGAAGAAGAAGAACAGTGCTAGACTTGACCGCATTTTATGCGGCAAGTGATTTCGAGCCGCATGAGCCTTCATACGACAGTCCTGGCCGCATGGGCTTGACTTGACCGTATGAGCATTTTATGCGGCAAGTTCCCTCTCAGCCGCATGGAATTCTTAGTCCGGGCCGCATGACCCTGATTAATCCCAGCCGCATATGCATTCTTTATTTTCTGAGCCGCATGCGCCTTCGTCCCCCTGAGCCGCATGCGCCTGGCCCAATCCAGCCGCATGGACTTCTCTTCCGCTAGACGCATGGACTTCTCTTCCGCTAGCCGTATGGACTTCTCTTCCGCCAGCCGCATGAATCCGCTCACCGCAGCCGCATGGGTTGCTCCTTCCCAGCCGCATATACCTGATTTGTCAGCCGGCCGCATGGACCCATCCCCGCCATCCGCATAAGTACCCTTTCCGCTGACCGCATGCGTCTTGCCTTTTGGCCGCATGAGCCTAATTCATCCTAACCGCATGGGACATCCCTTCCCGCTTGCCGCATGGGAGCTAGTCCCACTCCCAGCTGTATAGGTTCCTGCCCCTTCAGCCGCATGCGCACCCGTTCCCCGCTAGCCGCATGTGCCCCTTTCCCGTGAGCCGCATGAGCTTTGGACCCTGAGCCGATTGAACCCGACTCCCTCCCCAGCCGCATGAGATCACTTCCTGGCCGCATATGCTTTAGCCGCATGGCTCTTCTATAGCCCTGTATATTGATATTTTATTAGATATTTAACGTCCATTTTATATCCTTACGCCTTTTGTCCTGAACTTGAAAATCATGATTTTATTGATATGTTTGGAAATGATACTTGAGCATGACACGATAGTGACCCGTAGTGGTGCACTCTTGACAAGTAGACATGACATGACCTGATAGTGTGTCACGCCTCAGAACCAGAATACTGGAGAGCGGGGGCGTGCATAGCCAGCTACGTATATTGAAATAGAATACATCTCAACTATACGGTCACGGCTGTCTAGATATGAGGGTTTACTACAAGCCAACGGTCTCTTATGGTCAAGCCTATTGTCTCAATCACAAGCAAGTAATATAATCCTAAGATGTTTGACCACCAAATATACAATAAAAGGCGTCCCAAATATTACATATCAGCTGATCATGAAGCTAGTCGTACAAAATGCTAGGACTAGTAAGAGTTAAGTCATACATGATCAACCCTAGGATTTGTTAATCATGTTTACAGCCCGTTGGCAGACAGTAAGTAAAGTGCATCGAGCTAACAGGTGCTCGTCGGCTAAACGCCTCAAAAGAATAATTTACAATAGAGTGAGCAAAACAAAATAGAAAACCCACTCGTAGCCCGGGTTCCTTCTAGTCGCCACCATCGGGCTGGAGGTTCGGTAGATCCTCGGGAGCTGCTCCGAAATCTGGCCACACAAAACCAGCTGGGTCAAACCCCAGAAAGAGCAAGTGCCACAAAGGAGGCCACGAATAAGAACAAACCAGCATATCAGAACATAAGAAAATGAAAGAAAAGTACAAGTAATAAAGAGCATGTCAGGGCAATAAACGACTAGGGACGTGGAACCATTCTGGGAGCCAGGTTACAACCCGTAAACTAAACAAGGACCGGGGTTGTAACCCTTCGCCTGAATAGCTCCTTGTCTCTACCCAATTATTGTTAAAGCAAGTAAAACAATCATGTTCAGGAGTACCAGGTACAGGGACTAGACAAGACTTAGACAGGGCTAGACATCATCCATTCACAAGCGGCTAAGCAATTACTACGGCTTACTTCTTTAACTAACTAGGGTTATCACAAGCCTAATTACTAACAAGATGCAATAAGAATTTCCCAGTCTCAAGCCCTACAGACTATCCAGTTATCCTTCCGCGGGTTGAGAGTATGGTTGGGTACATCGCCCCGAAGACGATATACCCTTAGGTGACTTAGAGGGTGCTACACATGACAGTGCGCTGGAAATGTGCTCTACTCGTCGGCAAGCTACAAGTCCAATTAAGAGCGCCCATATAACGAGATTGCCTGTGACTGGAAATTCTCTATGAACTATAGTTAGATCTAGTCATTAACCTAATTCATATTCAGTATGAATCCCTGACCGTAGGAAACCAGGGAGTCACGTCCTAGACATGATGCAAGACAAGACAAGTGGATTGCACAAGCAAGCAAGCAGGAACACCCACGGTGTCAAGTTGATTGTACGAGTCAAGTTAGCCGTCGCAACATCATCAAGATAAATCATGTCAGGGTACTTGTCAGGAGTGTGCCACGACGGGCCACTTATCATGTCAGGTTGGTCATGTCAGGAGTGCACCACTACGGGTCACTGTCGTGTTATGCTAGTTCCTTGTCATACCATGCCATGTACAATAGTCATTCCAAACATATTAAGTAAAATCAAGTTCATGACAAAAGGCGTAAGGATATAAAATGGGCATAAAATATCTAATAAAATATAAATATACAGGGCTATAGAAGAGCCAAGCTTAAAGAAATAAAACCAAAACTCCAAGAGCCAATGGTTTGCGCAAGGGGTCAGGGGTTGGATTGCGCAGGGTGTTAGTTGCGCAGGGTGCCAAGTGCGCAGGGGCACAGGGCACAAGGCACAGGGGCAGATGGCGCATGAGTGAAGTGCGCAGGAGTGAACTGCGCAGGAGTAAATTACGCAGGAGTGGATTATGCAGGAATGGATTGCGCAGGAGTGGATTGCGCAGGAGTGAATTGCGCAGGAGTGAATTGCGCAGGAATGAATTACGCAGGAAGGGTTGGCGCAGGAAGGGTTAGCACATGGGACTGAGCGCAGTTCGCCAAGGGGCAAGCAGCGCGGTCGGTGCTATGCTAAAAAGCGCAGGCCGGGAGGGGATGCGCAGTCCAGCACTGCGCTAAAGAGCGCAGGCTGCAGCCTGCTACTCCAGGCCGAGAAGAACACCAAGAATTCAAATTTTCATATCTTTGTCAAATCAAAGCCAAATCTAGATTTTCAAAGGTCTAACTTGAGTAAAATTGAATTCTCTTCCACATGGAAGCATCAAAACCCACAAAAATCTAACCAAAATAGATCAAAACTGTGTAAATCCAAAAATAGTTAAAACCTAGATCTAGAACAATGGAGACTCCAAATCATAAAATGTCAAGTTCTAATGTTGATCACCATGGCCTAATCTAGCTAATGAACAAATAAAATGTGGTTTTCATGTGGTGGCAAGGTGCACTTGCCTATGGGTGATGGTGTGTTGTGGAAGGAAGAAGAAGAAGATGGAGAAAATAAATGAGAGAATTATGAAGGAGAGAGAAAAGTAGGTAGAGTTTTAATGAGGGTGGGTTGTGTTGTATTAAGGGTGGAGTGTAGGTTAAAGTGCTCCAATGCATGCTAAACCAAACCAAACTAATTCTCCTCCACAAAATAAACCAAGCCAGGTAAAACCCAATTACGAGAACCAAAATCTACAAGTCAAGCCAATTACAAGTACATGCCAAAATCCGAGAAAATAAATACAGGTCTGAAATACATGCAAGCTTGACAAAATATGTATTCAGAATATGGGTGTTACATAGTGGCCCGTCGTGGCGCACTCCTGACTAGTACACTTGACAAGATAACCTGACATGATATATCTTGATAAGCTGTTGCGACGGCTACCTGGCATGACACGACCTGTATAATTAACCTGGACACCGTGGACGATTGTGCTTATACAAATAATGCAGTCCTGTCTTGCATCATGTCTAGGAGGGGACTCCTGAGTACCACGGTCAGGAGTACCCATTGAAATGGACTAAGGCTAATAAATAGATTAATACATTAGTCATGACGAGATTTTCCAGCTACAGACAATCTCGTTACCTGGGCACGCCTTGGGATCTGTAGCCTGCCGTCGAGTATGGCACATTTTCAGCACACTGTCATGTGTTGTACCCTTCAAGCTACCTAAGGGTACATTCGTTTCCTGGACGATGTACCCACCTGAATTTAACTCTAATCTTTTAACCCGGATAACCTGGATGGTCTGCAGGGCTTGTGGCTGTAGAATAATCTCACTGCATCTTGTTAGTAATTAGGCTTGTGACAACCCTAGTTAGTTAAAGTATCAAGCCGTAATTCTTACTTGGCCGTGAAGTGATTGGACGGAGTCTAACCAGTCTAGTCTTGCCCTGATCCTGTTCCAGATTATTGAATGACCAGAATGCTTGTATTTATTTTACCGATAAATGGTGAGAATTCCAAGTTCTGTTCAGACGAAGGGTTACAAGTCATTGTTTGGTTTACGGGTTGTAACCTAGTTATCTGAATAGTTCCATGGTTATCTCGTCTTATATCATCCTGATATATTTTCTTTATTTCTAGTTCTTACCTTTATTTATAATTGTGCTGATTGCTGGTTTTAGTTCCTAAGTGAAGCTTCCTTTATGGCACTTGCTCTTTCTGGGGTCTGACCCAGCTAGTTTTGTGTGGCCAGATTTTGGAGCAGCTCCAGAGGATCCACCGACCTTCTAGCCAGATGGTGGCCACTAGACGGAACCCTGGCAACGAGTGGGTTATTTTTGGCTCTCCCACTCTATTGTAAAAATATTCTTTTGAGGCGTTTAGCCGACAAGCACCTGTTTAGCTCGATTGCATTTACTTACTGTCTGCCTACGGGCTGTAACATGATTGACAGATTCTAGGGTTGATCATGTATGACTAAACTCTTGCTAGTCCTAACATGTTGTAACGACTAGCTTCATGATCAGCTGAATATGTAATATTTGGGACGCCTTATTATTGTATATTTAATGATCATGCATCTTGTAACATTTACTTATTTGCTTATGATTGAGACACTAGGCTTGTTCATGACCTTAAGAGACTACTGGCTTGTAGATAAACCCTCATGTATCTAGACAGCCGTGACCGTATATCGAGATGGATTCCATTTCATATACGTAGCTGGCTATGTCTGCCCCCGCTCTCCAGTATTCTGGTTCTGGGGTGTGACATTAGGTCCTAATGCAATTGATTTGGAGGAAAATGGAGTTGAAATGGATTTTCTATGGATTAGGGAAGATGGGGACTCACCTCTTCCAAAAATAGCATATAATTCCTAAGAAGGCTAGCCCTTATTTCTAGGAGGGGATTAAATAGGGGTAAAGGATCAATGATGACTGCCATGGGCTGATTAGGGTTAGGTTTGGTTCATGTGTGGGCCTATGGGCTATTAAGCCTTAAGTCACAAGTCATGACTTGTGCAATCACAAGCCATTCCTTAAACAATTCAAATCCTATTTTCCCAAAATAAATTCTAATGGGTTAATTATCGCTAACTTAAGTCAACCTAGGTTTCCATATCCTAATCACATAGTCATGACCTAGGTTAGCCACTAGGTTAGTCTCCAAAGTCAACATAAGTCAAAGTCCACTAAAACACCAAAATCAATTATACTAAAAATCTCTAAAAATCACATTAATTCCAATAAATCTAAATAATACATAATAATTCTAAATAATTCTCAAAATTTCAAAATGATCAAAATGACCAAAATACCCTCAAGCTAGAAAAGTGGTAATGACACCTAATGACCATGTCCCACTCGTATCCGTGTCTTTTTCATTAAATCTTTTACCTTTATATTTTATGTCCAACCCCCGACACAGATGACATCCACAATATCCCTGTGTTTTTGTCCTTTGATACGACACAGTACAAACCCTAATTCCTAACCCTAATTCCATTGGAGGCTGCCGTGTCCGACTTGCGTCGCCTCGTGTGTCTGGCCACCCTGTCCGAGGAGTCATCTGTTGTGTCCGGGCGGGACACAGATACACCTTGCCGAGAAACCCTCGCCACTAGGGTCCATCGCTCGACCGTTCCATCACCTTGCCAGATCTGGGCCGTTGACCACCAAGATCTTGGCCGCCACAGTCTCCGTTGATCACTGTTGCTCGCTAAGAAGTCCCCACCACCATCATTGGATCTGGACCATCGAAACTCGTCGTCGTGTCCTACGTAGCCCACCGGAGTGTGAGCACCGTAAATTTTGGGAAGATTTTTTTATTTTTATTTTATTTTTCTGATTGTTTAGTTTCAATAAATAATTTACTCTATTATTTATCCTTAAGTGTACTTTCCCGTGTCTTTGATATTTGGAGTGTCAGGGATGTTCAACTCTGAAAACCTTCTTCACGAGTTTTGTAGTGGACATGATTACCTTCATGATGGTATATAGTGTCCCATCCAAACTTGTTCCCTTGTACTCTTTTTGCTTCGCACAACTTCGAGTCGATTTAGATCATTTGATTATTAATTATTTTTCCACTCTTTTCCTTGATCATTTTTAGCATGTTACTGTGACTTTTAATTTGAGAGCACAAGACCAGTTATTTTCTTGAAACCAACTCATCATGCATGATCTACTCGAGACGCTCTTCACTCATGACCTTCGTGTCCCACTCAGACACGCCATTTTGTGCTCCATTTGCTTCACACAACCTTCCTGACACGTGACCCAATTTTATTTCACCCCACGGTGTCACATTCATTTTCCTACTTGATTTGTGGGTACCCTGTCGACCAAAACTTGTCAACCCTAAATATGGACATGGCCCACATTGAACCTACTATCCGCATGACACTTGTGTCCCATTTATTGGAATCTCCACGTGCTACTTATTTATCCATGATCATCAACACCTATTTTTAATTTGATTCCTTCGTAATGTCTGATTTTGACCCAATCCGGCTGCACCAAGTCCAGCCCAGCTCCATGTTACCCTCCATCATGACACTCTCAGCCTCTTTATCCTTGAAAAATATCAAAACCCTTTCTACCTATTTTTATTTTTGATGTAAAATTCTATTGTTTTTAAAATCCCTATAGGAATGACCAAAATTCCTATAATTAATTACTACCCTTGATTTCCCTCATTCAATCCTCACCCTAAATATTTTTTCCAACACTCACTCACAAATTCCCCTATCCCCAGCCGACTCTAACCCTAAGAGACAACACTTTTTCTCTCTCCTTCCCTCTCATTCCTCAACAGCACACACACATACTTATTCTTCTCTCTCTCCCACTCTATTATTCCTCAACATCACTCCACATACCATCAATAAAACACACATCACCAACACCATCCCGAACTCCACTCTCATCCCCGAGCCACCCCCTGGCCGGCCTCCGCCGTGGCCATGCTCGGCTGGCCGCAGCCTCCTCCTACTTTCCTCTTCCTCTCCATCAACATAACCATCATCACCATCACCACTTCATTCCACCACCACTATCAACACCAACCGCCACCACCAACCATCCATTCAAAATTGAGCCACCCGAGCCGAGCCGTGGTCGACCTCGCCATGGCCACGCTGACCGCCCCGTCGTCGCCGTCGGCAAGCTAGGCCGCACGAGCCACCCCGGCCAGCAGCAGGCAGCTGCAACTGCAGCAGTGCACAGCCGTGCCAGGCCGTGCGTGTTGGCAGCACTGGCCGCGCACCGCCGCAGGCTGCCGTACCTCCGACGACCCCCACGTGGGTGTGCCCTACTCTGGCGAGCATTCCCATGGCAGCCACCGTCCTCCGGGATGCGCCGTCGAGGCGATTCGTGCGTTTCACACGAAGTTCAGTCGTGACGCGCGTGGGAACGATCCAGATTTCGCGTTCCATCGCAGCGACTTCGTACACGTTTCCCGGGAATCCGATCATTGGATCGGCGATTTCTTCAATCCGTCGCAATCTCGGTATATCCATCTTCACTCATGTCAATTTTCATCCATTGATTTTATCGTTTGATACATCAAAACCGGCCACCAAGTTGACCGTTTAAATTATATTAATTTTGGACAGTTTTGCGGAGTCAACTTCGTCAGCTTGTACCTCCTCCACCGCAGCTCATTTTAGCGTGCTACCTGTTCCTATGCGAAGTGGTATAACCCTCTTACTACTCCTCCAGTTTCGTTTCATTGTAAGCTTGTTTGATTGGTTGAATTCGACGTCAAAGTTGGCCGTCCGAATTCGTAATTTCTAACTTATAAAATTCCATTTTTGAACACGGGACTCCAGATTTCATTTCTGACACCACCAGTAGACTCGTGGCATCGTTTTGGCATGTTTTCATATAAAATTTGTTAGATTTGGAGGACGTGGGCCCTGGCACGTATTTCGGTGCAAAGTAGGTCCCACAGTCCGGGTCAACGGGACTTTTTGACGCCGGCTCATCAGAATCCAATTTCGGATATATCGTTGAGTTCGTATCATCATTCTGGACTCGTTAACATATAATTTGCTAGGTTTTGGTGGATATTGGATTCGACACGCATTTCAGTGCAAGTCAGATACCAATATCCGGGTCAACGGGTCATTTTGAGATCGGCTCATCGGAATCCAATTTCGGATATACCGATGAGTTCGTATCATCATTCTGGAATCGTTGACATGTAGTTTGCTAGATTTTGAGAACATTGGCTCCGGCACGCATTTCTGTGCAAACCGGAATTCTAATGTTCTGGTCAACGGACCAAATTGAGATCGGGTCAACGGAATCCAATTTTGGATATACCGTTGGGTTCGTATCGTCATTCTGGTTTCGTGGACATATAATTTGTTATATTTTATAGACTTATTTTCTTGCACGTTTTTCGGTACAAAACGGCTCCGACAGGGACACCGTTTTGGCCCAAAATTACCTTTTTGCCCTTGTGTCCAAATTGGACCGTTGGGTAGGCTATCCTAGCTAATTTGACCATTCTGGACACGTTGGCGATGTTTATTTTATCGTCCGACAATGTTTGTTGATAATTTCTCTGAGTTTAACCTTTTTATAATTAATTAATAATTAATTCTTATAATGTTCGTATTTCGGGATTAGTACAACGAAACTGAGCTAAGTCAATTCCAGTGATCTCACATCGCTGAAATTGACAAGATGGACACGTGGATCACTATAATAAGATTATCAACTTTACCGTTGATCTTCTTATCTCGATTTGCGTGTCGTAAGTTTCGACGTACAAATAACGAAGTACACTTTATATCTTTAATAGTTAGACTAGAATGGACCCTGTTTGACCAGAGTTGACCAGTTGACCCAAGTTAACTGTAAGTCAACACTTGACCTAGTTTGACTAGATTGTTGACCGGAGTTGACCTATAGTTGATTTGACTTAGAATAACCTAGGATAATATGGATTGCTTGTAGAGTTTTATTTATTACAACTTGAACACCTTGTAACTTGTGTTGCTTTAAATAGGACTCTGTGGCTTCAGTTGGACCCCCTATACTTATTAGCTGTTCAGGTTATCAGGCGAGTACATTCTCTGATCATTTCATATCCTGCTTAGAATTATTTCCTGCATTAAATTACTTTACTTGTTACTGTCACGTTGGTCACACGGATTGGTACTATATGGATCCCTTCTTGAGATGTTATCCTTAGGGAGCATCAGGTACTACACCTTCTGTGCGTTTCACTTACATGGCATATCACTATGCTTCATTGGTTCTTTGATCACTTGTGACATATACTCTTATGATCACAGAGTCTCCTATAATCCTTATCCCATTTACTAGGTGTCCTAGAATCTCCTAGAATCCCCATTTATGGGACATCCATGTATCACCCTTCGGGGGCTTTTGCATGGAATCATAACATAACCTGGTTGGATCCTTGTGTATTGATTGTGGGTACGGGAGAGTAGAAGTAGACATGTGAATATTATCCAAGTAGTGTAGTATCAGAATCTTTTCATAGTGTAGCATCAGAATCTCCTATGCCATTTACATGTCTATATTGTACTCTGACTCACTAGCCACTGTTAGTCTCTATTTATAGTAGATATTTTTATTACAGCTCTCTCTTTGTTTACATACTGTATTTCTTTCAGTACCTGTATCTTACTTTACTGCATGATTTTATTTTCTAACCTGCTATGAACTGTTGAGATGTATTGTGCTCGCTCCTGTCCTGACTGGACTTGTTGATAAATTTTACAGATAGCTTAGAGGTTGGCTGCTAGCCTAGTGGAGACACATTAGAGGTTGTATAGATAGCTAGGGTTTTGCTCATAGTTTATTTTCAGTTGTCTTGAGTTGTTATGGATTACTGTATTTGAGCTTTGATATGTATTTCTGGGTTCATGTATCTTAGACACTTAGACTTCTACCTGCTGTATCTCTTTTGGATTTCATGTTTTATCTATCTTCCCTTGTGCTCTACCTTAGATGTGATTGAGTTTACATTTTGCTATGTCACCCCCGTTCGGGGAGTATAAACTGCTTATCCTTATACTGTTAGATGCATGAGACCTAGGACAGCGTTCTACCGCCGACACTGCGGCGTAGGCTGGGCGTTGTTACGTTCTCGTGCCCTTACTCTAGGGTACGGGTCGTGACACGTTTTTAGTGGTGGCCCATGCAGGTCGAGACTAAAAGTGTAGTGGTATTCGAACTAGAGTACCACTACAGCCTGCAGTAGGATTATGATATATTTTTGAAGGTACTCAATCACAGTTAGGCCTCCTTGAGAGATTCCTGGGACGACCCTTGAGAATCTTATTTTAACTTCGATCTGAAAACTCTCTTCCCTTGATTTTATTTATCTTTACTTTCTGTTGTTGAATTTGATTTTGATGGATTATTGTTGAATTTGAGTTTGTATTTATTGATTTTGATAGATTATTGTTGAATTTTGAATTTTGATGTTAGTGGTTGAATTTGAGTCTGTATTTTTATGATTTTTGATGGGTTATTGTTGAATTTTGAATCTTGATGTTAGTTGTTGAATTTGAGTTTGTATTTATATGTATATGTACATTTTTTGGAATTAAGGTATAACCTGATAACATACTTGATAAGGACAGTGAGAAAGGTAAAAGTCTACTTTATTATGGAATTTAGAATTTATTGCAGTCATAATTGCTAGCATGACAAGGACGTAGAGCCTGATATAGCTATACTTATCTTAGTTATGAAATCTATATTTTCTTGCAGCCATACCGGGTGGCGTGGTAAGAATTCTAGATAACATGATTATAGGGTGTATGCTTTATTATGGACTCTATCGTTTATTGCAGCTATGCTTATTGGCGTGGCAGAATTCTGACAACATAATTTCACGAAGACGCATATGATTATCAGATTGTACCTTAAATATTTTTGAACATGTTTTCTCTACTTTTTTTCAGTCCTTCAAAAAAAAATAATTATTATTATTTATTTTGTTTTGCTTCTCATTATTTAACTTAGGAGTAGCTTTAGCTGCTTTTATAAACCTTGTGTAACTTTTGCTATGAGTTTCTTCATAATATAATGAACCGATAATTTTTACTAGACCTTATCTTGAATTTGATATTTTAGCTCTGGGTTTCAAAATGGTTCTTCTTTTAAACAGATAAGCAGAACAGATTTTATCGTTATTTCATTCTTGCTATTATTCTTGTATTAAATAATAATAATAATAAAACTGTCTTGATTACATCAATCACCTAATTTGCAATGTTAGTAGGAATCTAAATGTTGGTCTTAATGTAGAATTAAATTTTTATATTGGGACATGAGAATATATGAGTATATATATATAGTGGACACAGACTCTTTGCCTGACATGCATGCATGCTACACTTGATTTCACACCTGTCTAAATATATATTAATATGTTGTTGATGTTTTAATTGTCAAAACCCCAATATTTTTGGCTTTCTGCTTTTCCAGTTTAAATTCGTAATTCAAATATAGATTTCTTGTTATTAGTTATGTTTACATCACTGCACATGTATGTTATACGTAGGGTTTCAATTCAAAAATTTTAGTTGAGTTTTGTGTTTGAAATTGTCAAATCTAAGACTGTGTGCATATTAACCCTTAATACGGGATTTCAAATGTTTAGTTCAATTTGCTGTTTTATTTCTTTAAAAAAATGTAGTACTTTGAGCTATATACATTGTGGTATGTAGGGATATAAATTTAGGTTTCATATTCTTACATGATAGGTTATAATAAACATTGGGTTAGTTGATGTTGAATTTCTCCAAATCCTAAGCTGAATACATGTTAACATTTTTTTTACATTAATTTCCAATGCTTAGTTCAATTTTAAATTTAATATGTAATATTGTACTGTATGCATAGCTAAATGTATGGATAGTATGTTAGGATTTCTTCTCTATCTTGTTAGGATGTATTGGAAGCATTGAGTTAGTTGTGATGTTTCAAACCCCTAAAATTTAAAATTGCATTATGTTAATATTACACTAGTTTAAATGTTAGCTTATTTTCAGATTTTATCTGTAAATGCTGAACTAAAATTGGGTTTAACCTTTCAATACTAAAGCTATAATCCTGTACAAGGACACACACATTCTAACTTAGTATACGCTGCCATGTAAACCTTTCCTCTCTATGTTATGTTCATATACCTGTATAGATATGTATAGAGTTTATGCATACATGTTATAATGTATATAGATACATAACTGAATCTCTACCTCTTTACATATATATGTATATGGTTAGCGATGCATGTTATGAGTAAATAGGTTGTGTATTGTAGATTGTTTAACCAATGTGCCATGAGTAGTGTAACTTGATAGCTGTTGTTTTGAAACCCAAATCCTCCTATACACCTGTCTACTATCTAACCATATGAACATGTCCACATACACCCATACACACACGAACTACATAACCTTTACATAATGCTACCTTTTCTCTCTCTAACACACTCTCTATATATATACATATTGTGATTGGATTTCCATGCAAGTGACTTTCATTCTTTAAATTTTGATTTTGATTTTTCTGAACCCTTTATAGATAATTGGTAGTTACCTTTCTTTATTTTTATGATAAGTACCAGTTTTCACATAGGATGGTAGACTGCCTTACAGTTTTGATGATTTGTTATTTCTATATCTATTCTAGTTTAGCACCCTAGATTGCTTGTGTGTTTGATATCCCATGACCGTTTTGGTTTAGCATGACTAGTATACCTAGATGAGACTTTCACTACCACCGTGTGCCATGACCCTGTATGCCGTCCTTTTTGATGGTATGATTTGTTTAAGTTCTGGGACTTGATTATGGGGGTTTGACCTAGAAGGAGTACGAACATTTTAATTTTGAGGACGAAATTTTTATAAGGTGGGTAGGATGTGAGCACCCTGAATTTCGGGCTGATTTTTTTATATTTTATTTTTCTGATTGTTTAGTTTCAACAAATAATTTACTCTGTTATTTATCCTTAAGTGTACTTTTCCGTGCCTTTGATATTTGGAGTGTCAGGGATGTTCAACTCTGGAAACCTTTTTTACGAGTTTTGTAGTGGACATGATTACCTTCATGACGGTATATAGTGTCCCATCCAAACTTGTTTCCTTGTACTCTTTTTGTTTCGCACAACTTCGGGTCGATTTAGACCATTTGATTATTAATTATTTTTCCACTCTTTTCCTTGATCATTTTTAGCACGTTACCGTGACTTTTAATTTGAGAGTACAAGACCAGTTATTTTCTTGAAACCAACTCATCATGCATGATCTACTCGAGACGTTCTTCACTCATGACCTTCGTGTCCCACTCAGACACGCCATTTTGTGCTCCATTTGTTTCGCACAACATTCCTGACACGTGACCCGATTTTATTTTACCCCACGGTGTCATATTCATTTTCCAACTTGATTTGTGGGTACCCTGTCGACCAAAACTTGTCAACCCCAAATATGGACATGGCCCACATTGAGCCTACTATCCGCATGATACTTGTGTCCCATTTATTGGAATCTCCACGTGCTACTTATTTACCCATGATCATCAACACCTATTTTTAATTCGATTATTTCGTAATGTCTGATTTTGACCCAATCCGACTCCACCAAGTCCAGCCCAGCTCCATGTTACCCTCCACCATGACACTCTCAGCCTCTTTATCCTTGAAAAATATCAAAACCCTTTCTACCTATTTTTATTTTCGATGTAAAATTCTATTGTTTTTAAAATCCCTATAGGAATGACCAAAATTCCTATAATTAATTACTACCTTTGATTTCCCTCATTCAATCCTCACCCTACATTTTTTTCCAACACTCACTCACAAATTCCCCTATCCCCAGCCGGCCCTAACCCCAAGAGACAACACTTTTTCTCTCTCCTTCCCTCTCATTCCTCAACAGCACACACACATACTTATTCTTCTCTCTCTCTCCCACTCTATTATTCCTCAACATCATTCCACACACCATCAATAAAACACACATCACCAACACCATCCTGAACTCCACTTTCATCCCCGAGCTACCCCCTGGCTGGCCTCCGCCGTGGCCAAGATCGGCTGGCCGCAGCCTCCTCATACTTTTCTCCTCCTCTCCATCAACATAACCATCATCACCATTACCACTTCATTCCACCACTACTATCAACACCAACCGCCACCACCAACCATCCATTCAAAACCGAGCCACCCGAGCCCAGCCGTAGTCGACCTCGCCGTAGCCACACTGACCGCCCCCGTCGTCGCCGCCGGCAGGCTAGGCCGCACGAGCCACCACAGCCAGCAGCAGGCAGCTGCAACTGCAGCAGTGCACAGCCGCGCCTGGCCACGCGCGCTGGCACCGCTGGCCGCGCGCCGTCGCGGGCCGCCGTGACTCCGATGACCCCCATACGGGTGTACCCCACTCCGACGATAATTCCTATGGCGGCCACCGTCCTCGGGGACGCGCCGTCGAGGCGATTCGTGCGTTTCGCACGAAGTTCCGTCGTGACGCGCGCGGGAACGATCCAGATTTTGCGTTCCGTCACAGCGACTTCGCGCACTTTTTCCTGGGAATCCGACCGTTGGATCGGCAATTTATTCGCTCCGTCACAATCTCGGAATATCCACCTTCACTCCTGTCAATTTTCATCCATTGATTTTATCGTTTGATACATCAAAATCGGCCACCAAGTTGACCGTTTAAATTGTATTAATGTTGGACAATTTTGCGGAGTCAACTTCGTCAGCTTGTATATCCTCTACCGCAGCTCCATTTGGCGTCCTACCAGTTCCTGTGTGAAGCTGGTATAACCCTCTTACTGCTCCTCCAGTTTCGTTTCATTGTGAGCTTGTTTGATTGGTTGAATTCGACGCCAAAGTTGGCCGTCCGAATTCGTAATTTCTAACTTGTAAAATTCTATTTTTGAACATGGGACTCCAGATTTTATTTCTGACACCACCAGTAGACTCGTGGCGTCGTTCTGACATGTTTTCATATAAAATTTGTTAGATTTGGAGGACTTGGGCCCTGGCATGCATTTCGGTGCAAAGTGAGTCCCACAGTCCGGGTCAACGGGACTTTTTGATGCCGGCTCATCGGAATCTAATTCTGGATATATCGTTGAGTTTGTATCGTCATTCTGGACTCGTTGACATATAATTTACTAGGTTTTGGTGGACATTGGATCCGGTACGCATTTCGGTGCAAGTCGGATACCAATATCTGGGTCAACGGGGCATTTTGAGATCGGCTCATCGGAATCCAATTTCGGATATATCGATGAGTTCGTATCGTCATTCTGGAATCGTTGACATGCAGTTTGCTAGGTTTTGAGAACACTGGCTCTGGCACACATTTTCGTACAAACCAGAATTCTAATGTTCTGGTCAACGGACCAAATTGAGATCGGGTCAACGAAATCCAATTCTGGATATACCGTTGGGTTCGTATCGTCATTCTGGTTTCGTGGATATATAATTTTTTTATATTTTATAGACTTGTTTTTTTGCACGTTTTCGGTACAAAATGGCTCCGACACGGACACCGTTTTGACCCAAAATTACCTTTTTGCCCTTGTGTCCAAATTGGACCGTTGGGTAGGCTATCCTAGCTAATTTGACCATTCTGGATACGTTGGCGATGTTTATTTCATCGTCCGACAATGTTTGTTGATAATTTATCTGAGTTTAACCTTTTTGTAATTAATTAATAATTAATTCTTATAATGTTCGTATTTCGGGATTAGTAGAACGAAGTCGAGCTCAGTCAATTCCAGTGATCTCACATCGCTGAAATTGACAAGATGGATACGTGGATCACTATAATAAGATTATCAACTTTACCGTTGATCTTCTTATCTCGATTTGCGTGTCGTAAGTTTCGACGTACAAATAACGAAGTACACTTTATATCTTTAATAATTAGACTAGAATGGACCCTGTTTGACCAGAGTTGACCAGTTGACCCAAGTCAACTGTAAGTCAACACTTGACCTAGTTTGACTAGATTGTTGACCGGAGTTGGTGTCACGACCCGCACCCTAGAGTAAGGGCACGAGAAGTGGATACGTCCAGCCTACGCCGCAGTGTCGGCGGTAGAATGCTGTCCTAGGTCAATCATCTAACAATATAAAGTACCTGTACAGTTTATACTCTCCAAATGGAGGTGACAAACAGAAAACAATCTTAATCACATCTAGGTAGAAGAATGAAAGATAGATAGATAGACAGTAACTCAAAGAGAACAGTAGAATAGATGAAATAAGTCCAAGTGTCTAGGATAACATAACATCAGAATGTCAACTCATAATACAATAAGTCTAAGAGTCTATACATCTCCACATCTCAAAATACAACTCAGAATGTGAGACAAAAGATAATACAGAAAAGACTGTCTAGCTAACTAGCCTAGACTACTGGGGCAACATCCTCAGCTGCAGGTGGATCCTGCTGAGGGTCCACAACATAAGTATCATCTAGTCCTGCTCCATAATAGGTAGACACCAGGGCCTCATCCTCATCCTCTGTAATATTTTCAACAGGTCCAGTCAGGACAGGAACGAGCACAATACATCTCACGCAATCCATAGTATGATAGGAAATATAAAGCATGCAATAGGATAAAATACAGGAAACGCTGAAGGAAGATACATGTAGCAAAAGAGATAACTGTAATGAAATATCTACTATAATAGAGAACTAGCAGTGTCTAATGAGTCAGAGTAAAATATAGACATGTGAAATGGCATAGAAGATTCATGGCTACAGCTAAGAGTGATTCATGACTATAGCTACTGGGGTAATATCCACATGACTATTTCCACTCCCCCATCCCCAATCAATACACAAGGATCCGTTCAAGTTATGTTAAGATTCGTGATAAGCCCATAAATGGGAGATTCATGAGAGGCTCTGTGAACATGAGAGTACATGAGTCACAAGCGATTCGTGAATCTATGAAAGCATAGAGATACATGATGATTCGTGAAAAGCACAAACATGCTGTATCTGATGCTCCCGAGGGGGATAACATCTCATGAAAAGATCTATATAGTACCAATCCGTGATAACAATCGTGTCAGCATCAAGTAAAGTAATCTAGAGCAAGAATATAAATCCTGGCAAATATGAAACGGTCAGAGAATGTACTCGCCTGATAACTGAATGTCTGAAGAGGATATACTGCCTGAAAATAGGTGTATGGCTCCTAATCAGAGCAATACAAGTCACAATGTATCCACAATGATAAAAATAAAGTATACAATGCATACTACATGATTCTAGGTCAATCTGGTCAAAAGTCAACTTTTGGTCAACTCTAATAGTCAAACTAGGTCACAGGAAGTCAAACTAAGTCAAATAAAGTCAAACAAGGTCAAACAAGTCAAGGTTAGTCAAATCTAGGTTAAAGTTAACTCCTGGTCAACATTCTAATCAAACTAGTCAAATACTAGTCAACATGATCAATCTGGGTCAAGTCTAGGTCAAACTTAGACCAACTACGGTATTGGTCAAACAAAGACTAGTCAGTAAGGTAATTAGGTCAAACAAGACTAGTCAATAAGGTAATTAGGTCAAACATGGTCAAACTAGTTAAACTAGTCAAAGTTAGGTCAACACTAGTCAAATAGTTAGGGTTTTAGTCAAACTAGTCATTTTAGGTAAATCCTAGTCAATTCTACGTTAACTAGGTCAAATTTGACCTAAGGTTGACTTTGGTCAACCCTTAGTCAACAAGGGTCAACTAATAGGTGTTTAGGTCATTAGGTCCAATAGGGTTAGCCCAAAAGCCATAGGCTAGTATCCTAAGCCATAGGCTAGATAACTTATAGGTTTCTATATATATATATTTTTTTTTAACTTATAGGTTTCTATATATAACTTATATTTAGGAAGTCACATATATATATATATATATATATATATATATATATATATATATATATATCAAAATATATATATATATATATATATATATATATATATATATATATATATATTTGATATATATATATATATATATATATATATATATATATATATATATATATATATATATATATATATATATATATATCAATATAGGCCTAACTATAATACAACCACCCACATATTTATATATAATGATAACACTATGTATATCTAATACAATATATATATATCATATATATATATATACATATATATATATATATAAAACTTATATATATATTACATATATATAGAGAGGGAAGTGAGAGAGGGACATAGAGTGAGAGAGAGGGTTAACAGTGAGATAGAGTGAAAGAGAGAGAGAGAGCTGGACAGTAGGGGGGGAGTTCCAGTTTCCTGGAACTGAAAACAGTCCCCCCCAACACACACACAGTTACATATATACCTATATATGTATATACACACACAACTACAAATATACACAACTATAAATCCTCAAAACTCACCCACACTCACACATACATATATACTACGTATATATACTAAAAACACACTAATACATGTATAAAACATATCAAAATTTGGTTTGAAATTCGTTTTTACAAAACTGGAAAAAAACCCAAAATCTGGAAAATAGGGACTGTTTACTCGAACTAGGTAAACCCAATTTCACACACTAAAATGAGCTAAGGCTCGAATCCATTGGTTGGTAACTGATGCCCCACATGTACCCTAGTGTCCTAGGTACCTGACACGACACCACGACATGAATTGACGTGTCCAAACTCACAAAAACCCCACTCGGGTAAATTCAGATACACCCACGCGTGCACAGCGTCGTGCACGCGTTCCACACGCTCGTGGACACACCACGAGACACGACACGTCTCGTGGTCATGCACACGTGTAGCCCACACATAGGGCTACACGATCCACACACTGACACGTGTCCACGACACTCGTGGACACGATACGAAACCCGTATCAGTCGTGAAAAACACGACTGATACACGCGTTTCGACAGCGTCGTGCACGCGGTTGCACGTCTCGTTCTCGCGACACAGGATACGACGCATCTTGTGCTCGTGTCCTCGTGTACGCCATATATAGGGCTACACGCTCGTGTCACCACGAGACACCCAAGTGTCGTGTCCGTGCGACACGATACGCTCAAAGTTGCCCCCGTGCGCGTGTGCGCTGACAGCCCGTGTCCAGTGCGAGTGAGATTTCTCACTCGACACGACACGAAGCAACACCAAACTTTGGGGGCATGTTTGCAGACATTGCCCTCGTGTCCATGTCAAAAATCTCGTGTCCTAGTGCTCTGTGCAGTGAGCACGAGGAGCATGGTAGCAGGGCACACACGCGAGTCTCGTGCAGTGGGTTCGTATCCGTTTTGGACACGAACACGACTCGGAAATGTGTTCAGTCCACTTGGGTTGTGTCCAACATGTCTAGGGCTACCAGAAAATGTATTTTGTTTTACATTTTAACAAAAACACTTCCTTTGTGGCATTTCATCAAACGAGGGTTTCTAGCTTAGGATACGTGTCCGATACGGACACCAAACCGACTCTAATTTTCACCAAACTTGACCCACAGTTCCCTGGTACCTAGATGCATGCAAATATGAAGAGAAAACACAATATTAACATGGTTTGAGGGTATTTACCTATTGATGCAAATCCAATGGAAAAACAAGGAGAGGGGGGTGTCCACTTCAACTTGGTGATGCCCAAAGCTCACGAAATCCTCGATAGCAGGCCCTAACTAGTACCCTCTAGTGTAGGGGAGTCCAATGCAAGAAACTAGAGGTGATTTGGATCAAAAATGATCAAGTTGTGTAGGTTTGAAGGAATGGGATTTTTTTAGGATTTAATTCATGTAAAAATGGTCATGAATGAATACAATGGGTTAATATAGGATGGTGGCTGCTAGGGGGGTACCCTTGGCCGGCCATGGCAAGGGGGGGGGGGGGGTGTCCTTGGGTTGCTTCCAAGCTAAGGAACATTGACTTCTAGGTAAAGGTAGTTTAGATCTTTAGGTTTTCAAGAAAATATCACAAAAGATAATATCTAGATATTTTTCCTACTTTAACTAACATGTAAATATCTAACCCCTTAGTTTCTAGGTTAGTAACTAATCTCTAGATTAGGCTAAACTAGGTTAGGGACTAACATGACACTAATCAACTAATTAAATAATAATAAATCACATAAATCCAAATAATTCCAAATAAATCCTAGAAAATTACCAAAATACCCTTTAGGCTAAAAAGCCCTAATTTGGTGTTCTAAGCCTATGGCTAGGCTCACATGATCATGGTTAGTCTCTAGGTTATGAAATCTCTAGGGTTTACACTAGGGTTATACTAGCAAAGTCACAAAGTCATAAGTCGTGACTTAGAATAGTTTAACTTAACTAAAATCACCCAAAAATCATATTATGACTAAAATACCACTAATGAATAATAAAAATAATAAATTTTTAAAAATACCCCAATTTCAGAAAACTGGGTGTTACAGTTGACCTAGAGTTGATTTTACTTAGAATAACCTAGGATAATATGGATTGCTTGTAGAATTTTATTTATTACAACTTGCACACCTTGTAACTTGTGTTGCTTTAAATAGGACCCTGTGGCTTCAGTTCGACCCCCTATACTTATCAGCTGTTCAGGTTATCAGGCGAGTAAATTCTCTGATCATTTCATATCATGCTTAGAATTATTTTCTGCATTAAATTACTTTACTTGTTACTGTCACGTTGGTCACACGGATTGGTACTATATGGATCCCTTCTTGAGATGTTATCCTTAGGGAGCATCGGGTACTACATGTTCTGTGCGTTTCACTTACATGGCGTATCACTATGCTTCATTGGTTCTGTGATCACTTGTGACATATACTCTTATGATCACAGAGTCTCCTAGAATCCTTATCTTATTTACTGGGTATCATAGAATCTTCTAGAATCCCCATTTATGGGACATCCATGTATCACCCTTCGGGGGCCTTTGCATGGAATCATAACATAACCTGGTTGGATCCTTGTGTATTGATTGGGGGTACGGGGGAGTAGAAGTAGACATGTGAATATTATCCAAGTAGTGTAGCATCAGAATCTTTCCATAGTATAGCATCAGAATCTCCTATGCCATTTACATGTCTATATTGTACTCTGACTCACTAGCCACTGTTAGTCTCTATTTTAGTAAATATTTTTATTACAGTTCTCTTTCTGTTTACATATTGCATTTCTTTCAGTACCTGTATCTTACTTTACTGTATGATTATATTTTCTAACCTGCTATGAACTGTTGAGATATATTGTGCTCGCTCCTGTCCTGACTGGACCTGTTGATAAATTTTACAGAAAGCTTGGAGGTTGCCTGCTAGCCTAGAGGAGACCCATTAGAGGTTGTATAGATAGCTAGGGTTTTGCTCATAGTTTATTTTCAGTTGTCTTGAGTTGTATTTATGGATTACTGTATTTGAGCTTTGAGATGTATTTATGGGTTCGTGTATCTTAGACACTTAGACTTCTACCTGCCGTATCTCTTTTGGATTTCATGTTTTATCTATCTTCCCTTATGCTCTACCTTAGATGTGATTGAGTTTACATTTTGCTATGTCACCCCCATTCGGGGAGTATAAACTGCTTATCCTTATACTGTTAGATGCATGAGACCTAGGACAGCGTTCTACCGCCGATACTGTGGCGTAGGCTGGGCGTTGTTACGTTCTCGTGCCTTTACTCTAGGGTGCTGGTCGTGACAGGAGTCTCTTCGACTTGTCGGTCGGAATTCTCCATCGAGAACCACCAACCGCTCAGGATCCCCATCGTCGTCCACACGAGTCACCACTAAGAGAAGCCTCGTCAAAGCCAAGCCTCACCGTTCACCGCCGTACCGGATCTCCAACAGGATCACAACCAAAGCTCTGCAGCCACATAGGATACCCAGCAAGATCTCGACTGTAGCTCCGCCGCCGTACCGGATCGAGTACCTAGTCGAGTCATAGGTGACCCTCCCTTTCATCTGCTACTTATTTTTCTTGGTCTTCTTCTTCTCCATGTTCTTCTGATTCATCTTCTTTTAGGGTGTGTAGGAAGTCAGCTAGAGAGTGTGAGGAAGAGAGAGAGAGTAGTAGAATTTGGGGTTTAGTTAAAGAACCGGGTATTGGGCCTAATGTTAGGCTCTAGGTTTTGGGCCTCAATATAAAAAAGAAAGAAAAGATGAAAAAATGAGAGCAGTAGTACAACAATAGCTGGACCACTAGGCCGGGCTAGGAGGTAAAGCCCAGGAGAAAAGAAAAAAAAGGAAAAAGAGAGAAGAAAATAGAAATAGGAATGGACTGTATGGGCTTGGGCTGTTCAGTGGGCCTTGGACTATTTTATATTATTATTATCATTGTTATTGTTGTTAGTATTATTATTGTCAATTCCTATTAAATGATTTTAGTAAATACTATTATTACTAGTATATTTTTTAGTAATATTTAGATAGCTACATTAATAAATAAAATATGTTACTAGTATTTATTTTTAAAACTAATTTTCTATGATTATTATTTTGATTAAAACTAATTTACTAGTAGAAATATTCCTAAATAATTATCTATCTAACTAAAATTATTTTTAAGTTCTAGTTATTATTTAAATCAATTTTCTATAATTATTTTCTTGCTAGTTAATATATATATGTCACGTCCCAGAACCAGAATACTGGAGAGCGGGGGACAGACACAGCCAGCTACGTATATAAAAGTGAATCCCACCTCGCTATACGGTCACGGCTGTCTAGATGGATGAGGGTTTAACTAAAAGCTAACAGTCTCTTATGGTCAAGTACAAGCTTACTGTCTCAATCTAAAGCAAGCAAGTAAATATAACAAGATAATAGATCATCAGACATACAAAGTAAGGCATCCCATACATTACATATTCAATGATCATGAAGCTAGTCATACAAAATGCGAAGACTAGTAAGAGTTTAAGTCATACATGATCAACCCTAGGATTTGTCAATCATGTTACAGCCCTTAGGCAGACAGGAATGTAAATTCAATACGAGCTAACACTTGCTCGGCGGCTAAACGCCTCAAAAGAATAATTTACAATAGAGTGGGAGAGCAAAAGAAAACTCACTCGTTGTCAGGGTTGCGTCTAGTGTTCACCATCTGGTTGGAAGATCCTCGGGAGCTACTCCTAAATCTGGTCATACAAAACCAGCTGGGTCAGACCCCAGAAAGAGCAAGTACCATAAGGGAGGCTTCACTTAAGAACTAAAAACCAGCATATTAGCACATAAAATAGATAACGAAAGACATGAGTTAGAGAAACAAGGCGATAAAGGATAAGATAACTAAAAGACAGTTCCAGTAACCAAGTTACAACCCGTAAACCAAACAAGGACCGAGATTGTAACCCTTCACCTGAACAGAACTTAGTTTCTGGCCAATTATCGATAAAGCAAAGCATAAACGATAACATGCTGAAATAACCATGTATTGGCCTTGTCTATGCAAGCAATGAGTACGGCTTGATACTTTAACTAACTAGGATTATCACAAGCCTAGTTATTAACAAGATGCATCGAGATGTTCCAACAGCCACAAGCCCTGCAAACTTAATCCAGGTTATCCAGTAGCAAGTTGAGAGAGTTGGATTAGGTGACTTCGGGGTGCAACACATGACAGTGCGCTGAAAATGTGCCGTACTCGACGGCATGCTACAAATCCTATTACATGCCTAGATAACGAGACTGCGTGTAGCTGGTAAATCTCTTCATGAACTACTTGATCAATCTAGTCATTATCCTAGTCAGATTCAGTATGAATCCCTGACTCTGGTAACCAGGAATTCATATCCTAGACATGATGTAAGACGAGACATGTAGCTTATACAAGCACAAACACCCACGGTGTCCAGACAAGAGTTACTTAGCAAGTCAAGATAACCGTCACAAGAGCATATCAAGATTGTCATGTTAGGTTTACTGTCACCCTCATTTTTCCCGTATTTCGTATTTATACTCGTATCTGGATTTTTGTATGTATTTTTATTTTTCTCAACTTGTGGAATTTTGGTATTTTTCGTATTTTGGATTTTTGACATGGCTCGATTTTAATGGGATTGGGTTGGTTTGGTTTGGTTTAATATGTATTAGAACACCTTAGCCTATACTCCACCCTCAACACACCACATCCCACCCTCTTTAAAACTCCACCAACATTTTCTCTCTCCTCATAAACCTCCATTAATTCTTCTTCTCCTTCCTCAACACAACACTCTTCTCCTTCCTCTACACAATACCCACCCATAGGCAAGTGCACCTTGCCACCACAGGACAACACTCTTTTATTTGTCCATTTGCTAGATTAGGACATGGTGATCAACATTAGAACTTGGTATTTTATGATTTGGTGTCTCCATGGTTCTAGATCTAAGTTTTCCCTATTTTCGGTTTTGTATGGTTTTGATCTACTTAAGTTGGATTTTTATGGGTTTTGATGTTTCCTTGTGGAAGAGAGTTCAATTCCACCCTGGTTGGAACTTTAGAAATTCGGATTTGGAGTTCGGATGGCCAAGTTGTGGTGCTTTGAAGTTTTGGAGCCATGGGAGCATCTTCTCAGCCATGGAGAAGAAGATCCTTTTCTCTGCGTGCGTGACTTTTCGCATACGCAGCTCTCATGTGTGCGTGACTTTTCGCGTACGCAGCTCTCTTGCGTGCGTGACTTTTCGCGTACGCAGCTCTCATGCGTGCGTGACTTTTTGCGTACGCAGCCCTCATGCGTGCGTGACTTTTCGCGTACGCAGCTCTTCTGCGTGCGTGAATTTTTGCGTACTTTAGCTCTCCTGCGTGCGTGCTTTTGTGCGTATGCTGTGCGTGCCCTTGTGCGTACGCTGCACCCTGAACCCCTTGCTTAACCCATTGGCTCTTGGAGTTTTGGTCTTATTTTTTTAAGCTTGGCTCTTCTATAGCCCTGTATATTGATATTTTATTAGATATTTTACGCCCATTTTATATCCTTACGCCTTTTGTCATGAACTTGATTTTGCTTAATATGTTTGGAATGACTATTGTACATGACATGGTATGACAAGGGACTAGCATAGCACGACAGTGACCCGTAGTGGTGCACTCCTGACATGACCAACCTGACATGATAGTGGTCCGTCGTGGCGCACTCCTGACAAGTACCCTGACGTGATTTATCTTAATGCTGTGGCGACGGCTAACTTAACTTGACCTGCCTTGACACCGTGGGGTAGTTCTTTCTTGCTTGCTTGTTAAAACCACTTGTCCTGTCTTGCATCATGTCTAGGATGGGACTCCTGAGTACCACGGTCAGGAGTACCTACTAAAATGGATTAAGGTTAATAACTAGAATAACACAGTAGTCATGAAGAGATGACACAGCTACAGGCAATCCTGTTACCTAGGCGCTCTTGGGATCTGTAGCCTGCCGTCGAGTAGGGCACATTTCCAGCACACCGTCGCGTATTGCACCCTCTAAGTCACCTAAGGGTACATTTGTCTTCCGGACGATGTACCTACCAGAATTCAACCCCTAACTTTCGACCTGGGTAACCTGGATGGTCTGCAGGGCTTGTGGCTGTGGAACAATCTCACTGCATCTTGTTAGTAATTAGGCCTGTGATAACCCTAGTTAGTTAAAGTAGTAAGCCGTAGAATTTGCTTGGCCGTGATTGATTGAATGAGGTATAACCAGTTTAGCCATGTCTTGATCCAGTACAAGATTGCTCCCTGTCTTGATTTTTTGCATTATTATCTTGCCGATAAATGGTGGGAAACCAAGTTCTGTTCAGACGAAGGGTTACAACCCTGGTCCTTGTTTGGTTTACGGGTTGTAACCTGGTTATCAGAATAGTTCCATGGTTATCTCGTCGTATATCATCTTAACATGTTTTCTTAAATTCTAGTTTTAATATTAGATTTTCTTGTGCTGATTGCTGGCTTTGTTCTTATTTCGTGGCCCCCTTGTGGCACTTACTCTTTCTGGGGTTGACCCAGCTGGTTTTGTGTGGCCAGATTTCGGAGCAGCTTCCGAGGATCTTCCGAATCTCCAGCCCGATGGTGGCGACTAGAAGGAACCCGGGCTACGAGTGGATTTTCTATTTTGTTTCGCTCACTCTATTGTAAAGTTATTCTTTTGAGGCGTTTAGCCGACGAGCACCTGTTAGCTCGATGCACTTTTACTTACTGTCTGCCTACGGGCTGTAAACATGATTAACAAATCCTAGGGTTGATCATGTATGACTTAACTCTTGCTAGTCCCCGCATTTTGTACGACTAGCTTCATGATCAGCTGAATATATAATATTTGGGATGCCTTATTATTGTATATTTAATGATCATACATCTTGCGACCTTACTTACTTGCTTGTGATTGAGACATTAGGCTTGTTCATGACCATAAGAGACTGTTGGCTTGTAGTAAACCCTCATATTTCTAGACAGCCGTGACCGTATATCGAGGTGGTTCCCATTTCAATATACGTAGCTGGCTATGTCTGCCCCCGCTCTCCAGTATTCTGGTTCTGGGGCGTGACATTTACTTATCAAGAGTGCACCACGACGAGCCACTATCATGTATTATCATGCCAAGGTTGCTTGTCAAGAGTGCGCCACGACGGGCCACTATCATGTCATGTTACCTGTCAAGAGTGCACCACGATGGGTCACTATCAAGAATTATCATGTCAAGTTACTTGTTACTTATTACTTGTTAAGAGTGTGCCTTAAGAGGCCACTATCGTGTTCTATCCTTACATTATCATGAATGAGAAAAACTTGTATAAATAGCTAATAACATATTCTTGAAGTCAAGGAAAAGATCTACAACTTTCATGTTGGAGTTGAGAGAAATTCTGGCCACAATTTAGCAAAATAGGACATAAAACAGCCAAAATAGGCACTATGCGACATTTTGCGGCACTATGCGGCCTTCTGCGGCACTATGCCATAGGCTGCAGCACTATGCGGTAGGCTGCACTATGCCGTAGACTACGTCACCATGCGGCACTATGCGGCAGGCACCACTATGCGACAGGCTACGTCACTATACGGTACTTTACGGCAGGCTGCACTATACGGCAGGCTGCGTTACCATACGGCACTATGCGGCAGGATGCGCTATGCGGCAGGTTGTACTATGCAGCACTATTCATCGTCCCTGCCAGATTCAGGACAGATGAACTTAAAAAATGTCCAAATCTTATTTTGGCCATAACTTTCTCAAAAAATGTCAAAATCTAACTTTTTAAAGGTCCATTTTGGGTAAAATTGAATTCTCTACAACATAGAACAATCAAAACTTGAAAATAATAAAGTTTGGTAGATCAAAACCCAAGAAAACTGAAAAGGCTATAAACTTAGATCTACAAAAATCCATCCGTCCAAACCGAAAACTCCTAGTCCTAAAGATGCTTAGAATCTTGTAGAGAAGAAGCTCGAACAATAAAATGGAAGATCCATCATGAAGCAAGTTGTACTTGTCTAAGCTCTCTAGGTTGGTGGGAGAGTAATGGAGGAGGAAGAAGAAGTAAATGAGAGTAATAAAGAGAGAGAGAGAGAGAGAGAGAGAGAGAGAGAGAGAGAGAGAGAAAAGTTGACTTATATATCAACCCCTTTTCATCTCAAACCCAAAATAAACAATACATATAATGGAAAACTGGAGTGACAACTCTACCCAACTTAAAAGAATTTCATCTTCGGAATTTAATCAAGAGGCTGGAAATGTCGGGACAAGCTATACTAAAGCACAAGCCATCTACGACTAGCAACAAATCTAGCAATCATTTATGCAAGCAAGAAATTTAAAAGTATAAGGCATAAGGAAGACATTATACCTTATGAGTCAAACAGGTGTGGATAGCACGAGCGGATATCATCCTCACGCTCCCACGTTGACTCACCTAAAGAGTATTGACCCCAAGCAACACAGACTAAACTAATAGTCTTGTTCTTGAGTACCTTCTCTCTTCGGTCCAATATGGATACGGGCCTCTCCTCATACAAAAGGTTGGTACCAACAACCAGTTTTGAATGATCAAGGATATGGCTCAGATCTAGGATATACCATCACAATTGGGATATAAGGAATACGTTATTTACCTTACGTAACGACAACGGAACAGCGAGACGATAGGACACATCACCTACTCGTTCGAGAATGTCAAACGGCCCTATATACATAGGACTAAGCTTTTCCCGTACGCCGAATCTAATGACGCCACGGGTAGGCGAGATCCTAGGAACACGTGGTCGCCGACTGAAAACTCAAAGGGACGTCGATGAGAATCGGCCCAATGGCGCTGACGATCTTGGACAACTCGAAGATGATCTCTGACTTGTCTGACCACCTCGATTGTCTGCGTAACCATCTCTGGAACAAGCATCTTCCTCTCGCCAATATCATCCCAGGCTAACGGAGATCTGCACTTTCAGCCATACAGTACTTCAAAGGGTGCCATCTGGATACTGGTCTGGAAACCGTTGTTATAGGAGAACTCCACTAGGTGCAGATGAACTTTCCATGCTCCACCGAAGTCCAGCATACAAGATCGCGACATATCTTCAAGAGTTTGAATCGTGCGTTCTGACTGACCATATGTCTGCGGATGATATGCTGAACTGAACTTGAGATGAGCCCGCAAACTCTCTTGAAGACTATGCCAAAAGTGCGATGTAAATCTTGAATCTCTGTCTGTTACGATACTGACTGGCACTCCATACAATCTGACAATCTGCCTGAGGTACATCTTTGCTAGCTGATCCGTCGACTGACCAACTCTGAAGGAGAGAAAATGAGCTACCTTCATGAGATGATCAACTATAACCTAGATAGTACCTCTCCCAGCTGGGGATTTAGGTTACCCAGTTACAAAGTCTATGGTTATATGCTCCTACTTCCATTCTGGGATCGGTAAAGGTTAAAGAAGTCCAGCTGGTCTCTGATGTTCAGCTTTAACTTGTTGGCAAACTAAACATCGGAAGACAAACCGGGCTATCTTCTTCTTTATGCCATTCTACCAGAAATGCTGACGGATGTCTTGATACATCTTCGTACCACCGGGATGAATTAAATACTGAGAACTGTGAGCCTCAGCCAATCTCTGTCTGATATCACCACTGGGTACACAAAGACACCTTCCATGTCGAAGTGTACCATCCTCATGAATACATAACTCTGCTCTCCGTCCTGCTACACATTCTGTCCTAAGCCGCTGAAGCTTAGAATCCATTGACTGAGCTAACTTAATCCGCTCAACTATACTGGACTGAACTTGCATGCTGGCCATCAATGCCACATTGGTAGGAAGAACTATCACTATCCCCATCTTCTAAAGATCGGCTAATAATTCTGGTTGTGCTGTTAGAAAATAAACTCCAGCTCTTCTGCTTAATGTATCTCCTACTACATTGGCCTTCCCAGGATGATACTACAGGTTGATGTCGTAATCCACGAGTAGCTCTAGCCATCTCCTCTGATGCATATTAAGATCCTTCTGGGTAAACACATACTTAAGACTCTTGTGGTCGGTGAAATCTCCACCCGATCTTCATAAAAATAATGCCTCCACAACTTAAGTGCAAAAACCACCGCTGCTAACTCCAAGTCATGGGTAGAATAATTTCTCTCATGGTCACGAAGCTGACGTGACGCATAAGTGACTACCTTACCATGCTGCATCAAGACGCATCCTAATGGGCACTGAAATCCGTGTTACTAACTCCATGTCAGAGTTCATTTGGAAGAAATTATCCTATCAATCACGGCCAAGCAATGAGTACGGCTTGATACTTTAACTAACTAGGATTATCATAAGCTTAGTTACTAACAAGATGCATCGAGATGTTCCAACAGCCACAAGCCCTGCAGACTTAATTCAGGTTATCCAGTAGCAAGTTGAGAGAGTTGGATTAGGTGACTTGGGGGGTGCAACACATGACAGTGTGTTGGAAATGTGCCCTACTCGACGGCAGGCTACAAGTCCCATTAAAGCGCCCAAATAACTGGACTGCCTGTAGCTAGAAAATCTATTCATGAACTACTTGATCAATCTAGTCATTATCCTAGTCAGATTCAGTATGAATCACTGACCGTGGCAACCAGGAATTCATGTCCTAGACATTATAAAAGATGATACCTGTAGCTTATGCAAGCACAAACATCTACCGTGTCCAAACAAGAGTTACTTAGCAAGTCAAGATAGCTGTTACAACAGCATCTTAAGATTATCATGTTTGGTTTACTTATCAAGAGTGTGCCACGACGGGCCATTATCATGTATTATCATGCCAAGGTTGCTTGTCAAGAGTACGTCACGACGGGCCACTATCATGTCATGTTACTTGTCAAGAGTGCACCATGACGGGTCACTATCAAGAATTATCATGTCAAGTTACTTATTAAGAGTACGCCTTAACAGGCCACTATCGTGTTCTATCCTTATATTATCATGAATGAGAGAAACTTGCATAAATGGCTAGTAACATATTTTTGAAGCCAAAAAAAAGATCTATAACTTTCATTTTGGAAGTTGGGAGAAATTCTGGCTATAATTCAACTAAATAGCACATAAAATAGCCAAAAACAACCAAAATAGGCACTATGCGGCATTCTGCGGCACTATGCGACCTTCTGCGGTACTATGCGGCATTCTGCGGCACTATGTTGCAGGCTGCGGCACTATGCGGTAGGATGCTCTATGCGGCAGGCTGTACTATGTCGCAGGCTGCATCACCATACGGCACTGTGCAGCAGGCTGTACTATGTCGCAGGCTGCATCACCATGAGATACTATGTGGCAGGCTGTACTATGAGGCAGGCTGCACTATGCAGCAGGATGCATCACCATGCGGTACTATACGGCAGACTGCATTATGCGGCACTATTCATCGTCCCTGCCAGATTCAGGACAGATGAACTTAGAAAATATCTAAATTTATTTTTGCCATAACTTCCTCAAAACAAGTCAAAATCTAACTTTTCAAAGGTCCATTTTTGGTAAAATCGAATTCACTATAACGTAGAACAATCAAAACTTGAAAATAATAACGTTTGGTAGATCAAAAACTAAGAAAACCAAAAAGGCTACAAACTTAGATCTTCAAAAATATATCAGTCCAAACTGAAAACTCTAAGTCATAAAGATGCTTAGAATCATGTAGAGAAGAAGGTAGAACAATAAAATGGAAGATCCATCATGAAGCAAGTTGTACTCGCCTACGCCTTCTAGGTTGGTGGGAGAGTAATGGAAGAAGAAGAAGTAAATGAGAGTAATAAAGAGAGAGAGAAAAGTTGACTTATATATCAACCCCTTTTTATCTCAAACCCAAAATAAACAAAACCAAGCCAAGCTAACATGCCATGATGAACCAAACCAAATTAAACTAAGACCAAATAAACCAAATTAATATTAAGCTAAGCAAGACAAGTCTAATTACGGGTCGGGATTCCGTACACGTATACTGGAAATACGTATAACGGAAAACGAGAGTGACAACTCTACCCACCTTAAAAGAATTTTGTCCATAGAATTTAATCAAGAGCTAGAGATATCGGGACAAGCCATACTAAAGCACAAGCCATCTACGACTAGCAACCAATCAAGCAATCATTCATGCAAGCAAGAAATTTAAAAGCATAAGGCATAAGGAAGACATTATACTTTATGAGTCAAACATGTGTGGATAGCGCGAGCGAATATCATCCTCACGCTCCCACGTTGACTCACCTAAAGAGTTGTGATCCCAAGCAACACAGACTAAACTAATAGCCTTGTTCTTGTGTACCTTCTCTTTTCGGTCCAATATAGATATAGGCCTCTTCTCATATGAAAGGTTGGTACCAATAACTAGTTCCGAATGATCAAGGATATGGCTCGGATTAGGGATATACCGTCGTAATTGGGATATAAGGAGCACGTCATGTACCACACCTAACGACGACAGAAGAGTGAGACGATAGGATACATCACCTACTCGCTCGAGAATGTCAAACGGCCCTATATACCTAGGACTAAGCTTTTCCCGTACGCCGAATCGAATGATGCCACGGGTAGGCGAGATCCTAGGAACACCTGGTCACTGACTAAAAACTCAAGGGGACGCCGATGAGAATCGGCCCAATGGCGCTGGCGATCTTGGGCAACTCGAAGATGATCTCTGACTTGTCTGACCACCTCGATTGTCTGCGTAACTATCTCTGAACCAAGTATCTGCCTCTCACCTATATCATCCCAGACTAACAGGGATCTGCACTTCCAGCCATACAGTGCTTCAAAGGGTGCCATCTGGATACTGGCCTAAAAATTATTGTTATATGAGAACTCCACTAGGTGCAGGTGATCTTCCCATGCACCACTGAAGTCCAGCGTACAAGATCGCAACATATCTTCCAGAGTCTGAATTGTGCGTTCTGACTGACCATCTGTCTGCGGATGATGTACTGAACTGAACTTGAGACGAGTCCCCAAACTCTCTAGAAGACTCCGCCAAAAGTGTGATATGAATCATGAATATCTGTCTGATACGATACTGACCGGCACTCCATACAATTTGACAATCTGCCTGAGGTATATCTCTGCTAGCTGATCCGTCGACTGTCCAACTCTGAAGGGGAGAAAATGAGCTACCTTCGCGAGATGATCAACTATAACCCAGATAGCATCTCTTCCAGCTAGGGATTTAGGTAACCTAGTTACAAAGTCCATGGTTATATGCTCCTACTTCCATTTTGGGATCGGTAAAGATTGAAGTAGTCCAGCTGGTCTCTGATGTTTAGCTTTAACTTGTTGGCAAACTAAACATCGGGAGACAAACTGGGCTATCTCCCACTTTATGCCATTCCATCAGAAATGTTGACGGTTGTCTCGGTACATCTTCGTACCACCGGAATGAATTGAATACTGAGAACTGAGACCCTCTGCCATGATCTCTTGTCTTATATCACCATAGGGTACACAAAGACGCCTTCTATGTCGAAGTGTACCATCCTCATGAATATATAACTCTGCTCTCCGTCCTGCTACACATTCTGTCCTAAGCCACTGAAGCTTAGAATCCGTTGACTGAGCTAACTTAATCCTCTCAACTGTACTGGACTGAACTTGCATGCTGGCCATCAATGCCATATTGGTAGGTGGAATTATCTCTATCCCGATCTTCTAAATATCGGCTAACAATTCTGGTTGCGCTGTTAGAAAATAAACTCCAGCTCTTCTGCTCAATGCATCTCCTACTACGTTGGCCTTCCCAGGATGATACTGCAGGTTGATGTCGTAGTCCACAAGTACCTCTAGCCATCTCCTCTGATACATATTAAGATCCTTCTGGGTAAACACATACTTAAGACTCTTGTGGTCGGTGAAAATCTCTACCCTATCTCCATACAAATAATATCTCCACAACTTAAGTGCAAAAACCACCGCTGCTAACTCCAAGTCATGGGTAGGATAATTCCTCTCATAATCACGAAGCTGACGTGACGCATAAGCGACTACCTTACCATGCTGCATCAAGACACATCCCAATCCTATGCCGAAAGCATCATAATAAACTAAAATTCCTCTAGTCCTATCTGGAAGCGTAAGAATGGGGGCCGTCATTAATCCTTGTTTCAACTTATCAAATAAACTCTGGTACTCTATTGTCTAAATAAATTGTACATCCTTACGAGCCAACCGCGTCATGGGCACAAAAATCTGATCAAAGTATGAAATAAATCACCGGTAATAGCCGGCCAATCCAAGGAAACTGCGAACCTTGGCGACTATACTGGGAACTGGCCGTGTCTCTATAGCCAGTATCTTTTGGGGGTCAACTTCCACTCCACCTCTGGTGATGATATGACCTAAGTAAGAAATGCGATCAAGCCAAAATTTTTACTTGCTGAACTTCACATACAACTGGTATTCTCTGAGAATCTGAAGGACCACTCGAAGATGCTGCTCATGCTCCGCTTCACTCTTGCTATAGACCACGATGTCGTCTATGAATACTATCACAAACTGATCCAAATAAGGTATAAAGATACGATTCATGAGGTCCATGAATACAGCTGGCACATTGGTTGCTCCAAATGGCACAACAAGGAACTCTCAATGTCTATATCTGGATCTGAACGTTGTCTTCTGGATGTCTTGCTCTCTAACTCTGATCTAATGGTCCCCTGATTACAAGTCAATCTTCGAAAATATTACCGCTCTCCTGAGCTGATCAAATAAGTCATATATCCTTGGTAGAGGATAGCTGTTCTTGATTGTTAGAGTTCAAGGTACGATAATCAACATATAACCTTGACGTACCATCCTTCTTTTTCATAAGAAGCATCAGGGCTCCCAAAGGTGATCTACTAGCACGAATGAATCCTTTGGTTCTGAGTTCTTCAATCATCTTATACTGGATCTTCAACTCTGATGGTGCCATTCTGTAGACTCTCTCTGACTCTGGTGCCGTCCCTGGAATCAAATCGATAGTGAAATATATCTCTTCTCTGGTGGCATACCTAGAAGCTCCTCGAGAAATACATCGGGAAACTCTTCAATGACTCTGGGAAACAAAACTTCCTCTGCTACTGCCATCTGTAAGACTTAGGGAGAAAGTTCAACTTCGCCTCTAGAGAATAAAAACTCTGCCTCACCCGAAATACCAAAAATAATCCTGCCAATATGGCAGTCTATTCTTGCGTATTGCTCATTCAACCAATCCATTTCTAGGACCACATCATAGTCGGCCATCGAAAATTCTATCAACCTAGCGAGAAACTCTCTACCGCTAACTACGATTCGACACGAGTAAAACATTCTATCTACTCCTACAAGACTGTTACCTGTAATTATATTGAGCCTTACTGATAATGACTCGGGCTCCAGTCCTATCCGTGTAGTGAATCGTGCAGACATAAATGAATGCGATGCACCCGAATCAAATAATACTGATGCTGGAAAAGAGTTGACAAGAATGGTACCTGCCACCACCTCACCTTATGCCAATTCTACTGCTACGGTCAGAGCCATAGCCTGACCTTGTCTTCTTGGTGCTAGTCCCCTATATTGGAAACCTCTCTGTCGGTTCTGAATATGAGCTTGTGCATACTGCTGAGCTTGAGGCGGTAATGGCCTCGGAGGCTAGTACTAGTACTGCACTAGTGCTGGACCCCTAACCGATGGACTGGTTAGGTTTGATGACAATGAACTAGCTCTATTCGGACAGGACCCTATCTTATGCTCTAGTGTCCCACAAGCCAAGCACAATCCTTGTGCTCTACGATATTTTGATACTACATATCCTGGCTTTCCACAATGAGAGTAGCCCATTACGGAAGATTGCTTCTGCTTCTGCTGCTGAGGATACGTCGATGTCGAGTGCTGAATCGACGAGATTGTGGTCGCCCTCCTAGGTGCTCTAATAGTCGAAGTCGTAGCAGCCGGGGCTGGTGCTAATGACTGGGACATCTGCCTATGAGACCTCTTCCGTCCTTCGCTTCTATCTACAATCCTCTGCGAGGTATACTCATGCCTCTTCTCTGCTCGTAAGACGGCATCAAACGTCTGGTGCTCAAACTGCTCCACCGATATAATAATCTCTAGGTGGAGTCCTTACTGGAATCGCTGGGCTCGATCTCTTCGATCGCCACCAAGGTAGGAGCAAACCGATTGAGTCTGGAAAACTCGGCCGCATATCAATCGACCGTTCTTCCCATCTACTTGAGATTAGTGAATCTCATCTGCAGATCATATCGAGCTACTACATCAAAGTACTTGGTCTGGAACTTATTGCTGAATATCGCCCATAAAATAGGTGTTGGTAATCCAACTGCTAGCATCACCCACCAGCTGCAGGCTAAGTCCAATAACTACAGGCGCACAATGGCCACCTTCTCTTCCTTAAGAATCCTAGCTGCCTTCAAGATAACTTCTATATCCTGAATCCACGCATCAGTAGCGATAGCATCTTTACTGCCGTCAAAGAAGGGGGATTCAGACGCTTGAAGCTGTTGGCCGCGTTGTCCCCTTGGTAACCAACTCTACCCATGGCATCTTATACTGTTTAGTGTAGGGCATCGCCCCGACGATCTTGTGATGCAAGCAATTCCCGGATGAGTCCCACCAGGGTTCCATTGTTAGGCTCTGCAGCTGGACGGGTTGAACTGGGGGCTCTAAATCCCCGGTATGTATGACTTATAAGGCTGCTCCAAAGTGTTGGGCTTGGTCCCCAGGTTGTTGCTGGTTCACTGAAGGTGCTCCGCTGGGCTGATTGGCAGGACCAGGAACAATGCCACTAAAGAAATAAAATAGGAAACAATAAGGAAGGACCAAGGTAGATCGAGGATATAAGCATGTGATCAGGTCAAGATTTCAGAAAGATTAGGAGATACGAGTAGAGATTAAGGACGAGTGCTGATTGAGACATCTATTCGGTAAAACCCCAACACATCTTGATTTACAAGACCTGTATGGGCCACTACTTAAACTGTGTCATGCCCCAGAACCAGAATACTGGAGAGCGGGAGAAGACACAGCCTGCTATGTATATAGAAGTGAATCCCACCTCGCTATACGGTCACAGCGGTTTAGATGCATGAGGGTTTAACTACAAGCCAACAGTCTTTTATGGTCAAGTACAAGTCTAGTGTCTCAATCTCAAGCAAGCAAGTAAATATAACAAGATAGTATATCATCAGACATACAAAGTAAGGCGTCCCATACATTACATATTCAGATGATCATGAAGCTAGTCATACAAAATGCGAAGACTAGCAAGAGTTTAAGTCCTACATGATCAACACTAGGATTTGTCAATCATGTTACAGCCCTTAGGTAGACAGAAATATAAATTCAACATGAGCTAACACTTGCTCGGCGGCTAAACGCCTCAAAAGAATAATTTATAATAGAGTGGGAGAGTAAAATAAAATCTACTTGTTGCCAGGGTTGTGTCTAGTGTTCACCATCTGGCTGGAAGGCTGGAAGATCCTCGGAAGCTACTCCAAAATCTGGCCATAAAAAACCAGCTGGGTCAGACCCCAGAAAGAGCAAGTGCCATAAGGGAGGCTTCACTTAAGAACTAAAAACCAGTATATTAGCACATAAAATACATCAATAATAATGAAAGACATGAGTTAGAGAAATAAGGTGATAAATGATAAGATAACTAAAGGACTATTCCAGTAACCAAGTTACAACCCGTAAACCAAACAAGGATCGGTGTTGTAACCCTTCACCTGAACAGAACTTAGTCTCTGGCCGATTATCGATAAAGCAAAGCATAAACGATAATGTGCTGAAATAATCATATAATGGCCTTGTCTATGTAAGACTATAATAGACTCCATCCATCAATCATGGCCAAACAATGAGTACGACTTGATACTTTAACTAACTAGCGTTATCACAAGCCTAGTTACTAACAAGATACATCGAGATGTTCTAACAGCCACAAGCCCTGCAGACTTAATCCTGGTTATCCAGTAGCAAGTTGAGAGAGTTAGATTAGGTGACTTGGGGATGCAACACATGACAGTGTGCTGGAAATGTGCCTAACTCGACGGTAGGCTACAAGTCCTATTAAAGCGTCCAAATAACGGGACTGCCTGTAGCTGGGAAATCTCTTCATGAACTACTTAATCAATCTAGTCATTATCCTAGTCAGATTCAGTATGAATCCCTGACCATGGTAACCAGGAATTTATGTCCTAGACATGATGTAAGACGAGACATGTAGCTTATACAAGCACAAACACCCACAGTGTCCAAACAAGAGTTAATTAGCAAGTCAATATAGCCGTCACAATAGCATATCAAGATTATCATGTTAGGTTTACTTATTAAGAGTATGCCACGATGGGCCACTATCATGTAGTATCATGCCAAGGTTGCTTGTCAAGAGTGCGCCACCACGGGCCACTATCATGTCATGTTACTTGTCAAGAGTGTACCACGATGGGTCACTATCAAGAATTATCTTATCAAGTTACTTGCTACTTGTTAAGAGTGCACCTTAACAAGCCACTATCATATTCTATCCTTACATTATCATGAATGAGAGAAACTTGCATAAATAGCTAGTAACATATTCTTAAAGCCAAAGAAAAGATCTACAACTTTCATGTTGGGAGTTGGGAGAAAGTTTAGCCACAATTCAGCCAAATAGCACATAAAACAGCCAAAAGTAGCCAAAATAGGCACTATGTGGCCTTCTGCGGCATTCTATAGTACTATGTCGCAGGCTGCGGCACTACACTGGTGGGGCATGCACTTTAGGTAACGTGATCTCAGAAATGCATGATTTTCGGATACTGTAGAGACTATCTCCATGTTATCTCCTTTGATCTCTTGTCGCTATTAACAACTTTACTGGAAACTATCATGACTTGTTTAAATTTTGGCTTATTTGAATTTTAGCAGTTGATCTCATTTTCAGAAATCATTTCCTTGATTTCTTAGAATTTACTATGATCATTTCTAAACACCTATCAACCCAATCTATTTCATAGTTTAACTTTAGTGATTTATATGAATTTTGCTAATAGTTGTATATTTTGATAGCTATGTATATTAGATAGCCGATATATAATTTGAATGCATGTATATATGTGTTAGCTATATGGAGTTTTCCTTTATGTTTCCTTCTAGCATCTAGACTTTTTTTGTTGTTTTTTTTTCGAGACTTGTCACTAAAGTCTTATTACCTTACTGTCTTTTTCGTAGTGCCTAGTTACTACTTGTTTGATCTAGATTGTCTCTTAGTACCTAATAAATCGTTGTTGATTTTGTTGCTTCTAATACACAGTAAAATCCTTGTTGTTCCTTGTTATTCCTTGTTATACCTAATAATTCTTTGTTGCTCTTTTATTTAAAAACTCCTGCTAGATCTTTGTTCACGTCTACCACAACCCCTGAAATTTCGAGGACGAAATTTTTCTAGGGAGTATATTTGTAACTCCCTAAATCCATTTTTGTATATTTTGAGTCATTTTCTAAATTTTCTATTTATGAAAATATATAAGATTTTATAAAAATCCTGGTTTTGGATAATAGATCTAATTTATAAGAAAACTAAATTTGTGTTCAATTATTATTTGCTAAATTCTATTATTAAGCCTAATTAATATTGTTTGATATCAATTATGTTTCAAGTTGATTAATTAAGTTTTAATTAAATTCTAATTTGATTGATTATTTATTAATGATTTTTGGTTATTCTGTTGTAATGACAGTGGTTATTACTATTAGATTTTGGCTATATCAGTAAAGAGAGGGATTAGTATTGTTGCTTGTTTCTAGCTAGTTTTATTTAATTAATTAGTTAGTTGATTAAATTAGTTATTAACTAATTTTGTACTTAGTTGGCATTTAACTGAATTAGTTAGTTTGTTAGGAATCAGTTACTAATCTTATGTTATGCCCCCAGATCTATTCCTATTTACTGCAGTTCCATTGTCCTAACTTGGAAAATAATATTTTATTATAAATAATAGATACACTGTCAATGCACAGTCCCATTAACACAGTCTCCCACACTAAAGTCATCGACACATCACTGTCAATTCTATCACCATCTACCAGCGTTTCTTGGCCGACCACAGGCCGTCCGCCATCGAGGCTCCGCCTCGAGTTCGCCGGAGATTGTCGTCACCGACAGTTCTTACCACCACCCCGCCGGAGTTTGAAGTCGCCTCGACGGCTGAACTCTCGAGACTCGAGTGTCAGGTCGACTGCAGCGCCGCACCGACTCTTCGAAGAGCGAGCTGGCTCTTCGATATCCGCGGGCCCCCGCATAGAACGAGCGCCGGAGTCCTTGTAGATCGGGCCGAGCCATCAGACGTTTGCTACCGCCGAGTCGCCAAGATCCGCTACCTAGGAGCAACGCCGACTGATTCGAGCGGTTCTCACCACCAGATCTGGAGTTGATCATGGCCGACTATCGCCTAGGTGAGCTCGTCTTCGTCTTATTCCTCTCGATCCCGTTCTTCTTGTTTATGCAGTTAGGGTTTGTATTCGGGGTTAGGGTTTGGAGCTACTAGAGTTCATGGAAGATGAAGTGGTCGGCTGGGGATGGTGAAGGTAATCTAGGGTTTTTTTTGGCTACAGCCATGGAAGTAAAATTAGATCTTAGAAGCTAGGGTTCCACTCGAGTACAGGAAGGGGGTGTTGTTCCTAATTTGGGACTGGAGCTTAAGGAAGAGGAAGAAGATGGGGCGATAAAAATAATTAGGGTTAGGGTTTCGTCGAGTATTAGGGAAGAAGGAGTTAGATGGGGATTTTGGTAGCTTGGAATGCATGAGAATTGAAATAAAATGAAGAGAGAAGGAAGGACAGGTGTTATGTTAGGGTTTTGTTCCAAATGGATTGGCCGGATTTGTAGAGGTGTTAGGTTTTGATGTTGGATGAGCTGGTGGGCCTGACTGTTTAGTAAGAAAAAGAATAGAGAATTATTTCAGCAGTAGTGAGGGTTGAGCCTATGGGCTCAAGACATTGAGTGGGCTGAGTTGTTGGCTTGGGCCGTCAGTGGGAGTGGAACATAATATTTTATTAGTTTAATAGTTTTACTGACCAAGGCTGAGTGCAAACCTTGGTTGTACTCCCTTAAAGTATTAATCCTTATTTTTTGGGCTGCCTATATTATGATTGTCTTATATAGGACAGATCAGTCCACTAGTGTACAGAAAAGAATTGGACTTTAGTAGAGGTTATACTAAATCATTTTAGTTGAGCAAGGGTTTAGTGAGATTCTTGGACTGGGTCTTGTTGGGCTCAAGAAGAGTTTTTTTTTTTTTTTTTTTGTCTTTTATGGATTATTTGTTATAATCTACTTACTAAATTTAGTTAAGTAATTGGACTTACTTTGTTAGTAATTAGTTTATAGTTAATAAATAGTTAGCTAGCAAATGTTTTTAAGCATAAATGATTTCCTTGCTAAGAATAGTTAAGGGTATTCACTAGTAATTATTTTGATTAAACTATATTATACATTTTCTAAAAAAATGTTAGCTATTTCTTGCCTATAATAAAGTATTAGAAATAGTTAAAATATCTAGTTAGCAAATAGAGCTAAATGTCTTTTTTCAAAACCTAACCAACTTGTATCATCTAGGTGGACATAGAGATTTATACTTTACTACTCTCGATCTTTCAGAGCGAGGCAAGTATACGGACTTGATATTTTACTTTGCAATTCTGTCATACTTTTCTGTTCTCATATTGGACACGAGATTTACACGATTGTATTATGCCTTGTTCATCCTATTGTATCTCATTGTTCTTGCGGGGATTGGGAGAAATATTGACAAGTGTGTGACCACACCCCTAGCTAGGTATTGTGAATAGCCTAATCGTAGACCTCACGTATGATTAAGCCTAACCTTATTGTGATATTGTGGTCTAGCCGGTCATACATTAGATTAATATTTTAAATTCACAAGTGCATTGATTGTCTTGTTAATTATTTCAGTTCTTGTACTGTAGTTTCATATTCAGTTCTTGTACCCTTGTTCCATATTGCAGTTTAGTCCACATTGTTATCCTTGTGTATTTTTGATTACATTGTAGACTGTTTCTTGTCGGGGTTGTACTTTGCTCTTGTCCTGACAGGATACGTTACAGGTGAGCTTGAGGCCATATTGAGCTGGATGTCATCATTGAAGTTGCAGGATCTAGTTCATTTCTTAGATTGCTTAAATTTCACTTCTGGATATTGTATTGAGATTTCATCATTGTATATTTATTCTTTCACCGGATTTGTCTCCGGATGATACTGTATAAAAATGAGTTAGTGGATTATGGTGATCTGTTCTGAGAACGTTTATAGATGTTGTGGTGTTTTATATTACCTTGTGACTTGTAGTTTTACTTAGATTGTACAGCTTACTTCATTGTATCCTTCAACGAAGGGTGGGCATGTCCGACACGTATCCGATTATTTTGGAGCGGGTCGTGTCACTTAAGTACACCAAAAAATCTCTCGATCAAATTCCTAGCCCTTGAATGCTTCTGGTTGAAAAAATCTCTAGGAGTATTGGATTGGTGGCCTTCTCTCCACTCATTAAGGTGATAACGTATTCCTCGGTATGGAGCTAAAAATCACTCACAATTGGCGTATCCAGCATCCACAAGGTAATATTGACCTACATGAGATAATAAATTTAAAAAAATAAAAGGATATTTCACAATTTAAATGTAATTTACCATGTGGAACTTTTAAAAAATTTCTCCTACTTATAGAATCACGGAACGCCCTACCATCAATAGCAGAACCTTCCCAACTAGCCAAGACATAAATAAACAGCAAATCTTGAGAACAAACTCCCAAAATATTTTTTGTAACTTTCCTACTTCGATTCTGAAACTTAGCTTGATCTTCTAAAGGAATCCTCATACTAACATGTGTCCTATCTAGTGCCTCTAAATATCCCTATATATTTAGAAAAAAGATAATCAGAGTAGTTAAATACAATATTTCTAAGAAGATGCTATATATTATGATACAAGGTTATAAATCATACCTTAAAATATTTCCATCTCTCATCATTGCAGTTTTCTAGAATTGGTTCTGATTTTTTCAACAAGTCTTCATGCAGACGTATGATAGAATTCAAAACATTGTTGAAATACTTGCTAACTGTCCCCCCGATCTCTTAAAATGAAATTTAATTTTCTGATTCTTCATATCATGACGTATGATATGCAAAAATGTTGGCACTTGATCATCCACCAATAAATTTTTTGATGCCTTTAAACCACCATCTCTTTCAACTTTTTCACACAGAACATGAAAAGTACGCCTACTCATCCTTAATTGTTCAATACAATGAGTTTTACTCCTGTAAACCAACTCGTTTACTATCTCCCTATTTCTGAAGAAGTTAAGTGCATATTTTTGTCTCTCTAAAGAGACTTTCTTCTAGCATACATCATAGATGTAGAAGCAACAACTTGAAAAAAAACCAATTTAGTAAATTTAAAATGTGCAACCAATGAGTACATACGACAATCAACTTCTTTCTCACTTGAATCAAGATGAGCCATTACAGCATGAACATTTCTATATAGTTTAACACCTTAGTTTCATAAGAACTTAAACATGTAAGATTACACTAATATTTTATCGACAATATATATGTTTAACATAATTTAAAAAAATTATAGAGTTTTAAGTATAAATTTGGATCTACAAGTATAAAATCAACTCGTGACACTTGGGCCATATAAAGCTCCTGACCCTACGACAACCTAAACAAAAAATTTATTGTGGACAAACAATATCAAAGATAACTCCCAAAGGTTCCAAATCTCAGTTTTGAGTCAATCGATTTCTTCAGTTTTGACAATTTCTACTTCGAATCCAGTACTGCTACTTGAATCCTTGTCGTAGGATACTAACATGACAAAATAACTAAAACCCATCTATATAGAAACTTCTTTTCTATTGACGAAGAACTGAACAACTCACTTCCAACCAGCAGTGGGGAATTGACTTCCGGCCGGCGGCGTGGAAGAAGAAGAAGAAGAAGAAGAAGAAGAAGAAGAAACAAACAATAATATCTTAAGATTTGTAGCTCCGGTCGGTAGTGGGGATCAGAGGATGGAGGAGAGGAGGATGCGGCGGTCGGGCTCTGTTGTTCGCGAGGAAGGACAGAAGACGATGCCAACGAGGAGCAGAGGAAGGCAGAGGTAGAGGCAGAGGACAGGGGGTCGTCCTCCGCCGCGGCCGATGGCGGGGAGAGAGAATGGAGAGAAGCGGGGGCGACGAGGAGGGGATGTAAGAAAATTTAGATCCAGGTTTTTTTGCTCCTTCTGATCAGGATTTGGAGAGTTTGGTATTTGTGATAAGGACAAAATAATAATTTAAGATTTGAGGATGTAATGTAATTTGGATTACATAGATTTTATGATGTAATTGATTTGAATAGGAATAGATATAATGTAATCAAGTTTGTAATTATGATTACATTACATCTAAAAACTTGTCCAACCAAACATCTGAATTAGGATTACAACATAATGTTGATTACATTACATTGTCCAACCCGGTGAACCAAATAGGCTTAATGTAACTTCACATATGTTGTTTGGGTCCATGAACACAATCTTTGGGATCAACCAGTTTTACAACTGATATACATATAACCCCATTGTTCTTAAATAAATGAAATTTAGAATTATTTCTAGTATTTTATTATTTTTTAAATTATTTCCATAATATTTTATTTAAATTTATTTAATAAGTGTTAGTTAAATGACTTTCTATTTATTTGCTATGAAAAATCTTAAAGTTATTTGTTAAGCAAATTATATATATACTAATTTAGATTAATTATTTGTATTAATTAATATTTTTGGATTAAATTAATTACTATTACTAGCTGGAATTATTTTAAGTTTAATTAGATATACTTTCCTAAATATGGCAATGACAGATTTGTAATTATTTTAGTTTAGACTGGTTATTTGAAAAATTCATTGTTGAATGCTTAGCCACATGACTTGGTAGGAATATTCTTGAATTATTGACTAATCAGGATTAATCACGATTAGTCTGAAATATTCTATATATCTTCTCCCTAGCCCATGGGCCTAGAACTTCTAGCACTTTCCTAACCAGGCTATAAATAGCCTTCATTATTGCTGATTATTATTCCTAATCATCACTCTTGTGGTCCTAATGTCACGACCCGCACCCTAGAGTAAGGGCACGAGACGTGGGTACGTCCAGCCTACGTCGCAGTGTCGGCGGTAGAACGCAGTCCTAGGTCACAACATCTAACAGTTATAGGTAATAAACAGTTATACTCCCCGAATGGGGGTGACATAACAGAATAAATCTCAATCACAGCTAAGGTAGAACATGAAAGGAAGACAGATAGATAATAAGATGCAAGATCCAAATTCACAAGAAATACAGATAAAGAGAGAGAGAGCTAAGTGTCTATAATAAACTCCACAATATCCAGACATAATACAGATCTCAAATGTATATACAACTCAACTCCAAATACTATGAATAAGATAAGCTAACTATGGAGCAACTGTCTCTACTGCTAAGGGATCCGACTGGAAGACCGGATCGCAAGTATCCTCTAAGGCTGTCCCATAATAAGTGTCTAAGCAGGCCTCCTCCTCGTCCTCTGTAAAATTTTCAACAGGTCCAGTCAGGACGGGAACGAGCACATATCTCTCAAACAGTTCATAGCAGGTTAGGAGTATAAATCATGCAATAGAGTAAAATACAGGAAGTGCTGAATGAAAGTACAAGTAAACATAAGATATTTTGTAACTGAAAGTAAATACATGATAGTAGAGACTGTAAGTGACTACGTGATTTAGAGTATAATATGGTTATGTAAACGGCTTAGGGGCACATGAATATAAATAATGAGACACATGAATACAGCTACTGGGATAGTGTTCACATAACCAATTCTACTCACCCCGCCCCAATCAATACACAAGGATCCATTCAAGTTACGTTATAAGCACATAAATACAACTAAGATACGTTAACTCATGTAATAAGTAGTACATGAGGCACGTGATAAAGCACATAAAAGCACATGAGAACATGTAATAACATGAACTAGTACGAGTACAAGAAGTACCTGATGCATATGATAAAGTACATGAACATAAAATACCCGATACATCCGTAGAGGGATAACATCTCAGGAAAGGATCCATATAGTACTAATCCGTGAAGATACGTGTCAGCATCATGTAGAGTAATCTAGAGCAAGAATATAGTCCAGACAGGTATGAAAAGATCAGAGAATGTACTCGCCTGCTAACTGAATATCCGAGATGAAAGTACTGTCCGAGGAGTGGTGTCTGGCTCCTATTTAGAACAGTACAAGTCACAACAAGTCCAGAATAGTAATGAAATGCATTACAATGCATTTTACATGAATCTACGTCAATCTAGACCAAAGTCAACTCTTGGTCAACTCTGGTCAACCCTAGAAGTCAAACTAGGTCAACCAAGTCAAACTAGTCTAATCTAGGTCTAACAAGCCATTCTAGGTTGTAACAAGACTAATCTAGGTTTACTAGGCAATATCATGCCTAAACCAACCTATAACACATCTACTCAAGATATTATCTATATCTAAACAATACACATATTGACAAGGCTATATAATGTAACTTAGAAATACATAACCTATAGACACTATACAATATCACCCATACACTATATCATATATATAATACATTATATCATATGGTATCACCCATACACTATATATATCTAATATATATATAAAAGCACACACACTCATATATATAGGAAACTTATATATATATATCACAATGCATATATATATATATATATATATATATATATATATATATATATATATATATATATATATAGGAAGGGAGAGAGGGGGACACATGAACATTCAAGTGTGTGTGTGTGAAAGAGGGTGAGAGGGTGAACTGTCAAGAGAACAGTGTGGTGTCAAGTGAGTGAAACATGAGAGTGTATGTGTGCTAGTGAGGATGTGTGTGTGTATTGAATCCTGAACAGTGTGCAGAAAATAGGACAGTATGTATAATAGTGTGGCATGGCAACAGCTCATTTCAGGAAAAAGAAACCCAGATTGGAATTCCAGTTAAGTGCAACTCACTCTCAGGTTTTAGAGAAGGAAAGAAAAGAAGGAAATCAGAATTCTCAGGTTTAAGAGATTACTTCTCAGGTTTAAGACCATTCAGTCTACAGGTTACCATTCAATCCAAGTCTAAATCTCAGTTAAAAGAATCAGTCCCAGTTTGGTTTACAATTCAGTTAAAAGAATCAGTCTCAGTTTAATATTGAACTCAATTCACAGTTCAAAACAAACATCCAGTTTAACAGGGAGCAACAGTGAATGGCAAATTGGAAAAATAAGTGTATTCATATTTCAGTTAATAGGGTGGATGCAAACTCAGGTTCAATTTTGAATGAAAGGAAATCAGTATTATGAACAATGTGGCATGGCCATAGTTCATAATCTCAGTTATTCAGAAATTCTAGTGAATGGGTGAAACTCAGATTTATACATATTTCGAAACCACACATTAGCTCAAAATCCCATTCTCAGGTTATTAGAAAACTGGAAAACAGTGGAAAGCACACTAAACAGTGAATCAAAACAGTTAAAAGGAATAAAGTCTCAAGTTTATGGACAGTTAAAAAAACACAACTCCTATTCCTTTCCAGTTTAAACAGTGAATCTCAGGTTCAGTTTTAAACCAATACTCAAACATCCCATTCTCAGAGTTTAACTAAGGAAACAATCTCAGATTAACACATGTAATGTAAAGGGGAACCAATTTCTAGATTAAACAGTGAATCTCAGTTCGACATAAATAGGAAAAACCCCTTTCAAATACTAATATCCCATTTCCCAATTCCAAAAGCCTATATTTGAATTTAAAAATCTTAGCTAACATGAATGGCAACATGTGTGGATCAAAATCAGTGAAGAACATAACTTTAAACAGGGAATTTAAAGGGTTTGGAAAACTGGAACCACCACAGTATCAGTCAAGTATCAAAAAATGCAGTAAATTCCCCATTCGAATCCAATTCTTCCCATTAAACCTAATATAACATGTAAACCTAGTCTAATCATAGATTATACATGATATATAGGATCTAGTTAACAAGTAAAAACATAATTTAAACTATTAAAAGTTGAATTAACACAGAGGACACAATACTGCACACTGAACCGCACAGTACAAATTCAGTGCATGCGCTCGTGCATGTCCGACACGACACGTGAGGCCGTACAACTCGACACACGGGGTGGCAAACATTGCCCCTCGGTGTGTGCCAAATCCTACGTGTCCATGTCGCGTGTCCGTGTCGCAATTGCACCCGTGCAGCAGGGCATGCACAGTGCCCGTGCACACACGCACACGACCACGTATTCGTATGTCCGTGTGGACTCGACACGACACTAAGACGTGCTCAGAGCAATAGAAATGCATAAGCGTCAAGATCTATTTTCCTATTCAAACACAATCCCGAAATTAGGTCGAAATGTCCTTTGAGGCATTTCGTCGAACACATTCCTATACACGTTGATACGTGTCCGATACGGACACGAAATGGGCTCAAAATCTAGGGTTAGCCTATCCTACTGTTAGGTTAGGGCTATGGCATCCTAGAAATGCAATTAAACAGAAATTTCATGGATTAGAATAGATTATACCTATTGATGTGTAAAGCTCACAAAAGCACCAAATGGAATGGTTCTCCAAGCTTCAAAAACTCCCATAAATTGTCCCTACTCTGAAATATTCTTACACAAACAGAAAGAACAGAATAATTAGGTGTAATACCTGTGGTTCGTAATACGTATTTCTGGAATACCTGTACATATTTATTCTTGTATTGTATGATTTCCTTGCTTAATTTCCTCCCTGGGCTTGGTTATTCTTGGTTCGGGTTGGCTTGGTTCGGTTTGGGATTGTTTTGGTTCATCATGAACCATGGATGAACCCCTACCTACCACCACCACTACCATTTATTAACCCATTCTTCTTCTCTCTCTTCATTACTCTCATTCTTCCCTCCATTAATTCTTCACCTACCAGAGAGAGGAAGAGAGAGGTCTAGGCATGTGCAACTTGCTTCATGGAGGGACTCCAATTTTATTGCTTCATTCTCTTCCTTGCAACATTTTAACGTACTTTAGAACTTGGCATTTTTACTTTCCATGGCTAGATTCTTGTAGATCTAAATTTACTTTATTTTTGGATTTTTTGGGTTTTGATCTACTTAATCTTGTTATTTCCTAGTTTTGATGGTTCCATGTTGTAGAGAATTTCCTTCTACCCTATTTTGACCTATGGAAGTTCGAATTTGGACTTCGGATGAAGGTTTCATGGAGCTTGGAAGCATGGATTCTTAGTGTTCTTCTTCTCGGAAGCTTGAAGAAGAAGAACAGTGCTAGACTTGACCGTATTTTATGCGGCAAGTGATTCCGAGCCGCATGAGCCTTCATACGACAGTCCTGGCCGCATGGGCTTGACTTGACCGCATGAGCATTTTATACGGCAAGTTCCCTCTCAGCCGCATGGACTTCTTAGTCCGGGCCGTATGACCCTGATTAATCCTAGCCGCATATGCATCCTTTATTTCCTGAGCCGCATGCGCCTTCGTTCCCCTGAGCCGCATGCGCCTGGCCCAATCCAGCCGTATGGACTTCTCTTCCGCTAGCCGCATGGACTTCTCTTCCGCTAGCCGCATGGACTTCTCTTCCGCCAGCCGCATGAACCCGCTCACCGCAACCGCATGGGTTGCTCCTTCCCAACCGCATATACCTGATTTGTCAGCCGGCCGCATGGACCCATCCCCGCCATCCGCATAAGTACCCTTTCCGTTGACCGCATGTGTCTTGCCTTTTGGCCGCATGAGCCCAATTCATCCTAGCCGCATGGGACCTCCCTTTCCGCTTGCCGTATGGGAGCTAGTCCCACTCCCAGCTGCATAGGTTCCTGCCCCTTTAGCCACATGCGCACCCGTTCCCCGCTAGCCGTATGTGCCCTTCCCCGTGAGCCGCATGAGCTTTGGACCCTGAGCCGATTGAACCCGACTCCCTCCCCAGCCGCATGAGATCACTTCCTGGCCGCATATGCTTTAGCCGCATGGCTCTTTTATAGCCCTGTATATTGATATTTTATTAGATATTTAACGTCCATTTTATATCCTTACGCCTTTTGTCCTGAACTTGAAAATCATGATTTCATTGATATGTTTGGAAATGATACCTGAGCATGACACGATAGTGACCCGTAGTGGTGCACTCTTGACAAGTAGACATGACATGACCTGATAGTGTGTCACGCCCCAGAACCAGAATACTAGAGAGCGGGGGCGTGCATAGCCAGCTACGTATATTGAAATAGAATACATCTCAACTACACGGTCACGGCTATCTAGATATGAGGGTTTACTACAAGCCAACGGTCTCTTATGGTCAAGCCTATTGTCTCAATCACAAGCAAGTAATATAATCCCAAGATGTTTGACCACCAAATATATAATAAAAGGCGTCCCAAATATTACATATCAGCTGATCATGAAGCTAGTCGTACAAAATGCTAGGAATAGTAAGAGTTAAGTCATAGATGATCAACCCTAGGATTTGTTAATCATGTTTACAGCCCGTAGGCAGACAGTAAGTAAAGTGCATCGAGCTAACAGGTGCTCGTCGGCTAAACGCCTCAAAAGAATAATTTACAATAGAGTGAGCGAAACAAAATAGAAAATCTACTCGTAGCCCGGGTTCCTTCTAGTCACCACCATCGGGCTGGAGGTTCGGTAGATCCTTGGGAGCTGCTCCGAAATCTGGCCACACAAAACCAGCTGGGTCAAACCCCAGAAAGAGCAAGTGCCACAAAGGAGGCCACGAATAAGAACAAACCAGCATATCACTATGCTATCCTGCTTAGAATTATTTCCTGCATTAAATTACTTTACTTGTTACTGTCACGTTGGTCACACGGATTGGTACTATATAGATCCCTTCTTGAGATGTTATCCTTAGGGAGCATCGGGTACTACATGTTCTGTGCGTTTCACTTACATGGCGTATCACTATGCTTCATTGGTTTTTTGATCACTTGTGACATATACTCTTATGATCACAGAGTCTCCTAGAATCCTTATCTCATTTACTGGGTATCATAGAATCTTCTAGAATCCCCATTTATGGGACATCCATGTATCACCCTTCGGGGGCCTTTGTATAGAATCATAACATAACCTGGTTGGATCCTTGTGTATTGATTGGGGGTACGGGGGAGTAGAAGTAGACATGTGAATATTATCCAAGTAGTGTAGCATCAGAATCTTTCCATAGTATAGCATCAGAATCTCCTATGCCATTTACATGTCTATATTATACTCTGACTCACTAGCCACTGTTAGTCTCTATTTCAGTAGATATTTTTATTACAGTTCTCTTTCTGTTTATATATTGCATTTCTTTCAGTACCTGTATCTTACTTTACTGTATGATTATATTTTCTAACCTGCTATGAACTGTTGAGATGTATTGTGCTCGCTTCTGTCCTGACTGGACCTGTTGATAAATTTTATAAAAAGCTTGGAGGTTGCCTGCTAGCCTAGAGGAGACCCATTAGAGGTTGTATAGATAGTTAGGGTTTTGCTCATAGTTTATTTTCAGTTGTCTTGAGTTGTATTTATGGATTACTGTATTTTAGCTTTGAGATGTATTTATGGGTTCGTGTATCTTAGACACTTAGACTTCTACCTGCCGTATCTCTTTTGGATTTCATGTTTTATCTATCTTCCCTTATGCTCTACCTTAGATGTGATTGAGTTTACATTTTACTATGTCACCCCCATTCGGGGAGTATAAACAGCTTATCCTTATACTGTTAGATGCATGAGACCTAGGACAGCGTTCTACCGCCGATACTGCGGCGTAGGCTGGGCGTTGTTACGTTCTCGTGCCTTTACTCTAGGGTGCGGGTCGTGACAGGAGTCTCCTCGACTCGTCGGTCGGAATTCTCCATCGAGAACCACCAACCGCTCAGGATCCCCATCGTCGTCCACACGAGTCACCACTAAGAGAAGCCTCGTCAAAGCCAAGCCTCACCGTTCACCGCCGTACCGGATCTCCAACAGGATCACAACCATAGCTCTGCAGCCACATAGGATACCCAGCAAGATCTCGACTGTAGCTCCGCCACCGTACCGGATCGAGTACCTAGTCGAGTCATAGGTGACCCTCCCTTTCATCTGCTACTTATTTTTCTTGGTCTTCTTCTTCTCCATGTTCTTCTGATTCATCTTCTTTTAGGGTGTGTAGGAAGTCAGCTAGAGAGTGTGAGGAAGAGAGAGAGAGTAGTAGAATTTGGGGTTTAGTTAAAGAACCGGGTATTGGGCCTAATGTTAGGCTCTAGGTTTTGGGCCTCAATATAAAAAAAGAAAGAAAAGATGAAAAAATGAGAGCAGTAGTACAACAATAGCTGGACCACTAGGCCGGGCTAGGAGGTAAAGCCCAGGAGAAAAGAAAAGAAAGGAAAAAGAGAGAAGAAAATAGAAATAGGAATGGACTGTATGGGCTTGGGCTGTTCAGTGGGCCTTAGACTGTTTTATATTATTATTATCATTGTTATTGTTGTTAGTATTATTATTGTCAATTCCTATTAAATGATTTTAGTAAATACTATTATTACTAGTATATTTTTTAGTAATATTTAGATAGCTACATTAATAAATAAAATATGTTACTAGTATTTATTTTTAAAACTAATTTTCTATGATTATTATTTTGATTAAAACTAATTTGCTAGTAGAAATATTCCTAAATAATTATCTATCTAACTAAAATTATTTTTAAGTTCTAGTTATTATTTAAATTAATTTTCTATAATTATTTTCTTGCTAGTTAATATATATATGTCACGTCCTAGAACCAGAATACTGGAGAGCGGGGGACAGACACAGCCAGCTACGTATATAAAAGTGAATCCTACCTCGCTATACGGTCACGGCTGTCTAGATGCATGAGGGTTTAACTAAAAGCTAACAGTCTCTTATGGTCAAGTACAAGCTTACTATCTCAATCTAAAGCAAGCAAGTAAATATAACAATATAATAGATCATCATACATACAAAGTAAGGCATCCCATACATTACATATTCAATGATCATGAAGCTAGTCATACAAAATGCGAAGACTAGTAAGAGTTTAAGTCATACATGATCAACCCTAGGATTTGTCAATCATGTTACAGCCCTTAGGCAGACAGGAATGTAAATTCAATACGAGCTAACACTTGCTCGACGGCTAAACGCCTCAAAAGAATAATTTATAATAGAGTGGGAGAGCAAAAGAAAACTCACTCGTTGTCAGGGTTGCGTCTAGTGTTCACCATCTGGTTGGAAGATCCTCGGGAGCTACTCCTAAATCTGGTCATACAAAACCAGCTGGGTCAGACCCCAGAAAGAGCAAGTACCACAAGGGAGGCTTCACTTAAGAACTAAAAACCAGCATATTAGCACATAAAATAGATAACGAAAGACATGAGTTAGAGAAACAAGGCGATAAAGGATAAGATAACTAAAAGACAGTTCCAGTAACCAAGTTACAACCCGTAAACCAAACAAGGACCGAGATTGTAACCCTTCACCTGAACAGAACTTAGTTTCTGGCCAATTATCGATAAAGCAAAGCATAAACGATAACATGCTGAAATAACCATGTATTGGCCTTGTCTATGCAAGCAATGAGTACGGCTTGATACTTTAACTAACTAGGATTATCACAAGCCTAGTTATTAACAAGATGCATCGAGATGTTCCAACAGCCACAAGCCCTGCAAACTTAATCCAGGTTATCCAGTAGCAAGTTGAGAGAGTTGGATTAGGTGACTTCGGGGTGCAACACATGACAGTGCGCTGAAAATGTGCCGTACTCGACGGCATGCTACAAATCCTATTACGTGCCTAGATAACGAGACTGCGTGTAGCTGGAAAATCTTTTCATGAACTACTTGATCAATCTAGTCATTATCCTAGTCAGATTTAGTATGAATTCCTGACTCTGGTAACCAGGAATTCATATCCTAGACATGATGTAAGACGAGACATGTAGCTTATACAAGCACAAACACCCACGGTGTCCAGACAAGAGTTACTTAGCAAGTCAAGATAACCGTCACAAGAGCATATCAAGATTGTCATGTTAGGTTTACTGTCACCCTCATTTTTCTCGTATTTCGTATTTATACTCGTATCTGGATTTTTGTATGTATTTTTATTTTTCTCAACTTGTGGTATTTCGGTATTTCTCGTATTTTGGATTTTTGACATGGCTCAATTTTAATGGGATTGGGTTAGTTTGGTTTGGTTTAATATGTATTAGAACACCTTAGCCTATACTCCACCCTCAACACACCACATTCCACCCTCTTTAAAACTCCACCAATATTTTCTCTCTCCTCATAAACCTCCGTTAATTCTTCTTCTCCTTCCTCAACACAACACTCTTCTCCTTCCTCTACACAACACCCACCCATAGGCAAGTGCACCTTGCCACCACAGGACAACACTCTTTTATTTATCCATTTGCTAGATTAGGACATGATGATCAACATTAGAACTTGGTATTTTGTGATTTGGAGTCTCCATGGTTCTAGATCTAAGTTTTCCCTATTTTCGGTTTTGTATAGTTTTGATCTACTTAAGTTGGATTTTTATGGGTTTTGATGTTTCCTTATGGAAGAGAGTTCAATTCCACCCTGGTTGGAACTTTGGAAATCCGGATTTGGAGTTCGGATGGCCAAGTTGTGGTGCTTTGAAGTTTTGGAGCCATGGGAGCATCTTCTCAGCCATGGAGAAGAAGATCCTTTTCTCTGCGTGCGTGACTTTTCGCATACGTAGCTCTCATGTGTGCGTGACTTTTCGCGTTCGCAGCTCTCTTGCGTGCGTGACTTTTCGCGTACGCAGCTCTCATGCGTGCGTGACTTTTTGCGTACGCAGCCCTCATGCGTGCGTGACTTTTCGCGTACGCAGCTCTCCCGCGTGCGTGAATTTTCGCGTACTTTAGCTCTCCTGCGTGCGTGCTTTTGTACGTATGCTGTGCGTGCCCTTGTGCGTACGCTGCACCCTGAACCCCTTGCTTAACCCATTGGCTCTTGGAGTTTTGGTCTTATTTCTTTAAGCTTGGCTCTTCTATAGCCCTGTATATTGATATTTTATTAGATATTTTACGCCCATTTTATATCCTTACGCCTTTTGTCATGAACTTGATTTTACTTAATATGTTTGGAATGACTATTGTACATGACATGGTATGACAAGGGACTAGCATAGCACGACAGTGACCCGTAGTGGTGCACTCCTGATATGACCAACCTGACATGATAGTGGCCCGTCGTGGCGCACTCCTGACAAGTACCCTGACGTGATTTATCTTAATGCTGTGGCGATGGCTAACTTAACTTGACCTGCCTTGACACCGTGGGGTAGTTCTTTCTTGCTTGCTTGTTAAAACCACTTGTCCTGTCTTGCATCATGTCTAGGATGGGACTCCTGAGTACCACGGTCAGGAGTACCTACTAAAATGGATTAAGGTTAATAACTAGAATAACACAGTAGTCATGAAGAGATGACACAGCTACAGGCAATCCTGTTACCTAGGCGCTCTTGGAATCTGTAGCCTGCCGTCGAGTAGGGCACATTTCCAGCACACCGTCGCGTGTTACACCCTCTAAGTCACCTAAGGGTACATTTGTCTTCCGGACGATGTATCCACCAGAATTCAACCCCTAACTTTCGACCTGGGTAACCTGGATGGTCTGCAGGGCTTGTGGCTGTGGAACAATCTCACTGCATCTTGTTAGTAATTAGGCCTGTGATAACCCTAGTTAGTTAAAGTAGTAAGCCGTAGAATTTGCTTGGCCGTGATTGATTGAATGAGGTATAACCAGTTTAGCCATGTCTTGATCCAGTACAATATTGCTCCCTGTCTTGATTTTTTGTATTATTATCTTGCCGATAAATGGTAGGAAACCAAGTTCTGTTCAGACGAAGGGTTACAACTCCGGTCCTTGTTTGGTTTACGGGTTGTAACCTGGTTATCGGAATAGTTCCATGGTTATCTCGTCGTATATCATCTTAACATGTTTTCTTAAATTCTAGTTTTAATATTAGATTTTCTTGTGCTGATTGCTGGCTTTGTTCTTATTTCGTGGCCCCCTTGTGGCACTTGCTCTTTCTGGGGTTGACCCAGCTGGTTTTGTGTGGCCAGATTTCGGAGCAGCTTCCAAGGATCTTCCGAATCTCCAGCCCGATGGTGGCGACTAGAAGGAACCCGGGCTACGAGTGGATTTTCTATTTTGTTTCGCTCAATCTATTGTAAAGTTATTCTTTTGAGGCGTTTAGCCGACGAGCACCTGTTAGCTCGATGCACTTTTACTTACTGTCTGCCTACGGGCTGTAAACATGATTAACAAATCCTAGGGTTGATCATGTATGACTTAACTCTTGCTAGTCCCCGCATTTTGTACGACTAGCTTCATGATCAGCTGAATATGTAATATTTGGGATGCCTTATTATTGTATATTTAATGATCATACATCTTGCGACCTTACTTACTTGCTTGTGATTGAGACATTAGGCTTGTTCATGACCATAAGAGACTGTTGGCTTGTAGTAAACCCTCATATTTCTAGACAGCCGTGACCGTATATCGAGGTGGTTCCTATTTCAATATACGTAGCTGGCTATGTCTGCCCCCGCTCTCCAGTATTCTGGTTCTGGGGCGTGACATTTACTTATCAAGAGTGCACCACGACGAGCCACTATCATGTATTATCATGCCAAGGTTGCTTGTCAAGAGTGCGCCACGACGGGCCACTATCATGTCATGTTACCTGTCAAGAGTGCACCACGATGGGTCACTATCAAGAATTATCATGTCAAGTTACTTGTTACTTATTACTTGTTAAGAGTGTGCCTTAAGAGGCCACTATCGTGTTCTATCCTTACACTATCATGAATGAGAAAAACTTGTATAAATAGCTAATAACATATTCTTGAAGTCAAGGAAAAGATCTACAACTTTCATGTTGGAGTTGAGAGAAATTCTGGCCACAATTTAGCAAAATAGGACATAAAACAGCCAAAATAGGCACTATGCGACATTTTGCGGCACTATACGGCCTTCTGCGGCACTATGCCATAGGCTGCGGCACTATGCGGTAGGCTGCACTATGCCGTAGGCTACGTCACCATGCGGCACTATGTGGCAGGCACCACTATGCGACAGGCTGCGTCACTATACGGTACTTTACGGCAGGCTGCACTATACGGCAGGCTGCGTTACCATACGGCACTATGCGGCAGGATGCGCTATGCGGCAGGTTGCACTATGCAGCACTATTCATCGTCCCTGCCAGATTCAGGACAGATGAACTTAAAAAATGTCCAAATCTTATTTTGGCCATAACTTTCTCAAAACATGTCAAAATCTAACTTTTTAAAGGTCCATTTTGGGTAAAATTGAATTCTCTACAACATAGGACAATCAAAACTTGAAAATAATAAAGTTTGGTAGATCAAAACCCAAGAAAACTGAAAAGGCTATAAACTTAGATCTACAAAAATCCATCCGTCCAAACCGAAAACTCCTAGTCCTAAAGATGCTTAGAATCTTGTAGAGAAGAAGCTCGAACAATAAAATGGAAGATCCATCATGAAGCAAGTTGTACTTGCCTAAGCTCTCTAGGTTGGTGGGAGAGTAATGGAGGAGGAAGAAGAAGTAAATGAGAGTAATAGAGAGAGAGAGAGAGAGAGAGAGAGAGAGAGAGAGATTGGGATATAAGGAATACGTTATTTACCTTACGTAACGACAACGGAACAACGAGACGATAGGACACATCACCTACTCGTTCGAGAATGTCAAATGGCCCTATATACATAGGACTAAGCTTTTCCCGTACGCCGAATTAATGACGCCACGGGTAGGCGAGATCCTAGGAACACGTGGTCGCCGACTGAAAACTCAAGGGGACGTCGATGAGAATCGGCCCAATGGCGCTGACGATCTTGGACAACTCGAAGATGATCTCTGACTTGTCTGACCACCTCGATTGTCTGCGTAACCATCTCTGGAACAAGCATCTTCCTCTCACCGATATCATCCCAGGCTAACAGGGATCTGCACTTTCAGCCATACAGTGCTTCAAAGGGTGCCATCTGGATACTGGTCTGGAAACCGTTGTTATAGGAGAACTCCACTAGGTGCAGATGAACTTTCCATGCTCCACCGAAGTCCAGTGTACAAGATCGCAACATATCTTCAAGAGTTTGAATCGTGCATTCTGACTGACCATATGTCTGCGGATGATATGCTGAACTGAACTTGAGATGAGCCCGCAAACTCTCTTGAAGACTATGCCAAAAGTACGATGTAAATCTTGAATCTCTGTCTGTTACGATACTGACTGGCACTCCATGCAATCTGACAATCTGCCTGAGGTACATCTTTGCTAGCTGATCCGTCGACTGACCAACTCTGAAGGGGAGAAAATGAGCTACCTTCATGAGATGATCAACTATTACCTAGATAGCACCTCTCCCAGCTGGGGATTTAGGTTACCCAGTTACAAAGTCTATGGTTATATGCTCCCACTTCCATTCTGGGATCGGTAAAGGTTAAAGAAGTCCAGCTGGTCTCTGATGTTCAGCTTTAACTTGTTGGCAAACTAAACATCGGAAGACAAACCGGGCTATCTTCCTCTTTATGCCATTCTACCAGAAATGCTGACGGATGTCTCGATACATCTTCGTACCACCGGGATGAATTAAATACTGAGAACTGTGAGCCTCAGCCAATCTCTGTCTGATATCACCACTGGGTACACAAAGACACCTTCCATGTCGAAGTGTACCATCCTCATGAATATATAACTCTGCTCTCCGTCCTGTTATACATTCTGCCCTAAGCCGCTGAAGCTTAGAATCCATTGACTGAGCTAACTTAATCCGCTCAACTATACTGGACTGAACTTGCATGCTGGCCATCAATGCCACATTGGTAGGAAGAACTATCACTATCCCCATCTTCTAAAGATCGGCTAATAATTCTGGTTGCGCTGTTAGAAAATAAACTCCAGCTCTTCTGCTTAATGTATCTCCTACTACATTGGCCTTCCCAGGATGATACTACAGGTTGATGTCGTAATCCACGAGTAGCTCTAGCCATCTCCTCTGATGCATATTAAGATCCTTCTGGGTAAATATATACTTAAGACTCTTGTGGTCGGTAAAATCTCCACCCGATCTTCATACAAATAATGCCTCCACAACTTAAGTACAAAAACCACCGCTGCTAACTCCAAGTCATGGGTAGAATAATTTCTCTCATGGTCACGAAGCTGACGTGACGCATAAGTGACTACCTTACCATGCTGCATCAAGACGCATCCTAATGGGCACTGAAATCCGTGTTACTAACTCCATATCAGAGTTCATTTGGGAGAAATTATCCTATCAATCACGGCCAAGCAATGAGTACGGCTTGATACTTTAACTAACTAGGGTTATCATAAGCTTAGTTACTAACAAGATGCATCGAGATGTTCCAACAGCCACAAGCCCTGCAGACTTAATTCAGGTTATCCAGTAGCAAGTTAAGAGAGTTGGATTAGGTGACTTGGGGGGTGCAACACATGACAGTGTGTTGGAAATGTGCCCTACTCGACGGCAGGCTACAAGTCCTATTAAAGCGCCCAAATAACTGGACTGCCTGTAGCTAGAAAATCTATTCATGAACTACTTGATCAATCTAGTCATTATCCTAGTCAGATTAAGTATGAATCACTGACCGTGGCAACCAGGAATTTATGTCCTAGACATTATGAAAGACGATACCTGTAGCTTATGCAAGCACAAACATCTACCGTATCCAAACAAGAGTTACTTAGCAAGTCAAGATAGCTGTCACAACAGCATCTCAAGATTATCATGTTAGGTTTACTTATCAAGAGTGCGCCACGACGGGCCATTATCATGTATTATCATGCCAAGGTTGCTTGTCAAGAGTACGCCACGACGGGCCACTATCATGTCATGTTACTTGTCAAGAGTGCACCTTGATGGGTCACTATCAAGAATTATCATGTCAAGTTACTTATTAAGAGTACGCCTTAACAGGCCACTATCGTGTTCTATCCTTATATTATCATGAATGAGAAAAACTTGCATAAATGGCTAGTAACATATTCTTGAAGCCGAAAAAAAGATCTATAACTTTCATTTTGGAAGTTGGGAGAAATTCTGGCTATAATTCAACTAAATAGCACATAAAATAGCCAAAAACAACCAAAATAGGCACTATGCGGCATTCTGCGGCACTATGCGACCTTCTGCGGTACTATGCGGCATTCTGCAGCACTATGTCGCAGGCTGCGGCACTATGCGGTAGGATGCTCTATGCGGCAGGCTGCACTATGTCGCAGGCTGCATCACCATACGGTACTGTGCAGCAGGCTGTACTATGTCGCAGGCTGCATCACCATGAGATACTATGTGGCAGGCTGCACTATGCGGCAGGCTGTACTATGCGGCAGGATGCATCACCATGCGGTACTATACGGCAGACTGCATTATGCGGCACTATTCATCGTCCCTGCCAGATTCAGGACAGATGAACTTAGAAAATATCTAAATTTATTTTTGCCATAACTTCCTCAAAACAAGTCAAAATCTAACTTTTCAAAGGTCCATTTTTGGTAAAATCGAATTCACTATAACGTAGAACAATCAAAACTTGAAAATAATAAAGTTTGGTAGATCAAAAACTAAGAAAACCAAAAAGGCTACAAACTTAGATCTTCAAAAATATATCAGTCCAAACCGAAAACTCCAAGTCATAAAGATGCTTAGAATCATGTAGAGAAGAAGGTAGAACAATAAAATAGAAGATCCATCATGAAGCAAGTTGTACTCGCCTACGCCTTCTAGGTTGGTGGGAGAGTAATGGAAGAAGAAGAAGTAAATGAGAGTAATGAAGAGAGAGAGAAAAGTTGACTTATATATCAACCCCTTTTTATCTCAAACCCAAAATAAACAAAACCAAGCCAAGCTAACATGCCATGATAAACCAAACCAAATTAAACTAAGACCAAATAAACCAAATTAATATTAAGCTAAGCAAGACAAGTCTAATTATGGGTCGGGATTCCGTACACGTATACTGGAAATACGTATAACAAAAAACGAGAGTGACAACTCTACCCACCTTAAAAGAATTTTGTCCTTAGAATTTAATCAAGAGCTAGAGATATCGGGACAAGCCATACTAAAGCACAAGCCATCTATGACTAGCAACCAATCAAGCAATCATTCAAGCAAGCAAGAAATTTAAAAGCATAAGGCATAAGGAAGACATTATACCTTATGAGTCAAACATGTGTGGATAGCGCGAGCGAATATCATCCTCACGCTCCCACGTTGACTCACCTAAAGAGTTGTGACCCCAAGCAACACAGACTAAACTAATAGCCTTGTTCTTGTGTACCTTCTCTTTTCGGTCCAATATAGATATAGGCCGCTTCTCATATGAAAGGTTGGTACCAATAACTAGTTCCGAATGATCAAGGATATGGCTCAGATCAGGGATATACCGTCGTAATTGGGATATAAGGAGCTCGTCATGTACCACACCTAACGATGACAGAAGAGTGAGACGATAGGATACATCACCTACTCGTTCGAGAATGTCAAACGGCCCTATATACCTAGGACTAAGCTTTTCCCGTACGCCGAATCGAATGATGCCACGGGTAGGCGATATCCTAGGAACACCTGGTTACTGACTAAAAACTCAAGGGGACGTCGATGAGAATCGGCCCAATGGCGCTGGCGATCTTGGGCAACTCGAAGATGATCTCTGACTTGTCTGACCACCTCGATTGTCTGCGTAACCATCTCTGGACCAAGTATCTGCCTCTCACCTATATCATCCCAGACTAACAGGGATCTGCACTTCCAGCCATACAGTGCTTCAAAGGGTGCCATCTGGATACTGGCCTAAAAATTATTGTTATATGAGAACTCTACTAGGTGCAGGTGATCTTCCCATGCACCACTGAAGTCCAGCGTACAAGATTGCAACATATCTTCTAGAGTCTGAATTGTGCGTTCTGACTGACCATCTGTCTGCGGATGATGTACTGAACTGAACTTGAGACGAGTCCCCAAACTCTCTAGAAGACTCCGCCAAAAGTGTGATATGAATCTTGAATATCTGTCTGATACGATACTGACCGGCACTCCATACAATTTGACAATCTGCCTGAGGTATATCTCTGCTAGCTGATCCGTCGACTGTCCAACTCTGAAGGGGAGAAAATGAGCTACCTTCGCGAGATGATCAACTATAACCCAGATAGCATCTCTTCCAGCTAGGGATTTAGGTAACCTAGTTACAAAGTCCATGGTTATATGCTCCCACTTCCATTCTGGGATCGGTAAAGATTGAAGTAGTCCAGCTGGTCTCTGATGTTTAGCTTTAACTTGTTGGCAAACTAAACATCGGAAGACAAACTGGGCTATCTCCCATTTTATGCCATTCCATCAGAAATGCTGACGGTTGTCTTGGTACATCTTCGTACCACCGGAATGAATTGAATACTGAGAACTGAGACCCTCTGCCATGATCTCCTGTCTTATATCACCATAAGGTACACAAAGACGCCTTCTATGTCGAAGTATACCATCCTCATGAATATATAACTCTGCTCTCCGTCCTGCTACACATTCTGTCCTAAGCCGCTGAAGCTTAAAATCCGTTGACTGAGCTAACTTAATCCTCTCAACTATACTGGACTGAACTTGCATGCTGGCCATCAATGCCATATTGGTAGGTGGAATTATCTCTATCCTGATCTTCTAAATATCGGCTAACAATTCTGGTTGCGCTGTTAGAAAATAAACTCCAGCTCTTCTGCTTAATGCATCTCCTACTACGTTGGCCTTCCCAGGATGATACTGCAGGTTGATGTCGTAGTCCACAAGTACCTCTAGCCATCTCCTCTGATGCATATTAAGATCCTTCTGGGTAAACACATACTTAAGACTCTTGTGGTCGGTGAAAATCTCTACCCTATCTCCATACAAATAATGTCTCCACAACTTAAGTGCAAAAACCACCGCTGCTAACTCCAAGTCATGGGTAGGATAATTCCTCTCATAATCACGAAGCTGACGTGACGCATAAGCGACTACCTTACCATGCTGCATCAAGACACATCCCAATCCTATGCCGAAAGCGTCATAATAAACTAAAATTCCTCTAGTCCTATCTGGAAGCGTAAGAATGGGGGCCGTCATTAATCCTTGTTTCAACTTATCAAATAAACTCTGGCACTCTGTTGTCTAAATAAACTGTACATCCTTACGAGCCAACCGCGTCATGGGCGCAAAAATCTGATCAAAGTATGAAATAAATCACCGGTAATAGCCGGCCAATCCAAGGAAACTGCGAACCTTGGCGACTATACTGGGAACTGGCCGTGTCTCTATCGCCAGTATCTTTTGGGGGTCAACTTCCACTCCACCTCTGGTGATGATATGACCTAAGTAAGAAATACGATTAAGCCAAAATTTTTACTTGCTGAACTTCGCATACAACTGGTGTTCTCTGAGAATCTGAAGGACCACTCGAAGATGCTGCTCATGCTCCGCTTCATTCTTGCTATAGACCACGATGTCGTCTATGAATACTATCACAAACTGATCCAAATAAGGCATGAAGATACGATTCATGAGGTCCATGAATACAGCTGGCACATTGGTTGCTCCAAATGGCACAACAAGGAACTCCCAATGTCTATATCTGGATCTGAACGTTGTCTTCTGGATGTCTTGCTCTCTAACTCTGATCTAATGGTCCCCTGATTGCAAGTCAATCTTCGAAAATATTACCGCTCCCCTGAGCTGATCAAATAAGTCATATATCCTTGGTAGAGGGTAGCTGTTCTTGATTGTTATAGAGTTCAAGGTACGATAATCAACATATAACCTTGACGTACCATCCTTCTTTTTCACAAGAAGCATCAGGGCTCCCAAAGGTGATCTACTAGCACGAATGAATCCTTTGGTTCTGAGTTCTTCAATCATCTTATATAGGATCTTCAACTCTGATGGTGCCATTCTGTAGACTCTCTCTGACTCTGGTGCCGTCCCTGGAATCAAATCGATAGTGAACTATATCTCTTCTCCGGTGGCATACCTAGAAGCTCCTCGAGAAATACATCGGGAAACTCTTCAATGACTCTGGGAAACAGAACTTCCTCTGCTACTGCCATCTGTAAGACTTAGGGAGAAAGTTCAACTTCGCCTCTAGAGAATAAAAACTCTGCCTCACCCGAAATACCAAAAATAATCCTGCCAATATGGCAGTCTATTCTTGCGTATTGCTCATTCAACCAATCCATTTCTAGGACCACATCATAGTCGGCCGTCGAAAATTCTATCAACCTAGCGGGAAACTCTCTACCGCTAACTACGATTCGACACGAGTAAAACATTCTATCTACTCCTACAAGACTGTTACCTGTAATTATATTGAGCCTTACTGATAATGACTCGGGCTCCAGTCCTATCCGTGTAGTGAATCGTGCAGACATAAATGAATGCGATGCACCCGAATCAAATAATACTGATGCTGGAAAAGAGTTGACAAGAATGGTACCTGCCACCACCTCACCTTATGCCAATTCTACTGCTACGGTCAGAGCCATAGCCTGACCTTGTCTTCTTGGTGCTAGTCCCCTATATTGGAAACCTCTCTGTCGGTTCTGAATATGAGCTTGTGCATACTGCTGAGCTTGAGGCGGTAATGGCCTCGGAGGCTAGTACTAGTACTGCACTAGTGCTGGACCCCTAACTGATGGACTGGTTAGGTTTGATGACAATGAACTAGCTCTATTCGGACAGGACCCTATCTTATGCTCTAGTGTCCCACAAGCCAAGCACAATCCCTGTGCTCTATGATATTTTGATACTACATATCCTGGCTTTCCACAATGAGAGTAGCCCATTACGGAAGATTGCTTCTGCTTCTGCTGCTGAGGATACGCCGATGTCGAGTGCTGAATCGACGAGATTGTGGTCGCCCTCCTAGGTGCTCCAATAGTCGAAGCCGTAGCAGCCGGGGCTGGAGCTAATGACTGGGATATCTGCCTATGAGACCTCTTCCGTCCTCTGCTTCAATCTACAATCCTCTGCGAGGTATACTCATGTCTCTTCTCTGCTCGTAAGACGGCATCAAACGTCTGGTGCTCAAACTGCTCCACCGATATAATGATCTCTAGGTGGAGTCCTTACTGGAATCGCTGGGCTCGATCTCTTCGATCGCCACCAAGGTAGGAGCAAACCGATTGAGTCTGGAAAACTCGGCCGTATATCAATCGACCGTTCTTCCCATCTACTTGAGATTAGTGAATCTCATCTGCAGATCATATCGAGCTACTACATCAAAGTACTTGGTCTGGAACTTATTGCTGAATACCGCCCATAAAACAAGTGTTGGTAATCCAACTGCTAGCATCACCCACCAGCTGCAGGCTAAGTCCAATAACTACAGGCGCACAATGGCCACCTTCTCTTCCTTAAGAATCCTAGCTGCCTTCAAGATAACTTCTATATCCTGAAGCCACGCATCAGTAGCGATAGCATCTTTACTGCCGTCAAAGAAGGGGGATTCAGACGCTTAAAGCTGTTGGCCGTGTTGTCCCCTTGGTAACCAACTCTACCCATGGCATCTTATACTGTTTAGTGTAAGGCATCGCCCCGACGATCTTGTGATACAAGCAATTCCCGGATGAGTCCCACCAGGGTTCCATTGTTAGGCTCTGCAGTTGGACGGGTTGAACTGGGGGCTCTAAATCCCCGGTATGTATGACTTAGAAGGCTGCTCCAAAGTGTTGGGCTTGGTCCCCAGGTTGTTGCTGGTTCACTGGAGGTGCTCCGCTGGGCTGATTGGCAGGACCAGGAACAATGCCACTAAAGAAATAAAATAGGAAACAATAAGGAAGGACCAAGGTAGATCGAGGATATAAGCATGTGATCAGGTCAAGATTTCAGAAAGATTAGGAGATACGAGTAGAGATTAAGGACGAGTGCTGATTGAGACATCTATTCGGTAAAACCCCTACACATCTTGATTTACAAGACCTGCATGGGCCACCACTTAAACTGTGTCATGCCCCAGAACCAGAATACTGGAGAGCGGAAGAAGACACAGCCTGCTATGTATATAGAAGTGAATCCCACCTCGCTATACGGTCACAGCGGTTTAGATGCATGAGGGTTTAACTACAAGCCAACAGTCTCTTATGGTCAAGTACAAGTCTAGTATCTCAATCTCAAGCAAGCAAGTAAATATAACAAGATTGTATATCATCAGACATACAAAGTAAGGCATCCCATACATTACATATTCAGATGATCATGAAGCTAGTCATACAAAATACGAAGACTAGCAAGAGTTTAAGTCATACATGATCAACACTAGGATTTGTCAATCATGTTACAGCCCTTAGGTAGGTAGAAATATAAATTCAACATGAGCTAACACTTGCTCGGCGGCTAAACGCCTCAAAAGAATAATTTATAATAGAGTGGGAGAGTAAAATAAAATCTACTTGTTGCCAAGATTGTGTCTAGTGTTCACCATCTGGCTGGAAGGCTGGAAGATCCTCGGAAGCTACTCCAAAATCTGGCCATAAAAAACCAGCTGGGTCAGACCCCAGAAAGAGCAAGTGCCATAAGGGAGGCTTCACTTAAGAACTAAAAACCAGTATATTAGCACATAAAATACATCAATAATAATGAAAGACATGAGTTAGAGAAACAAGGTAATAAATGATAAGATAACTAAAGGACTATTCCAGTAACCAAGTTACAACCCGTAAACCAAACAAGGATCGGTGTTGTAACCCTTCACCTGAACAGAACTTAGTCTCTGGCCGATTATCAATAAAGCAAAGCATAAACGATAATGTGCTGAAATAATCATATAATGGCCTTGTCTATGTTAGACTATACTAGACTCCATCCATCAATCATGGCCAAACAATGAGTACGACTTGATACTTTAACTAACTAGCGTTATCACAAGCCTAGTTACTAACAAGATACATCGAGATGTTCTAACAGCCACAAGCCCTGCAGACTTAATCCTGGTTATCCAGTAGCAAGTTGAGAGAGTTGGATTAGGTGACTTGGGGGTGCAACACATGACAGTGTGCTGGAAATGTGCCTAACTCGACGGTAGGCTACAAGTCCTATTAAAGCGTCCAAATAACGGGACTGCCTGTAGCTGGAAAATCTCTTCATAAACTACTTAATCAATCTAGTCATTATCCTAGTCAGATTCAGTATGAATCCCTGACCATGGTAACCAGGAATTCATGTCCTAGACATGATGTAAGACGAGACATGTAGCTTATACAAGCACAAACACCCACAGTGTCCAAACAAGAGTTAATTAGCAAGTCAATATAGCCGTCACAATAGCATATCAAGATTATCATGTTAGGTTTACTTATTAAGAGTGCGCCACGATGGGCCACTATCATGTAGTATCATGCCAAGGTTGCTTGTCAAGAGTGCGCCACCACGGGCCACTATCATGTCACGTTACTTGTCAAGAGTGCACCACGATGGGTCACTATCAAGAATTATCTTATCAAGTTACTTGCTACTTGTTAAGAGTGCACCTTAACAAGCTACTATCATATTCTATCCTTACATTATCATGAATGAGAGAAACTTGCATAAATAGCTAGTAACATATTCTTAAAGCCAAAGAAAAGATCTACAACTTTCATGTTGGGAGTTGGGAGAAAGTTTAGCCACAATTCAGCCAAATAGCACATAAAACAGCCAAAAGTAGCCAAAACAGGCACTATGTGGCCTTCTGCGGCATTCTGTAGTACTATGTCGCAGGCTGCGGCACTATACGACAGGCTGTACTATACGACAGGCTTCACTATACGGCAGGCTGCACTATGCTGCAGGTTGCACTATGCCGTAGGCTACGTTACCATGCGGCACTATGCAGTAGGCTGCACTATGCGGCAGGCTGTACTATGCGGTAGGCTACATCACCATGCGGCACTATACGGCAGGTTGTACTATGCGGCAGGTTGTACTATGCGGCATGCTGTATCACCATGCGGTACTATACGGCAGGCTGTACTATGCGATAGGCTGTACTATGCGGCATTATTCATTGTCCCAGTCAGATTCAGGACAGATGAACTTAAAAAATATTCAAATCTTATTTTGGCCATAACTTTATCAAAACAAGCCAAAATCTAACTTTTCAAAGGTCTATTTTGGGTAAAATCAAATTCTCTATAATATAGAATAATCAAAACTTGAAAATAATAAAGTTTGATAGATCAAAACCTAAGAAAATCAAATTCTCTATAATTCTTCTATGACTTTGTTGCATTTATTTTATGTGGTGTCATATTTTATTTTGGACACATTGCTTATATGACTTGATCATGTATTTCTGGTTCTGGTACTTATCAAGTTCTTCATCTTGTACTTGCATCATAGGGAGGGAAATACTATGTATATGTGACCAAAGTCCAACCTAGGTATTAATGTGGATAGCCTAATCACACACCCGTGCACGTTTGATTAAGTTGTACCTTATACTTGTTCTTTATTCATGATCTTTGTCCAACAGGTCACATATTTCGTATGTATTTCAAATCACGAGTCATGATCTTCTTGTTTCATGTTCCAGTAGGTTATTGCATCTATGGTGAGTCAGGTTAGTCATATTTCATTGCATTTTTATTTATGCATGTGTTGTACTTGTATACTGTTGTAGATTATACTTTGCTCCTTTTCTGACGGGATCGTTGATATATTAGACCAGGGCAAGATGATAGCGCTAGAATGGATGACGACTCCTAGAACATGCTAGAAGGCCAGACGCATATATTTTTAATATATTAGATAGTTTCCATGAGACAGATGTATTATTATTTTTGATTTAGTTACCGGATTTGTCTCCAGAGGTTGGACATGTATGATGTACTAAAAAGATATATTGATCTGTGATCGTGTGAGTGTGTGCTGGATCGTTTTTATTTACTAGATCTGTGATTGAGCATTATGATCATTTGAGGTTTAGACAACTCACTACATTCGATTCTGCGGTATAGGCTGGACATACCTACGCATCTGTACCTGATCATACGGGCACGGGTTGTGACACATTTTTAGTGGTGGCCCATGCAGATCCGTCTAATGGTGCTTAGGACTAGGGTACCATTGGGAGCCTGCGATATAGGAATGCTTATTCGCAGCTTAGTCCGATTGTATGATTGTATATATTTACTATTTGTATTACTTCTTGAAATCGTCGTATCTTCTTGAGTCTTGTGGATGACTAAGGAGATACAAATTTGGTTTCAAAGAATTATTTTCTCTCCATTATTCTTTAGGGACTAGGCCAATTATTATTTTAGAAGTTTCGACAACTCTTTTAGCAAACCTCTCATCAATGACTAATTTTTCCAAGCCCTTAAAATTCCTTTGTTAGTTTTTCTAAAACTACTTCTATTTAACTTTCCTTGAACCAATTCAAATATTCTATTATAGAACCCATGGACTAGCTATTTAGCCCAACTTATCTTTTGAATTCTCCAACCTTTTTCTTGACCATAAGGAATTATTTTACCAAAATCATTCCGATATAGGTTGATATTCCCTATGTAATTTCCAGAGCCGAAATATTTTTCATTGGTTTCTTCCAACTTGAAATCACAATATTCAAACTTATTTCGAATTTCTTTGTTGATTTTGTCGATTTCAAATTTGACTTTCCTTGACTATAAGGAATTATTTTCCAATATTATTCCATCATTGGTCGAGATTTTCCTAGAAGAGCCAAAGATATTATTCAAGCCAACCCGAATCCTCACTCACACTATTTTCAGTCAACTCAATTATCCGGTAAGTTTGGATCAATTCAAAGTCTATGGTTTTCTGGAAATTATTGAAATAGAAAGGTCCATGAACATATACTTCCCTTTGTACACCTCAATACTTTCCTCCTGGTAATCGATCATTTGATTCTCAAGAACCGATGCTTACACTAGAAGTGTAGATATCTACATCTTTTCCTATCATAATTAACATGGGACTTGTTTGATTTTCAGAAACTCCTTTGGAAGTCCTATGGATAAAGTTAAGAAAATATTCGACGACCTACTATGGCGTGGCAGATGCGCACTGCAGTCATTTATTTGAGTTATGCAGACTGTGGATTCACTGTAGCAAGCTCCGCACTGGCGAGGCATGGACTCAATGTTAAAGTGATTACAGGTGTTCAAAGGTTTTCGGATATTATTGAGGCTATGTCCTAAGTACATAATATTTTGATCTCTTGAGTTGTTCCAACAAAATTGGATAAAGTTGATAGAATATTCGGTAATCTATAATTATTAGAGTCACGGAACCAATGGTTCACTGTAGCCAGATGTACACTACATTGACGGGGCATAAATTTTAGGCAAAGTGACTTTAGATATATGTGGATGCCGGATACTATTGAGACTATATCCTTGTCATAAATATAATATATTTGGCCTCTTATCACCATTGAAAATTTTACCGAAATTATCTCGATTTGTTTTGGTCTCATTTAAAATCTTAGCAGTTGATACCATTTTTAGAAATTATTTCTATTACCAGAGGTTTCATATAGAAATTTTTACTTGATTTTCTAAAACTCATTAGGACTATTTTCCAACACATATTGGCCCAATCTTATTCATGGTTCAACTCTAGTGTAATGCATGTATGTTGTTGATAGTTACATTTTTGAAAGCTATGTATATACTTTGTAGATTGTTATATATACTAGATAACTGATATACATTTTGTGTATGGCTATATTTAGTTGATAGCTACATACAAAGAAAACATAGATAAGTTACCTAGCTCATTTTAGGGTATCCTTGGGAATTAGTAATTTAATGAGGGTTAGCTAAGGGTAAGAAAGGTGGTAGAAGAAGATCTTGGGTACGCATGTTATTAATAAGCCTAGAAGAAGTTATAGATTATGGAGCTGGCGACTTATTTGAGAGAAAGATGATAGAACTGTTAGTAGGTTCTTATTAATGCCTAGGCATCGGATTCCAACAAGTAAGGGAATACAACAAATCTCGAAGGGATAACCAATTATAGGATTAAAAGCAAGGACATGATTTACTTGAAAAGATAGAGAAAGCCATAAGTAGAGTTAGCAAGAAAAATCTAGGATTTGATAATGTCTCCTATAAAGGAAGTGAATTTGGAACTATAATTCATGATACTATGGGGATACGAAGATCAAAATAAAGGAACACTTAAAGGGATCAATTTTTTCGAGAAATTAGATAACTGTTATATATGAAAAACGATGGGTATAACCTATAGAAAGCTTTTATAGAATTGTAGTAAGGAATGGAGACAAGAGCATTGGTAGGCAACTCTGGAATACCAATACTGAGCAGGTTTACAGGATAATAGTTAAAGTGAAAGAGCAGTTGAGTTTTAAAATTTTGTTAGAAGATTGTCAAACGTTGAGGATTTAAATTTGATTAATTGGTTCTGGATTTGAAATTCTCGAAAACATAGATTGATTCAACAGAAATTTTGAGAATTTTCTAAATTGGATATCGATCGACAATTATAATTATAAGGTTGGTTTAATGTTGGAATTTGAAATAACAAATAAACTCCAGGTGATGAAAAGTTAAATTAGCTGATTTTAGATGTCTTTTAGCTCATAATAAAATTAATTATAGTGCTTGGGGTAGTCATCTTAGTTTTCTGTGGGTTTCCTTGCTTATTGTTTAGCTAATTCAGCGAGTTAGAAGATTAGGTTCCGGATAAGGGGTTAATTAGCTAATTATCTTATAAGTTTCTTTTACTTGAATCGTCTTTTTATTTTCTCCTTATTTGATCATCATCCAATCTTATTTGGATCCTATTATAGATGCATTCATGATCGTGCCTAAATTTGATTTTTGATCGTATCTAGACGACTCTTAAATCGTGCATGTATAATTTTCGATCATAACTAGATTTTAATTCTATCCTTGATAATGCCTAAATGATTTTGATTTTGATTTCGACTTGGTCATGCCTAGATAATTTTGGTTCTTTTGGTCATGACTAGATCTTTGGTTATACCTAAATAATTTTGATTATACTTTGATCATGTCTAATTTTTGATATTTGATCATACATATGACTTCAATTTTTACTCCAAAAATGTTTTGATCAAATCTTGCCTATACAACTTAATTCTATTGATCATGCTTCGAATCAATTCTAGAATTTGATTTTTTGCTTATGCTTAAATTTGATTTCTGATTAAGCCAAATTACACTAATTTTAAAATTCATGTTTTAATTATTCTTAGTAGTATCATTTCTATATTGATTGTATGACTCTATTAGTCGTGACTATATCATTTTGGCCATATTTTGACTAATCGTGTTTAATAAATTTTTGAATTTTATTCCAACCCGTGCTAGTTATGCCTAAACGATTTTTTTTGATGGTGCTTAGGTCATGATTATATTCTTGATCATATTTAGAATTCAATCATGACTATGTCATTTTGGTATTATTTTGACCATGTCTAAATTTTGATTTTGATCATATGATCACTCCTAGATATTCTCGATCCTACTAGTCGTATCTAAATTTTGAATTTATGTTTAACCAATTTTAACCTTTTTTAAATTTTTATATTCATACTTATTATGCCATTTGAAATTTCGAGGACACAATTTTTCTAAGGTGGGCAGATTTGTAACCCCATTGTTCCTAAATAAATAATATTTAGAATTATTTTTAGTATTTTATTATTTTTCAAATCATTTACTGAATATTTTATTCAAATTTGTTTTGTAAGTTTTAATAAATTTCTTATTTAAATGACTTTCTATTTATTTGCTATGATATATCTTAAAGTTATTTGTTAAGCTAATTATATATGTACTAATTTAGACTAATTATTTGGATTAATTAATATTTCTAGATTAAATTAATTACTACTAGCTAGAATTACTTAAAGTTTAATTAGCTATAGTTTTCTAAATATGGCAATGGCAGATTTGTAATTATTTCAGTTTGGACTGATTATTTGGAAAATCTATTAGGGAATGCTTAGCCACATGACTTGGTAGAAATATTCTTGAATTATTGACTAATTAGGATTAATCATGATTAGTTTGCAATATTCCAGAAATATTCTTCCGAGCCCATGTGCCTAGAACTTCTAGGACTTTCCTAATCATTACTTTTGTGGTCCTAATGACCGTGTCCCACTCGTATCTGTGTCCTTTTCATTAACTCTTTTACATTTATATTTTATGTCCAACCCCAACACGGACATGCCCATGTCACCGTCACCCCTGCTATGTCCCCCGACACAGGTGACATCCAAAACATCCCTTTCGATCGCCGCCAAGGGCCATCGCTCGACCATGCCGTCACCTCGCCAGATCTGGGCCGTTGACCACCAAGAACCCTAGCTGCCATAGTCTTTGTTGATCATCGTTTCTCGCCGAGAAGTCCCCACTGCATCACCGAATCTGGACCATCAAAGCTCGTTGCCATGTCCTCCGTAGCCCACCGAAGTCTCCCCGACTCGCGAACTAGAATTCTCCATCGAGAACCTCCACTTGCTTAGGATCACTGCTGTCGTCCACACGAGTAACCACCATGAGAAGCCTCGTCGAAGCTGAACGTCACCGCTTACTGCCGCACTGGATCTCCAGCAGGATCTCAACCGTAGCTCCACCGTCGCACAGGATCTCCAGCAAGATCTCGACCGTAGCTCCACCGCCGCACCGAATCGAGCACCTAGTTGAGTCGCAGGTGAGCCCTCCTATTCATCTACTACTTCTTCTTCTTGGTCTTCTTCTTCTCCATGTTCTTTTGCTTCATCTTCTTTTTAGGGTATCACAATCCGCACCCGCTTTTCGGACGCAAGCTCGTGAGCAAGCCAGCTACGCATCAAGCGGACTCCAGCCCGACTCGTATACGTAAACGTTGTCACGGCTAGGGTAGGCTGCCAAAATCAATCGACAATAAGGATAATAAACATGAATGAACACTATGTGTCGTGGTCTGCAGCCCACTAGCATAAATGTTCGATAAGACTCCAAGGAATATAACAAGGGTCTATAAACTGAATCAATAAATAAGATATCTCATGTTAATGAAAGGAAAGCACGAGAGGATAACAATGTAATATTACTGACAAATATCTGAATCTCATAAGCAATATCGTAATCGTCTGAAACCCACAAGCGTCATGATCCTCCGCCATCCAGAACTGCTAACTAACTCCACGTAATAACTACCCTGAAGAGATCATCAGGTCCTTAGAGGACATAACAAGATACATAATATACATGCCTATCTAACAATTTCATCATGTGCAAGAAAATAAACAAGAAGAACAAGAACACAACAAATGACTACGAAAACGAACATGAATACACGAACACACGAACACTAGAACAACTACATATAAATGAACTGCCGAGCGAACAATGAATCACGAGATCAATGGGAAACAAAATCCTTGCCCCGAGTAGACTCACAGGTTTGAACTAATCTCTAACCCTCGTCCCGAGTGTGGACTCTTTGGTTAGTTCTAATCACTAACCCTCGTCCCGAGTGTGGACTTTCTGGTTTGTTCGCGGCAAGGCACCCTCATCCCGAGTGTGGACTCTCTGGTGCAAGTATAAGTCAACATCCTCATCCCGAGTGGACTCTCTGATGCAAGTATAAGTCAACATCCTCGTCCCGAGTGGACTCTCTGATGCAAGTATAAGTCAGCATCCTCGTCCCGAGTGGACTCTCTGATGTAAACAGATCAAGACAACACCCTCGTCCCGAGTGGACCCTCAGGTGCCAAGAAAACAAACACCCTCGTCCTGAGTGTGGACTCTCTGGTATAATGGATCAACCCTCGTCCCGAGTGTGGACTCTCTGATTGGGTAAAACGATAGTCAAGGATTTAGAAGTTCACTATACGCACTTGTTCTATGACACGACTCAAGCAAGGTACTGGTGAGAAACTCCAAGTATGAACCACAAGACCAAATATGAACACGACTATATGCAATGAAAACAACTCAACAGAATATAATACGAAAGGCACATGTCCATAAACAATCAAAACTGGAAAATAAAATACAATGCATGTAAATAAAACTGTAGACGGAGGCAAGGTATACTTGTCTGTGGTCCTTGCACAAACCGTAGTCACAAGTCGAGGATGAGGGGATGCTAATCTAGGAGCTGTCAACCTATAACACATATCACATCATGAACCGTGCACGAAAACTATAAATCAATTCTAATATTCTAGTTCTAAATTCATGAAATAGTGGCTAGTTGGGTTACTAATCTAATAATAATTAATTCTAGAATAATTTACTTAATAACCTAATTTAACCTAATAATAATCTGAATATAATCTAAACATGCAAGTTTGGCCATCAAAAGTCATGTTTCCAATTTTGGAAACCATGGCACGCAAATCGAGGCGTACCGTTGACTATTTAGTCAAACACTATAGATTCTAGATTTTGAAAGTGCACCTTGGTAAATTTTAGTGCCACGAGTGCGCTGGAATCAACCGTGCCACAAATCATGCTTTGGTCAAAAGATATCGCCGTTATGGCTAATCGTGACCAAAATGGTGATCAACCGATCAATTTTGAGTTCAACAGAATAAATAAAATACTAGATGAATGAAACAATTTTTGGGAAAAATATATGTCATAGAGCTCTGTGTTAGTTTTCCGAAACTTTAAACGGTTCATGATTTTGATTTCTGGTTCTCCCGAAATCTCAAAAACACCGAAACGTGTCAAGTTTCGGACAACCAACACTATACGAATTTTCCAGAAATTTAGGAATAATATATACAAAAATAAATTATATATTCATAAATTTTACCTCGAGACGAATTCAATAAAAAATGGCACGCTAAAATCACGTCGGAGTTGACGACAATCGTCTCGGGAAGTCGAGATCTCTACTAGAACTCTCTCTAAAAAAGGCGGCTGAAATTTAATTAGAGTTTTGAATATAATAATATATATATAAGAGAGAGGGAGGTGGTTCAGCCTGGGCGCCGATAGGTGGGCCCCCCTGGGTGAATTACTGGGTAATTAATTATTTTAATCTAGAAAATCATTTAAAAATCATTTTATGTCCAAATAAATCAAAATAAATTGCAGAAAAATCCAGAAAAATTCTAGAAAATTCTAGAAAATATTTCTAAGTGTCTAGGACCTAAATAAAATAACTTGTCTCAAATAGTCCCAAATGACCTTATAGTAATTCATAAAAGTCAATAACATGAATATATCTTTAATAAATAAATATCTAAAAATGTCTAAAAATCATAGGAAAATATAATATAGCTATAGCATGCTCATAAACCCTATCTAGAGATCATGTGACCACAAGATGGTCATAAATCACCTATGGGCTTAGTCACAACTTCTATGATCATAGAAAAATTAAATGTAAACTAATCAAATAAAAAATATATCACAAAATTTTGAGAAGAGGAGTTACAAAGGGTTTATGGGAAGTCTGCTGGAGAGTATGAGGAAGAGAGAGAAAGAGAGAGTTATAGAATTTAGGGTTTAGTTAAAGAACCAGGTATTAGGCCTAATGTTAGGCTTTGGGATATGGAAGAAAGAGCAGCAGTACAAAAGTGGCTGGACCACTGGGCCGGGCTAGGAGAAAAAGCCCAGAAGAAAAGAAAAGAAAGGAAAATAGAGAAGAAAATAGAAATGGGAATGGGCTGTGTGGGCTTAGGTTGTTTATTGGGCCTTAGACTATTTTATATTATTGTTATTATTATTATTGTTATTGTTGTTAGTATTATTATTATTGTCAATTCCTATTAAATGATTTTATTAAATATTATTATTACTAGTATATTTCATATTAATATTTAGATAGCTACATTAATAAATTAAATATGTTACTAGTATTTATAGTTAAAAATAATTTTCTATGAATATTATTTTGATTAAAAAACTATTTTGCTAGTACTAAGTTGCTAGTAGAAATTTTCTAAATAATTATCGATCTAACTAAAATTATTTTCAAGTTCTAGTTATTATTTAAATAAATTTTATAAAATCATTTTCTTGCTAGTTAATATATATATATATATATATATATATATATATATATATATATATATATATATATATATATATATATATATATATGATTAGTAATATTATATTGCTAGTCTTTATAGATAGTTAGTAGTATTATATAAATAGCTAGTTTATGGAGTTAGCTAATAGGTAGCTAGATAATGCCATTGACTAGAATCTGACCTATTATTGCCATATTTTAGGTGGAGACATTGAGACATTGATTTGCAAGGACAAGACAAGTACTTCTATGACTTTGTTGCATTTATTTCATGTGGTGTCATATTTCATGTTGGACACGTTGCTTCCACAACTTCATCATGTATTTCTGGTTCTAGTATTTATCAAGTTCTTGATCTTGTACTTGCATCTTGGGAAGGGGAAATACTATGTATATGTGACCAAAGTCCAATCTAGGTATTCATGCGGATAGCCTAATCACACACCCGTGCACGTGTGATTAGGCCATACCTTATACTTGTTCTTTATTCATAATCTTTGCCCAACCGGTAACATATTTTGTATGTATTTTAAATCATGAGTCATGATCTTCTTGTTTCATATTCCAGTAGGTTATTGCATCTATGGTGATTCAGGTTAGTCATGTTTTATTGCATTTTTACTTGTGCATATGTTGTACTTATTATACTATTGTAGATTGTACTTTGTTCATTTTCTAACTGGATGGTTGACATATTAGACCAGGGCAAGTGGATGGCTCTAGAATTGATGACGACTCCTAGATGATGATAGAAGACCAAACGCAGATATTTTTTATGTATTAGATAGTTTCCATGAGACATATGTATTATTATTTTGGATTTAATTACCGGATTTTCTCCGGAGGTTTGACATATGTGATATACTAAAAAGATATAGTGATTTGTGATCGTATGAGTGTGTGCTGGATTGTTTTCGTTTACTAGATCTGTGATTGAGTATTATGATCATTTGGAGTCTAGATGGCTCACTACCGTCGATTCTGTAGCGTATGCTGGACATACCCACGCACCCGTACCCGATCATGCGGGCACGGGTCATGACAATACAATTATGATAGATTAATTATGTACAAAGGGGAGGAAAGAGAAAGAAAAAAATAAAACAATAATTTTTTTTCCGCAAAGCTTTATGTACGTATTAAATATTATTCTCTATCTTACAAAACAAGAAAACTTTGGTTTTCCATGCTTTCATGCTTAGCACAATTTTTTATGTTTCACCTTCTCCTTAGAAGATTTTATATGAATAGTTTATAAATATTGTACGGTATAAGAAAAAATAACTATTCATGTGCAAAATAGTAAAACTAAAAGCTATAAATGACAAATTAAGCATAGCTTATAAGAATTATATCATGAAAAAGATTCAAATATAACATTTTGAGGGGCATTTAGAAAGAAAACAATTCCTTCAATAAAAATACAAAAATTCTAAAAAAAAAAAATTCAAACTCATCAATTTCAGACCGTTGGATTACACACATTTTATCCCTTGTTTGCAAGTTCCTAAAAAATCAAAGGCATAAATAGAAATATTTTAAGTTCCTATTTTGAGTTCAACACAAAAGATTAAAGTTATTTGGGATGTGGAACCAATGGCTGTTATCTCTTCAGCAATGGAAGAAGACCTCCGTATAACTACCACATTTCAACATAGGGGTATTTTGGCAATTTTTCAGGTTAATTATTTATATATATTATTTTATATTAGTGTTTGTCTAGAATTATATTAGTGTCAGTTAGTGGCTAGCCAATTAGATTCTGCAAATGTTAGTACTAATTATTGTTAGTAATGACTTTAGCAATTAGAATTAATTAAGTTTAGTTGTCATGAAAGGAATATTCCTTTTAGTTGTAGTGATTCCTTCATTTAGTTAATTAGATTCCATTCATGACAAATGGAGAGGGGCAAACTTAATATTTTGGCATGACCAAAATTTTACTACAAGAGATAATATCTAATTATGGATTCATCCATTCATTCTATTTCACTCATTAGCCTAAATTTTTTTTAATGCTTCTTCTTTCCCAAGCTAATCTAATTTTCTACAAATTTTACTCAATCCACTTCCAATGATAGCCTAGAGCATTAGAGAGCACAAGAAGATCCCTAGGAGAGGAGCTTGCTAGGAGATCGTATCCGAATCATCCCTTTCGTGTCCAAATTTGGAGTTCTCCAAAGGAGGGACACACAAGTTGGGTAAATCTCTATTCTACCCAATTTCATTGTTAGGAACATCCATTGAACCCATATGAACCTTCCTACAGGTGGATTTGACTTCGTAATGATAGATCTAGGTATTATAAGCTTTCAATTTAGTAGATCTTGGTTTTTGTCATGAGTAGTGTTGATTTTTATGATCATTATGTATTAATTACGAATTTGTGACAACCAAGTATTCGATACGTGCAACTAAAGGGATTTTCGTGTCCCATTTTAGCTGAGATTGGGTGTATGTGTCCTAAATAGGATATACGACGTTGTATCATGGTATCTCATGATATGCACGGTTAGATTTGGGTGTATACATGTGTTCTTTTATCCAAAATAATCAAAATTCGTCATACTATTCATCCTCGTTTTTAGCAGCCACATCAACTTAGAAATACCATACCTCTTAACTAAGGACTCCGATTAATCTCCTTTTTTTAAAAGAACCGTATCGAAGTTAGCTTTCCAAATATATATATTAATAGGCCAAATTTGTGCTGAAACTTTCTGTAAAACTGTTTGAGTATCAGGTGTCCGAAAGACGAAAGTGATTCGGTGTTTACGCAATTATGGGAGCTTCCGGACACGAAAATGTAATCCGTTTGAAGTTTCGGAAAGCTGATACCAAGGATTACGACATACTTTAACCCTAGAATTTAGTGAATATGTCTAATAGTACAGTATTGAGTTCAAGTAGAAAAATGACTATACGACATAGGCATTTTGTGTATCCTATGAGCTTAAAGGTATTGTAGATATCAAGTGAGTATAGGTACCATAGGTTTCCATTTATAAATATATATATATATATATAATATATATATATATATATATATATATATATATATATATATATATATATATATATTGAAATGGCTCAGGCTCAGGAGCTCCGCTCCCGCTCATGGCCCCTCGGGGAGCCGAGTCCCTGCTAGGGACGCTGCCTCCTCCCAGCGTCGGGGTTCGCATCGCCGCCGGTCGGCTGTCCCCCGGCCCCCTTCCTCCCTATGGCCGAGCCTTCGCCCGACCTCCTCGCGCTCCTAGGCTTCCCTCCCAGTCCTGCTCTCCTCTCCTACTCCCCTGCGCCTCCCGCTCCGCCGCCCATCCACCAATCCCCACCTCCCTCCTCCCTCTGCCCTCATCTTCACCCGACCCCCTCCCTCCCCTCCCCCCCAAAGCTCCGTCCCGGTCGGCCATTCCTCAGGCTATTTCCCCCCTCCCGTCTAGTTCTAGCGGCCGGTCTGCAGTCCTCCTCCTGGAGCCGTTGGGTCGGAGGAGCCCCCCTACTCCTTGGGCTACGAGCAGCCATCCCACCCCTCACCTCTTACTTTTTTGAAAGGTTGTGTGGGAGCGCCAGTTGGCGGCCACGTGACCTCGATCCCCGAGATCTCCTGGAGAGTCCTGTCGCTGTATGGCGCAGTCAACGATTGCTTTTCGCCTAGCCATGCGGCCGGGTATGACGCAGTCTCCGAGGGCTTTCCGCCTGGAGCAGTCAACGAGTGCTTCCCGCTTGGCGCTGTCACCGAGTGCTTTCTACCTGGCCACGTGGCCAAGTCTGGCGCAGTCCGCGGTCCAGCGTTCCCCTGGGGAGTCGTATCGCAATATGGTGCAGTCCCCGAGCACTTTCAGCCTGGCCTCATGGCTCACCAGGTCCGCTACGAAGCGGTTAAACCAACCCCTCCCAAATCCCCATTAATGCTGAATATCCTCTCCTGGAATATCCATAATCTGGCAAACAAACCCCTAATGAGGAGAATCACCAGTCTCAAGAAAATTTAAAAGATCGACATCTTGATCATCCTCGAACCCAAAATCTCTTATAAGAGACTCAAATCCATTCAACTGCAACTTGGCTTTCACTCGGCCATTGTCGGAAGACACAACATCTGGATTCTCTGTTCCAAAGCCGTAAAAATCAGTATCATCAATGACTCCAGTCAAGCCCTGTCTTGCTGGATGGAACATCCTTTAATCCCCAATCGTACCATCCTTTCAGCGGTGTACGACAGTTGTGACATTGCAGAACGCAGACACCTTTGGAACGATCTCCTGGACACCTACCACCACAACCGCAACCTCTCATGGCTCTGCATCGGAGACTTCAACGCCATCACTTGTAGAGATGAGAAGATAGGTGGCCACCTTCCCCCCCTCTCTGCCATGAAAGACTTCAACAACTTCATCTTCAACTCCCACCTCACCTCCCTCCCTTTCATCGGCAATGCATTCACCTGGTGCAACATGCAGGAAGGCGACCGCTGGCAATTCTCCCGCCTTGATAGGGCTCTAACAAATGACCACTGGTTTGACACGGAGACTACCTCCAAGCTCTCTCACCTTAACGCAACTGAATCCGATCACGTCCCCCTGCTGGTTGGAATCACCAGCACCTCCAACCACTCCAGAAAGAGCTTCCACTTCCTGGACTTCTGGAGCAATCACCCATAATTCTTAGGGGTAGTAACGGAAGCGTGGAACAGCGCAGACTCCAGAGAACCCCTTAATCGCGTGGCCATAAAGCTTCAGGCCACGAGGAAAGCTTTGACTGTTTGGAGCAAGCAAGCTTACGGGGATATCTTCCAAGCTATTCGAGAGGCAAAAGACGACGTGACTCGAGCTGAAGCGAAGAACATGGCCGACTGTTCGCCCGACTCCAGGAAGGCGCTGAACCTCTGTAACGCCCCAGTCCGAAAATACGTAGGACTAGAAACGTATCATGCCAGCTGTCTACATGCGAAGTATACTCCAATATATGGATATCTCGTATGTACACATAAGCTGTAAAATATAGTAACCATGAAGCTAATCTCATCCACAAACCAATATATCATAAAATTAAGTTATTAAAGTCATTTGTACAAACGTTAGACGGAGACATATCCACTACCAACAAGTTTAAATAAGAAAGAAATATACAAATAACTAATTTGGTCGAACAAAGCAAATAACGAGTCCAAAAGCAATCATCACGGAGGAAGGAAGACGTGGCCTTAGCTCGAGCACCTGCAAGAAATCATGAAACACACCCCTCGAGAGAACACCAGGTCCTCAGAGGGACGTAACAAGACACATAATATCATGCCAATAAACTGAATAATAAAATCTCAACAGAAAAGTATGCACGAGTAAAGGTTCCTAACCATTCTATGTGGAATGCACTTTAGAAGACAACGTTCTACGCAGGAGCTTAGGTGTTCAGCATAGATGGAGAGAGAGTGGTAGTAGGTAGCGCTCATAAGAGACACTATCGACCATGGGCAGAAATTAGTGCTCATACGAGAACTATCGGCCCCGGGGCAGTAAGTAGCGCTCATCCGAGACACTATCGGCCCAAATCTATGTGTGTACTGAACATGTAGCCCCTACGCTAGTAACTGTCTCCTTCCTCCCCATGATACTATACATGTGTCGACTCCACGATACTGTTTAATCTTTAATAACTGCCAAGTCTTCTACACAAATCTATTAGCAGTCATATCCTAACGCACGGCCTGTACGCACCGATGTACGATCGGTACGCAAGTCCGAAACTATATGCGACTCACAACTCACACACAATCCATGGCACATCGTGACAGTTTATGAGATGCTCTAAACATATGATAGTCCCTTAACTGTAAGGCAATTGCATAAAGTATAATAATTTGCATCTATATATAGTTTTGAAAGAATAATATTTTATTTGCTAAAAATAAGAAAAAGCGTACAAGATATTGAGCAAGAAATTTAAACAGTAAAGGCAAGGTGTCTTGTCTGATTTCGTGCTGTAAATATGAAATGCCGCTCCCGCGTCCACGCCTCCGGAACCCGACGCTCCTAGATAATTAATTAACTAAATTAAGTCACTACTTATGAAACTTACGATACGACTTAATTAGTCAAAGTAATGCGTTAAAATTATATTCAATCTCTTGTGGAACCATTTAGATCCATACAATCACACACAGGTTCCACGAGACATCGAAACACAGTTTTAGGGTTTCTAACTTTTAATTAGTCGGTAATACCCCTACTTCAATAACATACTTAAAAATCATATAAAAATCATAAAAATAATATTTAAACTAATTTTCTACAGATTTATCTCTAAAATTCTAGAATTAATATTTCTAAAGATATTTATGACTAGTTGATTAATAAGTCAGCTAGTCTACCCGAAACTCGCCCGGAACATAGTTAATGACTCAAAATTGCTAAAATAACCAAAAATATATTTTAAACAGCAATAAAATAATTTATTTCATAGAATAATATTAGAGGTACAAGGGTTGAGTTATACTACAAGTTTGGGACATTTTAGGTCAGCTGGTTACCCGAAATTAACTATTTTTGACCTATAATTTTTTCGACCAGATTTGAGTTTCTAAAATCGTGGAAAAATACTTAAAAATTCTAATTTATGTATATGAACATACATAAAATCAGTTTCAAAAATAGGCACCAATAACTCATAGTTCCTTTACAATGGGGTTAATTTTGGTCCTACCGACACATGAATATTACGCATATATTTCATGAAACCTTTGTGGATGATTATACCTAACAAAAGCCATCAAAATATGGTTTCTACAGAATTAATAACATATTTTCTATAGAATTTTAGCAAAGGTTTTTAGAAGAAAAGATTTGGGTTCTTACCAAAGATCCTTGTTAGAAAGGGTGATGATGACTTCTCTTCACCAAAGCTCCAATCTTTTCTGCTATCCTCGCTTGCTAATCCTCTTTTTGTGAGTATAGGAGATTTGATAATGGCTATAGAGGATTGGATGGGGGAGATGGAGTTTTTAGGGTTTGTTTTGAGGGGTTTCGGGGATGTATGGTGGAGGAGATGAGTTTTTGTGAAGGATGGAGATATGTGCAATGGAGGAGATGATGTATAGATGCTATGAGGAGTTTTTTGCTGCCAAAATTATGGAGAGGGAGAGGGGTTTTGGTCGGCCAAAAGTGAGGGAGAGAAAGATTAGAATTTGGATAAGGTTTGGGATAAGTTGGTATATTTAAACATATCCTTAAATGAATTTTAAGCAATCTAGAATTTAAATCCTATTTAGTTTGATGCATTTGGCCATGGGGGGTTGTTTGGTCAAAATTAGCATGGTGGGGTCCATTTGGCATGATTTGGATGTTTAGTGAGTTGGCAAGTTGATTGGATTGAGGATTTAAAAAGGGGTTTCCTAATATAGAACTATTTAATTCTATCTATGCAATTACACCACAAAATCTGAATTAAATACAAATAAATGTAATTATTAATATTTATTAATGCTCAACATGCCTACATAAGGTTGGGTTTGGCTTGGAAGAGGTTTGGGAAGGTTTGGTGCAACCGGGTCTCCTAAAAAGTCATAAAGGCTTTCTTAACTAATTAATTAAATAAAAATATAATTTGTGCCATAATTTGAATGGTTAACATGCAAGAGATTACAATATGACCATGACATTCCTAACATGGCTAGCATACTAGTTAAAGCACCCGACTACGCTAGGAATGCCATACTTTCTAGTCGTCTTGCATATTCAAACTCAACCATGGCTATAGTCCTTTTATATAATATAAATAAGATAAAAATAAATTAAAATTAAATAAAATCCAAAAATAATTTAAATATTCCATTAAATTATAAGGGTTTTTACATCCTACCCAACTTATGACAATTTCGTCCTCGAAATTAAAAATAATCATAATATCAATAATTGCGAGATTTTGTACGGAGGGAGAGTAGGTACGTCAAATCTTAGCTCAATTTTTGAAAGGATGGAGGGGTGGTTTCATAGGAATCCCAATTGACCTCATATTCTACAAGATGGGGTATGCTTCCTTCCAGACTCTACCCAACTTATAGAAGTTGGCCACCCGTAAAGATCGTCATCATTACAAGACCTTAAGGAGGACAATTTTTAGGGAGGGGCACGAGAATAATGGACACTTCTGACCATAGTCTTGGATTCTAAGTGAGCCTCGATAACACCATAACATTCTTGGTCAATAATAACTATAAGAAAGTTACTACAATCAAATATTGTCACTCTAGGGGTCATGCTTCTGACAAGCTGGTAGTGACCTCTTGTTGGAATATACTAAGGTGTGTCGGTTCAGAAGGATTCGTTCTACATCTAACATGGAAAACTAAGAAGTGAGCTTGAAAACTTAGGAAAGAAGAATTTATGGCAAAGTGATGAGAATCAATGATAATTAAAGAACCCAGGCTATAGAATATGATTAGGCAAGTGTTTTGAAAACTCTAAGTCAAAATGACTAATATGTGTAGGCTGATGTTTTGTGTTGTGTAGGAGGCATGCGCTTGCTTGTTGGAAGGCATACATCATAGGTGTGCGTCTTGCATAGATCTTGACTATTCAGTTTAGTTAAGGGAATGGGTCGATATTTGCATAGGTGAAATCGAATAGGTCGAATTTGGGTCTCTATGGTTTGTTTTGAGGAAATAATGTGTCATACACGTGGTGTAATTTTTAAATTGAGCACTGGAAAGTTCGTTTGCGTGGGACATGTATGTCATGTGAGTAGCATGACTAGTCTAGTTCGTGAGTGTGAACTTTGTCGAAAGGAAAAGGCTAGCGTTGTGCTTCAATTATCAAAATCACGGTCGAGGGTATCACATTATACGAATATGGGTTGACGTTATAAACCATTGAATTATTAGTCTAATTGGAACCAATCATTTCCATCCACTTGTTAATTCTAAAATCTTATGTTCCTTAGAGAGGCTTGCGATCTAGCCTCAAAAAAAATTTGCTATTGATTTAAACAAAAATGATTCTATGATTGACTTGAAGAATTTAGGTTGCAATCTGTTATCGTAGTTATCTAAACGCACAAGCAAAGGGATATAAAATGCAAAATAAAAGATCGTTTCATAAATTTTATACAGACGGAAGAACAATCACGATTGTAATCCCATTCTGAGAGGTAGAGTATAATAAGTTCAATGTTCTACCCAACTTATAGATGTTGGTTAATCGGGGAAAGCATAGTAATAGGGCTTCTAAGCAGGTCAAATTTCAAGGAGGTATAAGAAGTATGAGGTATTTTCAATCATAGTCACAGACTCTATAGGAAGTCTAGGTATTATCTATTTAATATGGCCCATATATTAATTATGTTTGGTCAAGACAGTATGAGAGGTCTTGGTCAAGTATATCCGAAAGCAAGTTGGTACCGAGAGATGCATAACATAGGCTACGAAGAGATGCAGTTACGACATCTATGGAAGGAGAATTAGTGAGCCAAGAGGTGGGACCTACATAATAGGGGTGAGGGCCTATTTTATCAAGTTTGGTTTTATAGTCCTAATATGGCGATGGGCTATGATGGGTTTAACTGAGTCTCAATAGGTTCCCTAATTGGACTTCAATCTTTGATTGCATGAACTTTAGATTTTTAATCTATAGTGGCTAGACAAAATTTTGTAGAATTTTAAACCATCCCTATTAGGTTAGGGTAATGTAGAATAGGTTCAAATTCAAGTGGTTGGGCAAATTTCTCGTCGGATTGGTAGAATAGGTTCTGTAAGTCATGAGATGCGCCTTCCGTGACTTTTGTGTTTAAGTAGCACACAAGGCCTCTATTGAGTGGCACACTAGTGGCATGTGCGTAGAGGACTTCGAGTAGATCACAACTATATATTAGGCCAAAAGATTTGAGTCAAGGTTGGATCTCTAACTGCAGTCCGAAAGTACATCGGTGTTATGGTAAGAATTATCGCTAGTCCCTTTTGACCTGAAAGTCGTATCATAATAATAGAGTCCAAGGAGATGTGTTTGTTGGGACATGATATGTCTACTTGAAGGTGGACTCGTTTAAGTTTTGTATATAAATTTTGTTGGAAGGTAACAACTAGTATTATACTTCAAATATTAAAGTCATGGTAAGGGACACCAAAAGATCTAAAAAGAAAGTGGGAGTTCACGAGTCACTAATTTATCATCGTAGTGAGAACCAATTTACCTCAATCAATCGGTGATCCCCAAATTCCTAAAAGTAAGAATGGATTATAATCTATTCACTCTAGAGACTAGGATATGGTTTTAGGAATAATGAGGTTAGGAATATTTGAGTCACGATATCGTACCTTGACATTTGGTAATAATAAGTCATGATGTGATCGATAACATGATAGGGTAGTTGTGAATCAGTTTCGAGGATTGTACCCCGAGTCCTAATAAATGGAAATGGTCGCGTACAGTGGTACCTGAGTCGATAAGATGGAATGACCCGCTTGTCCATGGTATACGAGAGTCTATCGGTGGAATAACGAACTCTAAAGCACGTCATGGGAAAGATCCCTAACAACTAAGTCGTGAATTTGTATTTGTGTCAAACCTGCCAGACTATAGTCACAAGCATTCTAGAGGTATTAAATGTAGTGCTCATGCATCACTTGTTGATTACTAATACAACATAATGACGGGGCATCATGCAATAGATTTTGGCCAAGCTAGTGAATGTGTTGTTCTAATATTATGTCACTTCTTTGATAATTGAATTTTGTACCTAGAGTAACATCTGATTAATCTCTAATCTTGGAATGGGTGTCTACCATGGTCCTTGCAATGCTTGTCCTTGTTTTGGTCTATTCTTTTCTGTCTAAACTGTAGGGGCCTAGTCAAGTAAGGTTTGCGTTAAGGCATACGGGTTGGTAGTTAAGCCAAGAATCAAGATGAATATTTGGAGACTCACAATAAATAATTCCTAGAGATTAAATAGCCTCATAGGTTTGTGGTTTACCCAAGTGTAAGATCTTACTCATCTTTCAAGCTCAAATGACTAGAAGGTCACGATATTACTATTAGGGTCGATGGAAGGACGAGCAACTTTAGGCAATATTGTAGTTATATGGCTTGGCCGATGGTTGTTATACTTGTGCATATAACTACCATGGCCATGGGGTTACTCTGTATTTATCTATCAAATACGAGCGTTCGTCTTTCAAAACAGTGAAAGACAAAAGCAATAAAGAGTTCAAAAAAGATGTCATTGAATACAATTACGTAATTCAAAGACGAATGTGTAATTCAAGAGGAATTGTCAATACAGTCACGGATGAGATCCTAGATACCTCTATATCTCAATCCATGTGGGATAATCATATGAAGAGCGAACCAAGTGCACTATGGTTGATCAAATTATAATATATTAATTCTAATTAGACAATATGCTTGTGGGCGTCCCCAGTATACATATGTCTTGATCAAGCTCGACAAAGAATAAACTTGCAAAACTAGGCTATAAATAGCGTCGTTATTCATGGTAGTTTAAAGTATAAGTACGGAAGAATACGTTGAAAGCAGTAATAAATAGTTCGAGTTTCACAAGGATCTAAGTCTTATCCGGTGTGCTTGCGTATACAGTCATCCTACTGGTTCTTGTATCAGGCCTTAGTTGACCAATGGGTATGGGCTACAAAATCTCTATATTCAAGGTAAACATCTCTCCTACACTAGCATATATTCATTATCACCATGTTACACTTTAATACTAGGTTAAAAGGATATGGGTGGTTGGTTGTAGTCATACTACTCAACTTATGAAGTCAACTAATGGAGTAATTGAGGAATATAACACGTATACTCGTATGAGTTATCTCCTAACCTCCCTATTCAGCACGAAAAAAGATAAGATTTGCAGTAAAAGGAATCAAGCAGAAGAAAGTCAAGATAATTGGACGAGAGTTCGAGATTTGGAATTGAGGGAGGAAGTCAAGCTTGTGGATGAGATTCCTATATCCTAATCCTATATGCAGGTTCACATCGGTACAGTAGCGTAACCGATGTGACAAACTTGACCTGCATGGGCCACCACAAAAATATGTAACGCCCTAGTCCCAAAATACGTAGGACTAGAAACGTATCATGCCAGCTGTCTACATACGAAGTATACTCCAATATATGGATATCTCGTATGTACACATAAGCTGTAAAATGCTGTAACTATGAAGCTAATCTCATCCACAAACCAATATATCATAAAATCAACTTATTAAAATCATTTGTACAAACGTTGGACGAAGACATATCCAATACTAACAAGTTTAAATAAGAAAGAAATATACAAATAACTAATTTGGTCGAGCAAAGCAAATGGCGAGTACAAAAGCAATCATCACGGAGGAAGGAAGACATGGCCTTACCTAGAGCACCTGCAAAAAATCATGAAACACACCCGTGGAGAGATCACCAGGTCCTCAGAGGGACGTAACAAGACACATAATATCATGCCAATAAACTGAATAATAAAAGCTCAACAGAAAAGTATGCACGAGTAAAGGTTCCTAACCATTCTATGTGGAATGCACTTTAGAAGACAACGTTCTACGCAGGAGCTTAGGTGTTCAGCATAGATGGAGAGAGAGTGGTAGAAGGTAGCGCTCATAAGAGACACTATTGACCATGGGCTGAAAGTAGTGCTCATACGAGAACTATCGGCCCCGGGGCAGTAAGTAGCGCTCATCCGAGACACTATCGGCCCAAATCTATGTGTGTACTGAACATGTAGCCCCTACGCTAATAACTGTCTCCTTCCTTTCCATCATACTATACATGTGTCGACTCTACAACACTGTTTAATCTTTAATAACTGCCAAGTCTTCTACACAAATCTATTAGCAGTCATATCCTAACGCACGGCCTGTACGCTCCGATGTACGGTCGGTACGCAAGTCCAAAATTATATGCGACTCACAACTCACACACAACCCGTGGCACATCATGACAGTTTATGAGATGCTCTAAACATATGATAGTCCCTTAACTCTAAGCCAATTGCATAAAGTATAATAATTTGCATCTATATATAGTTTTGAAAGAACAATATTTTGTTTACAAAAAAAAAGAAAAAGCATGCATGATATTGAGCAAGAAATTTAAACAGTAAAGGCAAGGTGTCTTGCCTGATTCCGTGCTGTAAATATGAAACGCCGCTCCCGCGTCCACGCCTCCGGAACCCGACGCTCCTAGATAATTAATTAACTAAATTAAGTCACTACTTATGAAACTTACAATACGACTTAATTAGTCAAAGTAATGCGTTAAAATTATATTCAATCTCTCGTGGAACCATTTAGATCCATACAATCACACACAGGTTCCACGAGACATCGAAACATAGTTTTAGGATTTCTAACTTTTAATTAGTCGGTTATGCCCCTACTTCAATAACGTGCTTTAAAATCATATAAAAATCATAAAAATAATATTTAAACCAATTTTCTACAGATTTATCTCTAAAATTCCAGAATTAATATTTCTAAAGACATTTATGACTAGTTGATTAATAAGTCAGCTAGTCTACCCGAAACTCGCCCGGAACATAGTTAATGACTCAAAATTGTTAAAATAACCAAAAAATATATTTTAAAAAGTATTAAAATAATTTATTTCATAGAATAATATTAGAGGTACAAGGGTTGAGTTAAACTACAAGTTTGGAATATTCTAGGTCAGCCGGTTACCCAAAATTAGCTAGTTTTGACCTACGATTTTCCCGACCAGATTTGAGTTTCTAAAATCGTGGAAAAATACTTAAAAGTCCTAATTTATGTATATGAACACACATAAAATTCAATTTCAAAAAAGGTACCAATAACTCATAGTTCCTTTACAATAGGGTTAATTTTGGTCCTACCGACACATGAATATTACGCATATATTTCATAAAACCTTTGTGGATGATTATACCTAACAAAATCCATAAAAATATGGTTTCTACAGAATTAATAACATATTTTCTACAGAATTTTAGCAAAGGTTTTTAGAAGAAAAGATTTGGATTCTTACCAAAGATCCTTGCTAGAAAGGGTGATGATGACTTCTCTTCACCAAAGCTCCAATCTTTTCTGCTATCCTCGCTTGCTAATCCTCTCTTGGTGAGTATAAGAGATTTAATAATGGATATAGAGGATTGGATGGGGGAGATGGAGTTTTTTGGGTTTGTTTTGAGGGGTTTCGGGGATGTATGGTGGAGGAGATGAGTTTTTGTGAAGGATGGAGAGATGTGCAATGGAGGAGATGATGTATAGATGCCATGAGAAGTTTTTTGCTGCCAAAATTAATGGAGAGAGGGAGGGGTTTTGGTCGGCCAAAAGTGAGGGAGAGAAAGATTATGATTTGGATAAGGTTTGGGATAAGTTGGTATATTTAAACATATCCTTAAATAAATTTTAAGCAATCTAGAATTTAAATCCTATTTAATTTGATGCATTCGGCCATGGGGGGTTATTTGGTAGAAATTAGCATGGTAGGGGTCCACTTGGCATGATTTGGTTGTTTGGTGAGTTGGCAAGTTGATTGGATTGAGGAATTAAAAAGGGGTTTCCTAATATAGAACTATTTAATTCTATCTATGTAATTACAGCAAAAAATATGAATTAAATAAAAATAAATATACTTATTAATATTTATTAATGCCCAACATGCCTACATAAGGTTGGGTTTGGCTTGGAAGAGGTTTGGGGAGGGTTGGTGCAACCGGATCTCCTAAAAAGTCATAAAGGCTTTCTTAACTAATTAATTAAATAAAAATATAACTTGTGCCATAATTTGAATGGTTAACATGCAAGAGATTACAATATGACCATGACATTCCTAACATGGCTAGCATACTAGTTAAAGCACCCGACTACGATAGAAATGCCATACTTTCTAGTCGTCTTGCATATTCAAACTCAACCATGGCTATAGTCCTTTTATATAATATAAATAAGATAAAAATAAATTAGAATTAAAAAAAATCCAAAAATAATTTAAATATTCCATTAAATTATAAGGGGTTTTAGAACCTCACCAAAGCCATCCATAAATTCATGCTGAAGATTGAGACCGATTTCTGGAAGCAGAAAGACAGGATCAAATGGGACAGCGAGGGGGACAACAACTCCAGTTTCTTCCACGCTTGCGTCAGCGGGCGGAGACAAAAACTCACTCTCCATCAGATTGCCACAAACAACGGCACTAGCATCACCGACCAAAAAGGTATACAAGAGGAGGACATAAATTTCTACTCCATACTTTTTTCCAAGGAGAGGGTTATTAAAGAAAACTCCTTCCTGGACGGGGTACCTCAACTTATCAGCGACATAGACAACTTACAGCTTGAACAGCCTCCCTCGGAGGAAGAAGTGAAAGAAGCAGTTTGGGCGCTCGACGAGCACAGCGCCCCAGGGCCAGACAGATTTTTGGGGTTTTTTTTCGCGCTTGCTGGGACATCATCAAAACCGACATCCACAATGCGGTCTCCGCCTTCCTCCAAGGACCCACCTACCCCAGAGCCATATCGAGCACCAACCTCATCCTCATCCCAAAGAAAGACAATCCTGAGACATTCTGCAACTTTTGCCCTATCAGTCTCTGTACCTTTACCAACAAGATTGTATCCAAGATCATCGCCTACCGTATTGCAGGCCTTCTCCCTAAGATCATCTCGGAGGAGCAGAGTGGCTTTGTTCGGGGGAGAAATATCCAAGACAATATCATGCTGGCGCAAGAGTTAGTCACCTGCATGAAATTTTCAGCTAGAGGGGGCAACATTGCTATCAAATTAGACATGGAGAAAGCTTACGACAGACTAGATTGGCAATTTATGATCTGGGTCTTCAGAGCCTTCGGGTTCTCCGAAACCTGGACCAACGTGGTGTGGAAATCGATCAGCAACTCGTGGTTTTCTACGGTTATTAACAGCCAGGCGGATGGGTTCTTTAAATCCACTCGCGGGGTCAGGCAAGGGAATCCGCTATCTTCCACCATCTTCGTCATTACGGCGGACGCGTTGAGTAGAAACCTTAATAAGATGACGCGTACCCCTAACTTCCAGCACTACCATACGGCTAACGGCTGCCCAATCATCACCTACCTGGCCTTCACCGACGATATCCTTATATTCTCATCCGGAGATGCAGGGTCGGTGGAAGTCGTCCACAATACGCTCTAAATCTATGAAAAGTGCTCAGGACAGAAGATCAACCTGGATAAAAGCGTCATCTACACCCACCACAACATCAAGAGAGAGCAAGAGGCTAGCATATCCACCACCACATCATTCTCTATCAAGCACCCTCTATTCCTCTACCTTGGGTGCCCCCTCGTGGATGGGAAATCCAACGCCAGGATATTCGAGAACCTGACCAATTGTATCAGGAAGAAGCTCAAAGGCTGGCACAATGCCACTCTATCTCCAGGAGGCAAGATTATCCTCATCAACCACGTCCTTACCTCCATTTCCATCTACACCCTAGCAGCGTGCGCCCCCCAAGAATGTCCTATCCTATATCGAGAGCATTTTCAGCAATTTTCTCTGGGGACACAGCGGCGGCCACGAAAAGTACTATTAGGCCAGTTGGGACACCATGGCTCGTCCAACTGGAGAAGGGGGTCTGGGTTTTTTTCAAAATTTTCCATATTGTTAACGCTTTTTTGATGAAATTATGGTGGACGCTGTGCACCAGTAAGAACTTATGGTCCAGGTTCATGAGGGCCAGATACTTCAAGCATATCCACTCGTCCATGGCCATCGCTAATAGCAGATTATCCACGGTGTGGCACCGCATCCTCCACGGTCGGACCCTTGCCAAACCGGCAATTCGCCTTAAGGTAGGCATCGGGGAAGCATCACCATTCTTGGAGCGCTGGATTGGCGATGTCTTGCTCACTCCCACAACTGTGGCTCCCAGAAACAGTACCATCCAGGACCTTTGGGACCCTCCTAATAACTCCTGGAATTGGATTAAAGTCCGATCTTGGTCTGGGACCGAAGCGATCGATCACATTCGTCGTAGCGGTTTGAGGATCGGACCGGATGCAAATAAGCTCGTATGGTCGCCCGATGGTGCAGGCGCCTTATCGGTTAAGTCTGCCAGATGCCTTATCCAGGGCAACGCGGTCCCGTCCCCTACCATTGCCTCATTATGGCAGCAGTGCATCCCTAAGAAGTGGTTTTTCCTAATCTGGAGAGCCCTACACAACATCATCCCCACTGACGACAAGCTCAACGCTATCAGGTTCAGCCTCACCTCCACATGCACATGCTGCTATGATCGACAATCAGAAACAACCAACCACATTCTCAGTCAGGGGGACCTACCGGTCAAGGTCTGGATAGCTCTTTTCCAGCATTGCAGATTACCTCATGGAGGCAACAACTTTTACTATTTCTTGGACACCTGGGCGTCAGCGTCCCATGGCCACCAGATCGTAGCTGCGGCAGCCACGTGGGTCATCTGGAAAAATTGAAACAAGGCTAGATACGAAGGCCATCAGTACAGCACGGACCAACTGATTTGGGAGACCATTCGTCAATGCTACAAACGGAGATCCTTCTGTAGGCCCGGACATGAGGACTTCTGGAACTATCTCCTTTCCTCGGCTTAGCCGTTTTGTTTCTGTTTACCCCTTCTTTGTCAGTATACGTGTATAAGCTTCGGCATTTTGCGCGTTATGGTATACTTGCAAAGGTTCGACCTTTTCGACTTTATCGAATAAAATAGAAGGTTCTCTCAAAAAAAAAAATATATATATATATATATATATATATATATATATATATATATATATATTAGGTAATATGTGTTAGTTAGTAAGTGTTATTGTTGATACAAGTGGTTATTAAATGAGTCAAGTATAGATAAGTTATTTGTCAAGGTATTAAAGTTTGGGACAATGTACTAGTGTGATACTTGGGCACCATGAGGGTATTGGTATCATGACACTCAAGTATCATGCGTAAGGGTAAGTGAGTATTGGGACTTGAGTAAGGTATCCTATTTGGTATCAAGTATTAGTGTTAGAGTTAGTTGGTAAGTATCTAGGAGGATAAGATATTGGTCAAGATACTAAGATATTGGATATTAGAACTAGATAATGGATAATTTACTATGTCAAGTGCCAATAGTAGGATGAATGAGTCCATGTTTGTATGATTGGTAGGGAATGGTAAGCATAGGGTATCCTGGAGTAATTTGGATAGGTAATGGAATAGAAGGGTATATTGATATATAGGTATATAGGTAAACATATTGCTATAATATATATATTTATACATGTCATAGGGTAAGGATATAGGTATCTTGGTATCAATTGTAGGTAACCTACTATACATATCTATGCATATATATATATCAAGGATCAAAGGTAGATTTTTTTTTATAGAAATAAGATACTAGAATACATATTATGCTATATAGGGTATATGTAAGGTAGCCAGGATATGGTATAAAATGTAGGATGCTTAATAAATTAAGATATCATGACATATCATGGTACATGATATATTAAGTATTAGGTAGCACATGGTATCCTAAGGATATGTTATCTATATATGTGCATATATAGGTGTATATGTATATGTATAGGTAGTTAAAGTAATTCTAAGGGTAAAGATAAATATCTTAGTAGCAAGGTAAGCCATAAGTATGCATAGGATAACAAGGTATAATATCATATATGTATTTTATATAGGTATCATACAGATACCAATATTAAAGGATATATATATATATATATATATATATATATATATATATATATATATATATATATATATATATATATATATTGGAAGAACACTAGCTTTATTGATGTATAAGGCTCAAAATGCCAATGCCTATACAAGTAAGCGCACAAAGTGCCCAAAAGTCAACAAAAATAAAGGCCGAGGAGGCCAGATGCCGGAATCGCTTGCTGGGCCCATCCCCAGGCTAGCACATCGACCGCCATGGGCTATCTGAGGGGTGGTGGCAGCGCCTGTCTACTTTGGAGATCTGCTTGAGGACCTTTCTATACAAGGAGTTGTAGTTGTACGCCCGTCCATCATACCTGAATTTGTTTTGGTTCTTCCACAGGACCTATATGCCCGCTGTTGCGACGATCTGATGCCCGTGAGACTTTCCCCAAATGGCTAGTAGATCGTTGAAGCCGTCGGTCGGATGAGTAAGATTGCAATTGGTAGCCAGGTTGGCCCAGATCTGTACAGCGAGGTCCCCGGAGAGCATGATGTGTTCCGCAGTTTCAGATTTGTGGGCTGTGTAGCAGAGACAGCTAGAGGCCAGGTTGAAGCCAATGGTTGTAAGGGCATCATCGATGGGGAGCTTTCTGCACTGCACTCTCTAAATCAAAATCGATCATTTGAGGGGAATGCAGGATTGCCAGAAGGGGCGGTGTAAGGGGCCGGCGTGCCGATGCCTCTGGCCACGGTCCTGGCGGAGGCCAACGAGAAAACCTCGTTAGGATTGTGGGACCACTGAAGAGTGTCAGGGTCATCGCCGAGACGAACATTAGCGGCCATAAGACTGTAGACCGCCCCCAGCCCAAGCCAATATGCCACTCTATCCCATCTCCAACCAGAGTTGTAGTCCCATAAGTCTCGGATCGAACTGTTGTGGGGGGGCGGCCGAGGTAGGAAAAAGGATTGCATCTCCAGGTCACCGTTCGTAGCTCCCATAAGTCTCGGATCGAGTTATCTCGGATCAAGGAGGATTGTAGTCCCATATGTCTTGGATCGAGCTGTTATGGAGGGCGGTCAAGCTTTTGTGGGGGGCGGACGAGCAGCCGTTGCCAAGCTGCAGGCGGATGAGGGGTTCGATGAGTTGACGGCCGAGAAGTATGCGTCTCCTGGTTGCAGAGGATATGGAATTGGCAACGACAATCGAAGGGTAGGAGTACCAGAAGTATCTGGACTTTATGAAGCGATTTCAGGGCGATTCTCCCAAGTGAAGTTTCTACCACAGCTTAATGGAGAAGCCGTCAACAATGTGATGTAATCTGCTGAACCCCAGCCCTCCTTGATCGGTCGGCTTGGCCATCGATTCCCAACTGGCCTAGTGGTGCTTGTCCTTGCCATCTATGTGTCGCCAAAAGAAGTTGGAGAAGAGCGCTTCTAATGAGCACATGACCTTCTTAGGGGGAAGAAGACAGCAAGGGTGTAGATGGGGATGGAGGAGAGGACATACTTGATGAGGATCATCTTACCTTTCGGAGAGAGAGTTACGTTATGCCAACCCTCGATTTTTTTCTGATTCTTCTCATGATGTCGTCGAAGATGCCCGAATTCGATTTCCCGTACACCAGCGGGCAACCCAAGTAGTTGAACGGTGGATATGCGGTTGAAAAGGAGGTCAAGTTGGCGAGAGAAGTTGAGTGGATCCTATCAGCTTTGTGATGGGTGTAGATGACGCTTTTAGAGGAGTTGACTCGTTGACCCGAACATCTGGTGTATCTCTCAAGCGTACTGCTGAAAACCTCCACAGAACTGATGTCTCCGGAGGAGAAAATGAGGATCTCATCGGCGTAGTCTAGGTGTGATTATGGGACACCCGGTGGTGTGGAAGTGGTGGAAACCGGGAGTGTTCAACAAAAAGTTAAGGTTTTTGCTGAGCGCTTTGGCTACGATGATGAAGATGGTCGAGGATAGGGGGTCTTCCTATCTGATGCCGCGACTGGATTTGAAGAAACCCTCCGCTTGCCCGTTGATGATAGTAGAAAATCAAGAGTTGCTAATGGATCGGAAGATGATGTCGGTCCAAGGCTCCGAGAAGCCGAAGGTCCTGAGCACCTAGATCAAGAATTGCCAGTCCATATGGTCATAGGCTTTCTCCATGTCAATTTTGATGGCCACGTTCCCGCCTCTGGACGGGAATTTCAAGCAAGTAATCATCTCCTGTGCCAGGAGGATGTTGTCAGTGATGTTTCGCCCCGTGACGAAGCCACTTTGTTCCTCGAAGATGATCTTGGGGAGGAGAGGGGACATGCGGCTAGCGATGATCTTTGAGATGACTTTATTGGTGAAGGTGCATAAGCTGATTGGGCGAAAATCTCTGAAGGTCTTCGGATTGTCTATTTTTGGTATGAGGATGCGGTTGGCATAGGAAATAGAACTAGAGTACTTCGCCCCTGGAAAAAGGCAATCGCCGCCTCGTGGAAGTCTGGTTCGATGATATCCCAACAGGACCGGAAGAAGACGCCGGAGAAGCCATCTGGCCCGGGAGCACTGTGTTCACTAAGAGCCCAGACATCGGATCTGACTTCTTTCATGGAAGGGGATAAGGAGCAGCTCGTTCTCCCGATCGTTGATCAAGATGGGGATCTTGGCAAGAAGGTCCACATCCTTGACGATGACTTCTTTTGTAAAAAGTTTGGAGTAGAAGTTCGCAGCTGCATCTTGGATGCCTCGTTGATCCTTGAGGATATATATATATATATATATATATATATATATATATATATATATATATATATATATATATTTTTAATATATATATATATATATATATATATGTATATATCCTACATGTTATAGTATAAGGGGTATATTATACCATGTAGATTGGTATAGGGGTATCTTGGTGTACTATAACATGTAGGATATATACATATATATATATATATATATATATATATATATATATATTATATGAGTAAGGGAGTAGCCTAGGACCATAGGTAAGTGTAGAAAAAATATGTGTGAGGGCATATTAATGGTTAAATGGTAAGGAATATTGGTCTATAGTAGACTATATGGATATATATATATATTATATAGGTAAAGGATAAATGTTTAGATATGGATAAAGGTCATATTGGTATATATTATTGATATGTAAACATAATGGTATATGTAATAGGCATTGGGTACATCCATGAATATTTAAAAGAAAAATTGTCTAAGGTAATCCTTGATAGTCTAGCAGAGATGTAAGATATATGTATTGGTACTTGGTAATATTAGCTAGTATGGCTAATACCTTCAAGGTATAGACCTAAAAATAAGGTATTGATGTATGAACTAGAAAACCTAGTTTACTCAAGGTATCGACCCTAGAACTAAGGTATTTGAGATACGGACTAAGGTATTAGGTAAATATATGATACGGGTTAAGTGTCACGCCCAAGAACCAGAATACTGGAGAGCAGGGGAATGACTCAGCCAGCTACGTATTACGGGTAGAAGAATACCGTATAATACGATCAATGCTGTCTAACCAGACGAGGGGGTGCATACTACATGAAAGTCTTACTATGGTCACTTCACATCTATTGTCTCAATCATTCAAACAAGAAGCAAAAATAGAGAACATTTAAGATAAAGCAGTAAGGCGTCCCAAACGCTTAGTCAAAATATTCTTGAGATCTGGCTTTACAAAACATAGCCAGATGATATAGTAACATATACACAATTGTTATCAGCTGCAGTCTGACTTAGTTACAATTATGTAAATGTAAGTACAAGACAATCCGACTAACATGTCGGTGCCAAACGGCTAAGTATAAAGTAAATAACAAAACGAGCGGTGGAGTAAGGAACCCACTCGAGTCCTTCTGCGATTATTCCTCTAGTATTGACCATCTTGGAGGTGGAAGTAAGCTGAGTTCTCGGGAACCGGCTCTAAATCTGGCCATGCAAAACCAGAGAGGTTAGACCCCTAATAGCAAGTACCACAAGGAAGCACGATATGAAGGATTAAACCAGTAAGTAAGAGAATATAATAATAGATCTCTGTTTTCCACTAGGATTCACATAACATCACGACACTTCGAACCTACCTCCCAACCAAACAAGGACAGAAGTTGGCCCGTCATGTCCTGACATTCTGATCATCTCAGTTAGGCAACAGAGTAGGTACAGTACACAAACAAATCATCTTGAACGGCCAATCAACTCCTACGACTTGCTATTGTGAGTCCCAAGTTATCCTGGAATTATGCAATAAAGATTCCTCAGTTCTTACTATAGGCGAACAAGGCTAGTCTATCCAATCAATCAATTGCGCCAATCATAAATTAGACGAGTCCCAGCGGGACGCCCGTCATCAATATATAATATACAATAATAATATAAGTAGATACCGCTCCCTGCCCGTGTGGCAGGTTTACAGTATCTATGGGAACCAGCCGGCCTATCAGACACTAATAGTACCGAAGAGGGCTGCCATGTAAGAACTCGGAAATCTATTCTCTCCATGCCATCATTATTTTATTTGACTTAATAGTCCCTATGTTGAGTGAAGTTCCATGCCGTGGATCATGGTCATTCAGAATGAGTACTTCCGTACAAAGTACGATATGCCCGACTCTACAACGATACCCGTGCAGTTAGATTGTAGGTCTTACATAGCATAATGCAATAATTAAAAACTAACCACGGAATAATTATGCCTTGACCATAAAGTACACATGCTGCTCTATAGAGAAATAAATAAATTGAAGCCTACACATGCCTGTATGTCAATATTTGGGATCGACTAATCGATTACAATAGTTCATAACATGAACGTGTCTCATTCATTTAATTCAATAAGACGACTAGCCAGTGTCTTAGTTCCAACTAGGAACGCATGATCAATTTTAGTCAAGATAACCATTATTATCAATGGTGACAAGGCATGAAAGTCAATTAGTATTAAGTGGGGTCGAGTCTATAACTCTCAGGGTTAAGTTCCAATCTTACTGGGTATCCATAAACCAATCAAGACACAGGGCACGTTCTACACAACCATATGTATTAAAAATATTAATATGCTAAGATTATCGAGTTCATAAAAAAAAGGCGTAAAGATATAATGGAAGAATTATCATTCCACCATTAAATGAATAAATTATAGAACAAATAGAAACATCCAGGTCAGGAAGTCACGCCAACAAGTCTATGCTAAGGCCACCAAGTCACGCCAACAAGTCTATGCTAAGGCCAACAAGTCACGCCAAGAAGTCTAGTAGGTAGGAGTGAGCGTATAAACAGCATGAGCGTGAAAAGTAACTCACGCTGGCACGCACATCGTGAGTGTAACTCAAAATTCACGCTGACACGTAGAGATGTGAGCATGACTCAAAATTCACGCTAACATGTAAAGACGTGTGCGTGACTCAATTGTCACACACGCACGTAAAGACGTGAGCGTGACTAAAAATTCACGCTGGCACGTAAGAACGTGAGCGTGACTCAAGATTTACGCTAACACGTAAAGACGTGTGCGTGACTAAAAATTCACGCTAACACGTAAAGACGTGTGCGTGACTAAAAATTCACGCTGGCACGTAAGAACGTGAGCGTGACTCAATCTCCCGAACTCCAATCTTATGGAACCTTCGTTCCAAGCCAGAATGAGGTTCCCATGGTTCAGAATGGGGTAGAATGAGCAGCTCTACCATAAGGAACTATCTATTTCGAAAGCACGCCAGGTTGGGAGATCAAAACCTATGGTCAACCGAAAACACAACAACTTAGATCTGTAAGAAACGAGCCAAGGAAATAAAAAATGCTAAGTAGTAAACTCTCTTAGAATCATAAGAGGAAGACAATTGAACCATAAAAATGGGTGAAGGAGAAGCAAGATGTACTTGCCTTCTCCTGTTAGGTGGAAGAGAGTGGTGAGGAAGAAGAAGAAGTAATGGTGAAGGAGAGTTATGAGGAGAGAGAAGGGGATGGGGGCTTTAAATGGAAGGGTGGTGGTAGGTGGGAGTTTATTGGATCGGGTTTATTCGGATCCATCCAAGGCCAACCCGAAAGCAAAGCAGAGAGGTTAAAAGCAGAAAATAAAATACAGAAATAGAATACAGGAATAAAATTGCAGGAAATAAAATGCAAATAATTAATTAACATAAAATTAAAGGAATTTAAATACAGGATGATACATGATAAATACTAAATAAATATATATGAGCTGTACATGTATAAAAATACGCATTCTGGGAACGGGGAGTGACATCTCTACCCTCCTTAGAAAAATTTCGTCCTCGGAATTTCTAATCCAAGCAGGTAGAAATATCGGAGCTAAACTAATACAAGCAATTCTAGTGAGCAAGCAATCATTTTTACCATATCAAAAGCAAGTACTATATATGTAAATTCATCAATCCATGATATCAAGTAGCTCTACCCATAAGGTGATAAGCATGAAGAATCAGGACAATCAAGGTATACAGAAAGAGATATACCTTGTGAGTCAAACAGGTGTGGATACCGTGATCGAATATCATCATCACGTTCCCACGTTGACTCTCCCAAGGAGTGATGACCCCAAGCAACACGGACAAGACTAATTGTTCGGTTCTTAAGTATCTTCTCTCTTCGGTCCAAAATGGATACAGGCTGTTCTTCGTAAGACAGGTTGGTACCAACAACCAGCTCAGAATGATCGAGGACATGGCTTGGGTCCGATACATACCTACGTAATTGAGATACATGAAACACGTCATGCACCTCTCGTAACAAAGGTGGGAGGGATAAACGATAAGCAACATTGCCTATCCGATCAAGGATAACAAATGGGCCCACGTACCGCGGACTCAATTTCCCGCGAACGCCAAATCTAATGACCCCACGAGTAGGTGAGATCCGCAAGAATACGTGGTCCCCAACAGAGAACTCTAACGGCCTACAATACTGGTCCGCCCAATGACGATGTCGGTCCTGCGCAACTCGAAGTCGCTCTCTAATTCCCTTAACCACTTCAACCGTCTGAATAATCATTTTCGGGCCTAACATCTTCCTCTCTCCGATATCATCCCATGCAAGCGGCGACATGCACTTCTTACCATATAGTGCTTTGAATGGCGCCATCTGGATACTGGCTTGATAACTATTGTTGTATGAGAACTCGACTAAGTGCAGGTGACTCTCCCAAGACCCTCCAAAATCTAGAGCGCAAGCTCGTAGCATATCTTCTAAAGTCTGAATCGTTCTTTCTGATTGCCCATCCGTCTGCTGATGGTAAGCCGTGCTAAATCTTAACTTGGTACCCAGACTATGATGTAAGCTCTTCCAGAAATGTGATATAAAGCGGGTATCTCGATCCGACACAATACTGACAGAGACTCCATGCTGCCTGACTATCTGTTGCATATATAACTCTGCCAATTTTTCTGTAGATTGCCCTACTCTGAAAGGAAGAAAGTGTACTACCTTTGTAAGTCGATCCACTATTACCCAAATAGCGTCCTTACCACTTGGTGATCTCGATAAACCGGTCATAAAGTCCATTATAATATGCTCCTATTTCCATTCCGGGATAGAAAGCGGTTGCAATAACCCAGCTGGCCTCTGCTGTTCTGCCTTCACTTGCTGACATACCAAGCAACGGGAAACAAATCTAGCTATCTTCCTCTTCATCCCGTTCCACCAGAAATGCTGCTTGATATCTTGGTACATCTTGGTCCCTCCAGGGTGAATAGAATACTGAGAACTGTGAGCTTCTGCCATAACCTCCTGTCTGATATCTCGATTAGGCACACATAGACGTGATCCAAACCTAAGTGTACCATCTTCATTAATTCTCATCTCCTTCCTGAGTCCTGACTCACATTCTGCCCTAAGCTTCTGAATCCTTGGGTCTTGTGCCTGAGCTGCCTTGATCCTGTCTACCAAGTCGGATTGAACTTACAGACTTGTTAGAACTCCTACATCACTAGGAAGTATAACTTCGATGCCCATCTCCTGAAGGTCTTCTAAGATATGCCTCTGTGTTGTCAACATAAATGCGCCGCCTCTCCTGCTAAGAGCGTCTGCTACTACATTAGCCTTGCCTGGATGATACTGAAGCTCCACGTTATAATCCTTGATCAACTCCAGCCATCTTCTCTGCCTCATGTTTAGTTCTTTATGAGTAAAGATGTACTTCAGACTTTTATGGTCTGTGTACATGTCCACTCGGTCACCATATAAGTAATGCCTCCATAGCTTCAGGGCAAATACTACTGCCGCTAACTACAAATCATGAGTTGGGTAATTCTTCTCGTGGTCCCGAAGCTGCCTAGATACATATGCTATCACCTTCCCATGTTGCATAAGGACACATCCAAGTCCTTTACCTGACGCATCATAATATACTATAAAACCTCCGGGTCCAACAGGCAATGTAAGAATAGGTGCTGATATTAACTTCTGCTTCAAAGTCTTGAATGATGCCTGATATTCTGCCGTCCAAACAAATGGTACATCCTTCCGGGTCAAGCGGGTCATGGGTGCTGAAAGCCTTGCAAAGTCTGACACAAACCTTCTGTAATATCCTGCCAATCCCAAGAAACTCCGCACATCTGCTACGGTCTTGGATACTGGCCAATTTTCTACTGCTTCTATCTTCTTGGGATCTATTGCTACTCCAGCTCCTGATATGATGTGACCCAAAAATAAAATATGATCCGACCAAAACTCATACTTGCTGAGCTTAGCATACAACTGGTTCTCTCTCAGAACCTGTAACACTTTCCTGAGGTGGTCTTCATGCTCCTCTTTACTAGCAGAGTATACGAGAATGTCGTCAAGAAACACAATGACAAACTGGTCTAAGTATGGCATAAAGATGCGATTCATCAAATCCATGAATATTGCTGGAGCATTGGTCAAACCAAACGACATTACTAAGAATTCATAATGCCTATACTTCGACCTGAATGCTGTCTTGGGAATATCTTTCTTCCGAACCCTCACCTGAAGGTACCCTGAACGAAGATCTATCTTGGAGAAAACTCTAGCTTTGCTCAACTGATCAAATAAGTCGTCGATCCTGGGTAATGTGTACTTGTTCTTCACTGTTGCCGCGTTAAGCTTTCTGTAGTCAATGCACAATCTGGATGACCCATCCTTCTTCCCCACAAGTACCACTGGTGCTGCCCACGGTGATATGCTAGCTTGGATAAACTTCTTCTCCTTCAGTTCCTCTATGTGCTGATATACCTTGGCCTGCTCTGAATCCGCCATTCTATAAACTCGATCTGATATCGATTTAGTTTCAGGTGCCAATTCTATACTGAACTTAATATCTCTAACCGGTGGTATACCTGGGAGTTTTTCAGGAAATACGTCTAGAATCTCTTCAACTACCTTCGGAACCAGAACTTCTTCCATTGCCGTTACTACTCCCTGCTCTTGTGGAGTTGCCCCTGATCTGACTAAGGCGAACTGCTTTATGTCTAGAATATCAAAAGATACACTCCCTCTACGATAATCTATTGTCGCATGACTGTCTTTCAGCCAGTCTATGCCTAAGATAACGTCAAAATTTCTAACAGAAAATTCTATCAACCGGGCGGGTAAAGAGTGCCCGCAAACTATAACACTACATGCTAAAATAACTCTACTAATTCCTACGAGCCCATTACCAGTGAGTATATTCAACCTCCCCGGTAATGCCTCGAACTCCATTCCTAGTCGTGTCGTAAATTGTGTAGATATAAATAAATGGGATGCTCCCGAATCAAACAATGCTACTGCGGGATATAAGGCGACGAGAACGTTACCTGCCACAACATCTTTCGATGCCAATGCCTCCTCCAAGGACAGAGTGAATGCTTGCCCTCGACCTCCTTGCTGGTTTCCATGCTGCGGCCTAGCCTGATGTTGTTGCTGGCCCCTTTCTTGATGATGCTGGGGTGGTCTATGCTGGTGTTGCTGCATCGGCGGCCCCTGCTGCCGAAACATCTGAGCCTGCGGTATTAACGGACGCTGTGCCAACGGCCTTACTGCCACCGCTGGTCCTTGATACTGGCCTGCCCCTGGTGCTGGCAGAGCAGAAAACTGTTGCCCTGGTCCTCCTGACCTCGAATTCATGGGACATGTGGTAACCTGATGGTCTAGATTTCCATATATCAGACACAGTCCATTCAATGTCCGACACACATCCCTAGTGTATCCTACCTTCCCGTAATAAGTGCAGCCCGACGGGGGTTGCTGGTTCTTCTTCTGTTGCTGTTGCTGCTGCCTGGGTGGTGCTGGCCCTCGTATCGCCACATCGTGGATACGAATGCCAGTGGATGGTGCTGTTGTTCGGGGCGCTGCTCTCCCTCCTCCTTCAATCTGACGGTGGGATCGCTTCTGACCCCCAGTCCTTGTCGCAAGCCTCTGAATGGTGATCTCATGCCTTCGAGTTGCCGTCAATACTTCATCAAAAGTTTGATAATTGTGCCCCTCTATCAATTGCAAAAGTTCAAGATGAAACCCTTGCTGAAACCTCATGGCCCTCTGGCTCTCTGTTGCTACCATCTCTGGGGCGAATCTACTCAATCTGCAGAACTCCGCTGCATAAGCATCTACAGTCTTGTCGGCCTGTCTGAGGTTGATAAACTTCTGTTGTAGCTCAAACCGTGCCACAACTCCATAGTACTTGGTCTTGAATCTTGTAGTAAAATCGTCCCAAGCCACAGGACGTCTGATGCCCACTTCCTCTGATTTCCACCAATTACGTGCGAGATCCTGAAGTAACAACTTTACTAGATCCACACGTTCTTCTGCCGATACCTTAGCTTCTGTCAGAATAGCCTCAATATCCTTAAGCCATGCATCTGCTGAGATGGCATCCTCCGTGTCCTCGAAACGGCAGGGGTTGTACTTGCAAAACCTGGCTGATGCTCCTGAATCAGTCCTCATTCCTTTTTCCAAAGCCGTCTACAATCCTTGATTGAGCAACACATTCTGCTCTTGTAGCTGAGTGTGCATGCGTTGCTGGGCCAACATCTGATGTTACTGAGTAGCCATCATTCCTCTCATGATCTCCAGAAGGGCTGGTGTGTCCACTTGGGTAGGTGGAACTTTGGGTGGTATTGGAACTTCTGGATACTGCGGTTCAGCTGCTGGTTCTACTATCACTTCTTCTTGGATAGTCTCCTGAGGTAAGACTGGCCCTTGTTGCTGACCAACCTGGTCATGTTGTCCATGTTGCCCTTGTTATTGCTGCCCAGCTCTGACCGATGCGGATGAAGTGCCCCTAAGAAAAGGGATAAGAGAACAATCAAACAACCAGACATGAAGGATCAATAAAGTCAAAGGATACCGGAATGTCAAACAAGGGTTGAGAATAACGAATCATGAGATCAAGGGGGGACACGTGTGATTGAGACATCCTATAAATCAAAACACCCCACAAGTCTGAAATCAGACCTGCATGGGCCACCACTAAAATCTTGTCATGCCCCAAAACCAGAATACTGGAGAGCGGAGGAATGACTCAGCCAGCTACGTATTACGGGTAGAAGAATATCGTATAATACGATCAATGCTGTCTAACCAGACGAGGGGGTGCATATTACATGAAAGTCTTACTATGGTCACTTCACATCTATTGTCTCAATCATTCAAACAAGAAGCAAAAATAGAGAACATGTAAGATAAAGCAGTAAGGCGTCCCAAACGCTTAGTCAAAATGTTCTTGAGATCTGGCTTTACAAAACATAGCCAGATGATATAGTAACATATACACAATTATTATCAGCTGCAGTCTGACTTAGTTACAATTATGTAAAAGTAAGTACAAGACAATCCGACTAACATGTCGGTGCCAAACGGCTAAGTATAAAGTAAATAACAAAACGAGTGGTGGAGTAAGGAACCCACTCGAGTCCTCCTGCGATCATTCCTCTAGTATTGACCATCTTGGAGGTAGAAGTAAGCTGAATCCTCGGGAACCGGCTCTAAATCTGGCTATGCAAAACCAGAGAGGTTAGACCTCTAATAGCAAGTACCACAAGGAAGCACGATATGAAGGATTAAACCAGTAAGTAAGAGAATATAATCATAAATCTCTGCTTTCCACTAGGATTCACATAACATCACGACACTTCGAACCAACCTTCCAACCAAACAAGGACAGAAGTTGGCCCGTCATGTCCTGACATTCTGATCATCTCAGTTAGACAACAGAGTAGGTACAATACACAAACAAATCATCTTGAACGGCCAATCAACTCCTACGGCTTGCTATTGTGAGTCCCAAGTTATCCTGGAATTATGCAATAAAGATTCCTCAGTTCTTACTATGGGCGGGCAAGGCTAGTCTATCCAGTCAATCAATTGCGCCAATCATGAATTAGACGAGTCCCAGCGGGACGCCCGTCATCAATATACAATATACAATAATAATATAAGCAGATACCGCTCCCTGCCCGTGTGGCAGGTTTACAGTATCTGTGGGAACCAGCCGGCCTGTCGGACTTTTACTTTACGTTACAAACTCGCTTGTATAAAGAAAGCCTAGGGACAAAAATCTAGGTACAGCAGTCTAAGTACAATTGTTTATTTTAGATTCTGGGGGGTGACGATAGAGGCTCGGGAAGGCGACGACAGCCCTGCCTTACTCCTTGGACGATCGGTATGCAGCCTTGGCTCCTGTGAGAAGATGGTTGGCGTTGATGAAGAAATGCTCTTTTTGCTCCTCTGTTGCTCTTTTGGCTTCTCTCTCTCTCTGTTGTATTTTTTCTCTGATAGCGTATATCTCTCCTTGTCTCTCTCTTCTTCTTTTTTTCGCAAGGGAATAGCACCCTGCTATTTATAATAGTAGAGGGGCATCATTAGGGTTTGGCTGATTACCCATTCTCAAAGTGGCGGCGGCATGATGCTTAATCAATCTAGACCATTAATCTTAAGCGTGAAGGATCTGGGCCATAAATGAGGATATCACTGAATCTTGCGAATAATTAATGCTGATTGCTTTAAATCTTCATGATTGGTTGTGTAGCTTGGATCTCTCACCACGTGTCCCATTGGCTTGATTATGCATGATATGACTTGATCTTATTAATTGCGAGGATAATGTTAAATATGGTCATTGGGATCTGGTAAATCTTTGCATCTCATAATCATCTTTGCTACCAGCTGTCAAGTCAGGGGGATCATTGAATCTCTGTCACGTGTCTTAATGATGGACTTTGCCAAAGCCGTATGACATCCATGAACCGCATGAGACAGCGTCTCGGCGAACCACATAGGTATAGTATTTACGAGCCGCTTGGTGAGCCGCATAAGCATAGTAATCGTGAGACGCATGGGATGGCTTCTTGGTAAACCGCATAAGTGTAGTAATTGCGAGCCGCATGGGATGGCTTCTTGGTGAGCCGCAGGAAGACGATCCTTGCCAGCCGCATGAAGCTGTTCTTCACTGGAGCCGCATGGGGTAGCCACGTGTCAATCTCGGATCGTGTCAGAGATTTTCTCCTATTTTCCAAGAGTCTGTTATTATGACAGGGCCATTATGATACTTCATGTCAGAGCCGTCAGCTGTCAAATCATGGCAGAGCATTAAATAGGCAGACTGCTCGATGGCCAGCTGTGTGAAGGGGTCTCGTGGGTACACGTGGCATTGAGCCGCATATCTCCGTGAACCGCATGTACTTTTGAATCGCATGCGGCTGGGGGACTCTTTGAACCGCAGGACTGTCCCTATGTAAGCCGCATGGACTCTCCTGTCCGAGCCGTATGAGACTAAGAGTCTCTCTGAACCGCATGGGACTGCTCCTGTATGAGCCGCATGGGGTTCTCCTGTTCTGAGCCGCATAGATCATTGTTCTGATATTTTTCATGCTTCTACAAGACCCCCTTCAAAGTTTTCAATTTGCAAAATTGAAATACTTTGAATAAGAAGCATGGCCTTTGTTGACCGTATAGATGATTCAGCCGCATGGGTTTATCTGGCCGTATGAGCTATGAGACCGCATAAACTTTTTGCCACGTGTCTTAGCCACGTGTGCAAATCTTCTACATTAAATGCCCTTGATTTGCCGTCTCTTGGGGGAGGATCCCAAGGGTCAGTTTTGTTTTGACCGAAGCAGTTTATTTTTTTAGGGGACACGTGGATCGAGGCGTTTGTTTGATTTTTCGAGCCTCCTTCGCCTATAAGTAGGAGTACGTTTATTCTTTGAGGGTTTCTTTACCTTCTCTCTTTTGTTCGAACTTCTTGTTGCTGACTTCCTCTTCGTCTTCTCCTATCAGCGATCGGCAATGGCTCCCAAGAAGACTGCTGCTGCTACGGGCAAGAAGGCCGCGTCATCTTCTGTGGCGGCGAAGGACAAGAAGGCCGCATCTTCATCGACTGCGGCGGCGAACGTGGCAGCTCCTTCGACGGCTGGCGTGCCTGTTTTTCACTCCGACGTTCACCCGCCTATTGCTGGTAGGACCATCAATATGAACTGCCATGGCTACGTCGCATATCTTATGCACGAGCCTATATTCCCAAGTATGCTGTGTGTCCGACTCATATTCGGGCCGCATGGGATATGACCCAGGCCAGAGCCACATGAAAGTTATTTGCATAACTACTTCATCATCAGGGCCGCATAAGCTTATTTCGAACTGAACCGCATAAGATTATTTGAACTGGACCGCATAAGCTCATCCGCGCTGGACCACATAAGCCTGTTTCGAGCCGAATCATATAAGCTTATTCGAATCGGACCATATCCGCATATGCTCCTTTCGAACCGCATAAGCTCATCCGCATTGAGCCGCATAAGTTCCTTTCGAGTCGAACCGCATAAGCTTATTCGAACTGAACCACATGGGCTCTTTCAAATTGAGCCGCATAAGCTCATTCGGACTGACCTGTATGAACTCTTCTAAACTGAGCCGCATGAGGCTATACTGAGCTATGTCGCATAAGCATCACGTAGTTTTGTGTTTCAGCTATCTTTTTGACTTGTTTCTTTTGCTTTTTTCTTCAGTGAATCTGCCAGTAAATCCTGCGGGGGAACTTATAGTGGGTTCAAATCAATTCGCCTTGGGCGTGCGTCTTGACGACTTAATTAAGCATGTGTTGAATCAATTCCCTGCTGATGAGCCTTCGGAGAGGTTGAACGCCATCGAGAATCAGACCCTCCATTACCTCCGTTCTATGATGAATACTGGGAAGCTGGATGGAAAATACCTGAAGCCTTCGTTCCTTTTTGGAGACGCTTTAATCATAAAGAATCCCCGAGTATTAGAGATTTCCGAGAACTGGGATTTTTCTTTGGATGGGGTGGCAATCCATATTCCTCTCATGGAACGTCATTATCCTCTGTCGTGGTTCAATATGGTGTTGCTGTACAGAAAGATGGTGTGTAACTTAACTCTTACTCAATCAGGGATGTTGATGGGCAACATCTATTATAACTCGAACATGCAGTCAGCGTATGCGGGTAAGGATTCCGTCCTCCGGTACATGATGGGTCTGGCCCTGGGCTCTTTCATGAATGTATACGGTCCCAACTTCACACTCACTCAAGCTGATACCTTCCTGAATCGGCTTGTTCGCAAGAAATCTTATCCCGTTGGCAGGCTGGCATTGCCGAACTGGATAAACCCCACTTCTATGTGGGCCCAGTTGACCACTTGGGTTCTGCAGACCTACGAAACATTCTTGCGGGAGGTGGGACTTTACCATGCCATTCGGGGCACTTGTCACGGGCTTCCTATCAATAAGCCACTGTTCGTGGTGCTCTTGGAGATGTATAGCCGGCGAACGGGGACGTTCTTTGCACCCGGAGGGGAGTTGGGGCTTGCTCTCCATGAGATGTATACTGTCTCCAAACTTCCGTGGGGGAATAAGCCTTTCGAGGTGTATACTGTAGGAACAAAATAGTAAAGCGTAATACTCTAGAGGGGGGGTGAATAGAGTTGGCAGCAGAATAATGCTAATTAAAAATGTTAGCAGCACAATCACAGAATATTAATCACAACTGAAATAAAGTAAAGATAGAGTTAAGAGAGCAAACGCAAAGACAACGATGTATACTGGTATCCCTCTGTTGAGGACTAATCCAGTCGGTAGAACTCTTGCTACCAGTTGAATCCACTATTGGAAAAACTGCAAGTTTTCTTACGAAGTCCTTGCAACTTCTACAACGCGAGCTTTGATACGAAGAACTCATCCAACTTCAAATGTGAAGAGGTATTCTTCAATCAAGCCTTCTGATTACAATCTCTCAGAAACTTCTAGACCGTACCGCACACTACAAAAAAAGTGACCTTTTGGGACAACAAAAAAACGTCATAATAAATAGGTTTACCGTCCCAACTACTATTTGGGACGGTCTTTAGGACGGCAATGGGTGGTCTTATTAGGGTGGCGTGGCAAAAAGTTAAATGACGGATATTTGCCGTCCCAAATACTTATAAAGGACTGTTAAACTCCCGTCCCAAAAGGTTTCAAAATTACAAATTCTGCAGGATAGTTTATAAATCTGTCCCAAAAAATACGTCCCAAAAACTTAATCCTCCTCCTATTTGTGTATGAAATATACAATTAAATTTTATATAGAACAAAAATCACACAGAACTATTTAATCGCAAATGCATTATGGCAGCTGCAACATTAAGACAAGAAATTTTTATAAAACATTTAAAAGTCATATCCAACTGTTTACAAAATAAAACAAAAGTTTACATCACGTCGAATCTTTCCCCCATAACATAAAATTCATATCCCATTGTTTACAAAATGAAAGTTTACATCACGTCGATAGCCGCATGTGCATGTCAAACGCACCATCTGCAGCCTTCTTTGGAGCAGCCTTCTGTGAAGGAGTTACACGACAGCAGATGGCTGTCCTCGAGAGAATCGCCAATTCAGTGAAAGCCTCCTTATATCTCTTCAGAACAATTTCTAAAGCAACACCATCCACAACAAATGCCAAGTCCTGTGGAAACAAAGAAATAAGGGCAAAGTTCTTCATGGGAGTAAAAGATTCAGCTGAAGTGTGACTTGATAGTTTTGATAGAAACTACAGATGCAAAAGGGCATGCCAAATTGAGAAAAGCGAACCAGCATACATGATCATGGGTAATGTGAACACAATGAAATTTTGAACACCTAAACATTTAATAGATACACTGATAAAAAACAAAAGGCTGTCACACATTTAAAAAAAAAGAACTGCTAAACATGAAGTTGATAAAACAACAATGACAGTTTTAAGTGTACAATCAAAGAGCTACAATCACCTGAATTTTCTCTCTTTCTGTCAGCTCTCTCACTGAGGAGGTTTTTCAATGTATAATGCTTTGGAAGTGGATCTAGGATTATGATGTGACTTCTTTTCAGAGAGGTCCTTTTATGTAAAATGCTTTGGAAGTTTTAGTCATGGAAATGGAAATCCTCAGCTTTACGGTACCTTTCTTAAAATAGTATCTATTGAACTACATTTTAAGCTTTTGCGTTAGAGTTTTGTTTCTTCAATTTCATCTTGGTTTGTTTGTTCTGTTTTGTTGGTTTATTTCTCATGAAATTCCGGAACCATGTTGTAATGGCAGATGATTAGTTGTATTATTGTTGTTGTTGTTGCTCTCATAAACAAAAAAAACAAAAATTATTTAAACAATGTCGAAAAACATCGAAAACCTCCAATGGATGGAAAAAGGGAGCACCCCACCCCCAATGTTTGTGAATGACAATAAATTGCTTCTTAAACAAAAAAAACAAAAAAACAAAAATTATTTAAACAATGCCGAAAAACCTTAAAAACCTCCAATGGAAGTAAATCATAATAACATTCCTTGCCAGACAAATATCATCTATGTTTTCATTCCTTGCCAGACAAATATCATCTCTGATATGGCAACATGTGCTTATGGGAAGCTAACTTGAGTAATTGATGAGGGGTTTTTTGTATGTGGAAGTATGAATATATGACACTGTACAAGTTTACTAGTGAGTAATTATTGTAATGTTACAGAGAGTACGATCAGCTTCATGAACATGACCAGCTACGGACACCGCAAAATATACTAGTACATGTCAAAATGTTAATATGCCAGTATCACCCGTGTTTGAATTCTGTTGTGTCGACACGGAGATTTTGTTTGGCATCGAAGTTAATAATACTATGAGTTTGGATTCTTTTCTCTATGGAATTGGTAGGGAAAATTCCGGGGCAGTGATCTCAAGCGTTGTAGTTATTATGTAACTTGTATATACTTTAGTAATTTAGAGAAAATGAGATAACTAATATATGTCTGCAGACAATCAAGCATGGAAAAGTAAAATATTAGAGCAGTCCATATTCATTCATTTGCCTGAAGACAAAAACCAGTATTGTTCCTTTTTAAGTAGTTTTGCCGACATATAAGTTGTTGCAAATATTAATTGTGCACTTCAATGTGTAGGGAGTTGGATGGTAGTTGAATCAAGAATCATAAATGGTTGGAGAAGCCCCAAATGATTTCAATTATCATTTGATTGTGACTGCTAGCTAGCTAGCTACATGCTATTGCTTTCTTCATTATGTGCTAGGTTTCTAGCAATCTTAGATAAAAAAAAGAAGCTATTTTCCAATGATTAAAACTGTACTCTGTCCATGAATGGCTTAGCAATTTGACGAATGGAAATTATATATAGCACACAAAGTACTACATCATCCAAACAATTATGCAGTTATTAAGTTGTATTGTAATTAGCTAAAAGTTCTGAAGATATTTTAATGCACCAACTTTGTGTTTATTCTTTAGATATAAAATAGCTTTTGGGGGAATTGTTTGTTAGGAAGCAGAGAAAATAAATATAAGGACAGTTTACTTATCAAGGAAAAGAAGACAACAAATGATATGTAGATATCAGTACCTCATATTTCCTTCAAGGCCACGGCCTCGTCTTCCAATATTGTCCAGCTCCCAAAGTGGTGGCTTACCCCGGCGAGGTTGAAAGTGTCCTAGGAACACCGACTTGAATTCCTACAATCAATCAGTACCTACCTGCTATGACACCCAAGGAATATATTGAGATATGCATGAACCAAGAGACTAAAATGAGTGTCATGTAGATTGACAGCAACTACTTATAAAATGATTTCTTTCAATTCTAAACCTTTTTGAGTGCATATACAGTTCTAAATGGTTTATAACAAAATGTGAGCTTGAAGAACTTACAAGGTGGGCATTAATATCTTTCAGTGTCTGGCCATCCTCCCATATCTCCAATATAATTGTTCCAGCTCTGCAGCATTAAGATAGCACAAGTGTGTTAGAAATGAGGTCCTTACCACATATTACAGTAATGTGAGGAAAATAAACTAAAAAATAATCACATTGATATTGGGAACCTCTTCCTTTGATATTGGGAACATATATTCCTCAAATCACATACTGCATTCCAGTATTCCAGATTTCACATACTGCATTCCAGTCCTCAAATAACATACTACAGCCCAGTCCTCAAATCACATACTGCAAATAATCCATCAAAATTCTTGACAAGAGTTAACAGAAGCATTATTAACCAATATTTTCTGCGGAGAGATTCTACATGGATGCCATTTTCGAGCTTTTATTGTCAATATCATCTAGTTTAGTTTGCTCTTGCTGGGAAGTGGTGGGCACTATATGCTGGATTTTCTTATTTGGATCGACATTATTTTGTTGGGCTTGTTTCTTTATCATCTCTTACCGAAGCATAGACACTTCTTCGACTGCTTTCATCATCAGCTTCATCTGTTGTTCATCTTTCTTAAGTTGCATGTCCATTATGATGTTAGCACTCATGTCAACTGGTTTGAAGTACTCCTCAATTACAGTTTCCTGAAGAAGAAAGACATTGGTATTGTTAGTGATTTAATTAGATGACTGTACATGTTTACACTTAATAAACCATATGAACCGTATTTTAATGACACAAAATTTTCAATATATGTAGAAAATCATGTAACCCTGTGACACTTTTAATTGACTATCCCAAAAAGGATTTCTATTAACTTCAAAGTCCAATTTAATCATGGATGCTTCATGATATTGTAAGAGCATAGTTTGCAGTACCGGCCGATATCGATCCGATATGGCCGATACCGATACGATTTGGTATGTCCTGATCCGATACCGGCCGCATCCATATCCACGTTAGGGGTCTTTTTTCCAATCAATTCGGTAGAAAAAATTGAATGAAAAAGACCAATCAACAAGGGTGAAAAACCATAGTATGGTTGTAAAAGCATGTAAATAAAAAATATTATTGATCCTAGTTAACCAAACAGTAATGGTGACTATTATTTTCATTCAATTTCAAAACTATCAAGAAACAACACATAAAATACATAAAATTATGCCTAAATGTATCAACTATTTTTTCCCATCATAATAATTTATTTATAATTATTTGTTTTCCGATACCAAAAATCCGAAACTGCCGATACCAATACACATAGGAAGGGTCCAATACTGATACCGATAATGCAAGCCTCAATAAGAGTTGACAAGATCTTGAAAGAATTTCTAACAAGTTACTAAGAAAATTCTTTATTATAATGCACTTTCCCATCTTACAATATTACTTCTTGAAGCAGAGACAAAACTTGAATAAGCAAAGATTTCAAGCTAAATTCTAGGTTCATTAATACTTATACATTAGAAAGCTAAGCAACTGCAACCATGCCCTCACTGTGACAACTTCAGACTTCAGAGGGCAGTTACAAGCTCATGGAGATATTGACATCAATATGTGGGGACGATCAGATATCATACCGTCATTTTTTGTCAAGTGAACCATGGTACAGTTTATCTCCAGACTGTGAAATGACCAAGCTGGTCACCGCTTTCGTATGAACAAACAATCGTAAACAATTCAAATGTATATATCCTAAATGTACTCTCTTTTGGGGTCAGTCCGTCAGTATACTATACCTCCCTTCTTTTCCTTGCACAATGAAGGGGATTTCGTAGTAGTAGCGAAGAAGAAAACACTGGCCAAACACAGGTTGCAATGGACAAAAGCTAGAGACATCAAACCCTTATCATAGTTTGCTTTGGAAGAGAGGTGGACTTGAAGCATTACTTTGATGACTACTGATGAATATTTTGCCTCGTATTATGTTATATGGGTTAATCAAATGATTTACACTTGTTCACATGTATGTGAAAATATTATGCTATCTCGTGCCCTTAATTTACCAATTTACTCCAAACAATTTTGTACAAAAATAAACGGTTGTACTTGAGAACAAAGGACTGAGAAATATTACAAAAAAACTCAATGTTTTCTGGAATTAAATGAAACCAATGAAGTTTTAATTTTCCATGTATTCCTCATTTGTTACCAATCCGTTCCTTCAGTTGTTCCTGAACATCATTATTCCTTTACTCATAAGTTACACATTCATATTTATTTAACACGATAGGGTTGACATGTCTCACCCATTTAATTAGTAACTCAAGTGCATTTTAACCTTATATATAAATAAATTTAAACTTCTGCAATAATTTTATTTTTTACATTAAGGCTTTCCATATACTACAACATAGCAGAACTTTCAAACAAGTGTATACAAAGCAATTTATCCGTACAGAAAGATATTAAAGGACAGACTTGACATGGCAAAACAACAAGGTGATTTTTAAAGATGATCTATGTAGGTAAGTACTCCAGAGATGAAGAAAACAAATCTACTATAGAAAAATGACACAAATGATATTAATTGGGATATGTCGAGATGTGGATAACTTCTAAAAATATGAAGAAAATCCATACTACTTGTGCAGAAAAATACTTACAATCTCCTGCATCTGCACAAGACTGCACTAGCAGATAAAATTGAGAAAATAAATCGATTTTGTGGTTACGCATAAGCTCTTGGGCTTTGTATCTTATTTATTACCATTAGCAGTTACACTTGAGGAAGGATATATGAAGGGATATTTCATAAAGCAACCTTTTGCTACAACCTGGAGATTGGATTTATGACCGGTTGGATGCATGCAAAATCGAAAGAATGTTGATGATACCTACTGTTGATTATGAGAAGTGATATAAGTTGGCAGATGTATTTAAAAACATGTATACGTTACATGATAATAAAAATGCTGGCAACAACCTATTTCAAACAACTGAGAAGATGTTTACAAGGAAACTGTTTAGATTTCCAGTAATTAAAGTTAAAATTATAATAATATGTACCTTCAATCTTGTGAACTTTCAATTGCTTGTATATGTTGCCACAATTGCTTGTATATGCCATTTATATTTGCCTTCCCGTTTTAGACCTACGAGTAAATGTTTAATTTGATAAAGCACCTTGTAATGGGCAACATTTGGTAGTTTTGCTTTGTCTGCAACAGCAAAGTGAAAGCTCACAAAAGAAATTGTAAATTCATCGAGAGATCTTTTAACAAGGAAATTTAAGAAACACTAAACTTGGATTGCCTTAATGCGGAAAGATGGAGTCAAGAAGAATCTAATACAAGAGTTCTGTTCCATAACCTAACTCCCGTTAAAGGAGATGACTTGGGCGATGATATTGTCCACATTATATATCCAAAAGGCTGACTAGCAGAATTTCCAGGCCTACTAAGTAGTTAAACAAGAAAATAAATATATTGAACAATTTTGATACCTGTGGGGTTCCTGCACTTGTAGCTGCCATAACTTCAGAACTCTATACTTGTAGACTGTTCTTCTGCTCTCATATATAGGATGTGACTGATTTCTTTTAATTCCTTAATTACAATTATGCTTACAAAATTGCAGCAGGAGTTATGACATGCTTTGTGTGTATATTTACTGCAAAAAGGGGGGAAATGTCTATGGACCCTTTGGTTGGCTTGAGTTTGTCCAAAAACTTATACAACAATATCTATTAAAATATTTGAAGACTGTATAGGTGCATAATCGGGGACACGATCAAGGAACTCAACATTGTAAAAAAAATTAAAATAAATATGACACAAATGTGGATAAAAACAAATACCAATTCTGCCAAAACTTTATTCAACTTTGCAAATGAAGGTGGCATATGTTGATTCAACCGTGACAGCAAAATAGGTGCCTCGGGATTCAAGTAACTACAAAAAAAGAAAAAGTGAGATACATAAGATAAGAGTTCAGATTTGCAAAGGTTCTAAAAACTAAAAAGAACTCACTTCTTGAGACCCCTTCTTTCTGTCACCAGGTCCATCGTTGAAAGAATATTGACATGAGGTAGTTCGAGTTGAATCATCGCAGAAAGAGATGCCATGCAACCACTTATTTCTTTTATTGATTCTTGTACCTTGTAGGTCGTTTATTCTTTTTAAGTACTAGCCATGTCGACGTGTTCATGTATTATCATGCTTATCTTCATTCTTTACAGATAAGTTTTACAAACAAAACTTGGTACCTACAATGGCAATATTTTGTCTTTTGACAGTATCGTAGTGCCTGAATTTCTTTTTTGCAGACAACTCTTGGCTACATATCATCTCAGAACTAAATCAGTTACGTTATGTTGTATGAATATATGTAAATCATGCTTGTGTATCTTGCATAAATTGTCCTAACAAATCGTGATTCCAATTAACCCGAGCCTGTTTGCTTCAACATTATTTATAATTTTATCTAGTAAAGTATCATATTTTTGCTTCTTTATACTTGATAGTAAAACATAAGCAATCTTGACTGGTCAATTTTTTCTTCTTCGGTTTCAGTCGTTTTGCACCAGAATTGGAGGATTTGGATTGCCGAAACTATCGAAAGCGACAAATGCAAAACCAACCATACCAAGGTTTGAGTATTTACCGATACAAATACGTATTATCAGTATCATAACGCAGTCAATTTACAAAAGAAAAAAACAAAAAGAGAAAAAAGTACAAAAAAATCAATACAATGGTTAGACACAAAATTTAAAAGACCTAGTCTTAGAACAGTCAAAATATATCCATATAATCAAAGATCTAAAAAATAATGGATTTAACACACACAAAATTAAAAGAATTGATCATCACCTTGGTGCCTTGAGTCCTGAAACTAGGGTTTTTCCATAGTTCCTCTTCAGAGAAAGGATGATGCTGTATACAAATATCACAAACCAAAGATCAATTCAAAACCCTAACCCTGATCAAAATTGCAAACCCTAATAGATCTGGAAAACTCACACCTTCATTTTCTCACACTTCGTTCCCTTCGAAATCTTCTTGTTCCAGCCGTAGATGATTTAGAAGCTGTTGGGTACCCTAATTGACACACGAATAAGAGAGAGAGAGAGGGGAAGACCCTAATTTACACACGAATAAGAGAGGGAAAGCCAAGAAAAGAGAGAGAGAGAGAGAGAGAGAGAGAGAGAGAGAGAGTACCTTCTTCACCGGTGCCCTTGTGGTGCTCGGTGCTTCGTCGGAGCCGGAGTTTTGACAGTTGTGGCGGGCAATGTGCTCAACATCCAGGAAAAGAAAGAGGGAAAATAGTATTCCTTTCCTTCGTTCGTGTTGAAATAGGAGGAAGACTTGGAATCCTGTGAATAAAGAAGGGGGATTAGTCTTGGCCTTTGGATGAACAGACGAATTTTGGAGATCCAACGGTTAGGAGTAATATTTTATAGGGTAAAAGATTTCCAAAAAATTGGTTTAGGCCGCCAAATAATTGCCATTCCCGCCGAGATTATTTCGAACAGTTCAGGATTTATTTGCGACAAAAATACTAATAGTCCCAAAAAATAGATCCATTTTCCAATCTGTCTCAAATAAATTTGTCTTTTGTTACAAAAAAAATATAACAGTCCCAAATATTAATTTTTTAGGACATTTAAAACTAGTGTTCCCAAAAGTGTTGTCCCAAAAGCTCACTTTTTTTGTAGTGGCACTGGCAAATTGACTAGAGGATTGTAACTGGCTTGGAATCTGAAATTGAAAGCTCTAGAAAACTCTTTTTGGAAGACTGAAAGCTTTAGATAGAGAGAAGATTGAAAGTGAATGAGTGAGTTGAAATGATCGAAATCCTTTTCTATTTATAGGAGTTCCAAAGGCAGACTTCTGACAGAATTCGGGCAGAATTCGGGCAGAACTCTATGAGCAAATCTCGGTCGAATCCGCAACTGCAGGAGGACCAAGTTTCAAGGATTCAAAATCACAACGGCCACTAACCGAACTCTGGCCGAACTCGGTCCGAGTTCTGTCAGGGTTAAGTCAGGGTTTAATTAGGGTTTTGAAAAAGCTTTTGGTGATCTTTGAAAACCTTTTTGAGAGGTCATTTTAAAAACATTTTGAACTCATTTGAGGGTAGCCTATTTGCCAGTACGACTCGGTGTACAAATATTCCTAGACTCAAATAAAATAAAAAATATATTACATAAGGAATTACAGACTCGAGTAGGCAAACAGATCTTCGGTCTTGAATTCAGTGGATAGACAATCTTGATCATGTCCAAGAATCCGAGATGTCCCGTATATCCAGACAGAGTTTGATCAATTATTACAATCAGGTTGACCATATGACCAATGGGCCAATATATACCCCATCGAATGAGGAGTTTGAGGACTTGAACCGACGACTCCCAGGTTCTGTTGCGGTGTATCGGAAGTTGCTGTACCACCATAGTGCTTGTCACCAGATGGCTATAAAAATGGTGGATAGCTCCGAGGGGACCGCTCCCCACACCACATCCTGGATTAATTATCTTTTTAAAGTTGGCCCTTCTGGCGAAGTTACTCCTCGAACCCCTCGAACACATGGAGAGATAAGGGATCTAATGTCAAGCGTCAAGAAGTTGCGATCCAAGAGCGACATATTCGGGAGTCAAACTGACTCTCTTAGCTATTTTTACTACGGGACCACACAGATGTCAGAGAAGGTGCTCCTGGCTGGATTTTTAATGATATGGCTGCGGAATTGCGTAGTCTCGGGAGGAGCGGGTTCTATCGAGAGGATCGGTCGTCATTTCATTCTCCCTGCCGTTAAACTGGTATTTGGAGTTAGACTGGCCCTTCTTCCTGCTATGGTGTGTAGCATACACCATGGTCTTTGAACCTTTTCGTCCAAGGTTATTGCGCGCAAGAAGACGTTGGATTTTGAGCGCATAGAACTGCCTTTCCACTATTTGATGGGGTGGTTGGCAATGCACTACAAGTCTTTGATGGGACCTGGAATAGCGGAAGATGCTAAAGATGAAGACGTTTTCCTTTTCAAATGCCATCGCCGGTCTTGGAAATACAATACTATGCCATCTTGTCGAAAGGCGCTGGCGAGGGTGGATGGGTTTGACTTTTTTGTGTCTGTTCCTCCCTTTTCTGATGAGGAAGTAAGGAAGGTACATCTCGATGGTACCGGGCCTTCTCACTTTCTGTCTCCGGATATGCTCACCTGGTTGCGCAACATCCGCCCCGGGCATCTGGTTTATCGCAACCGCGATAATGTGTACTTGGAGCCTTATCTACCTAGTAGGTTTTCCCGCCAATTTGGTTATAGTCAGTTATTCCTTGATTGTCCTAACCCTTGTTTGGGCTTTGAAGGTAGCGTTCTTGATGGTGTCAGGGCATGGAATTATTATGACGCTTATCATACTCGGGCCAGCTTCTCGGTCCCCGATGCTAAGGCGCCGAAGGAAATTTTATACGTGGCTAATTTATATCACGTTATGGCGAACAAGCCTCCTGTTAATTTTGATCCGAGTACCAGTTTTATCGTGGGTACCGGTTTAGAGGAGAAGCCCAAGGGGGCTAAGGCTAGAAAGCAACTAGCGCTCCAGACTTCCCTCCCTGAATCAGAACCTTCCGAGTCGGCTAAGGAGGAGGATGATCATGATAGCGAAGACTCCTTTTCTGGTGGGGGTAAAGAAGTAACGGATCAACCGCTTCCCGCACCCGATGAACCGGCGGAAGATCCGTTGCTTACTACACAAGAGGAAGTAGTGAGAGAAGAATAGCCTTCAGCTGTGTCTGGTTCCTCGCGTAAACGAGTCAGACACGAGTCTTCTGACAGTAGAGTGACCTTTTCTGTGAAGAGAGCTACCGTTAGGTCTCGTGGATTACTTATTACCGAGAGGGGTGAAGGTACAGATGCTATTCCGGAGGTAAGACCAAGTCGGAGCCATCTCTTTGTTGTAGTTTTCTTTTCTCTCGGAGATATGACTTAATCACTTTTCTTTATAGGTGTCCGATGAACCAGTCTCTCCTGAATTGTCTACCACCCCTGAAGTTGATCCGGCCCATGCTGCTTTGATTAGCGACATGTGTGCCGCGGTCCTTTTTGCGGGGGCTCTCTCAGCGGTGGCTGGAAGCTTCCAGGTTGCTGAGGTCTCGGCCCGGGGTGACGAAGGTTTCCTCGGACCCGTCTCTGAGATCGCTGAACTTTAGCAAGGCGACGCCGACCTCGGTGCATTCCTCCCGAGGATGCCAGGGCGGAGGAGTCTATTATACCTGACTCGGAGGCTGTTGGTGAAGAGGCTGCGGTGGCTGCAGGCAAACTTCGGCCTCCACCCTCCTCCACTGGTAAGATAGGCCAGATAATGACTAGTGAGGGGGCTTATTTGCTCTATCAACATATCCTTCGGGTCAAATCGATTCATGGTTGCCTTGGCCCTGCAGGTCCTGACCCTTTACTTCCCGTCGCGAATGTTCTTGGGGAAGGCTCGGCCTGCCGTGATCTGGGAGAAAGGAGCGTTCCCTCTCCTTTGCCGTCTCATGTCGAGGGGCCTCCCGCCAGCTCCAGGCAGATGGGAATAGAGTTGGCGATGGTCTCTGCCTCATCCTCCGCAGATTATACGGCTCCGGAGACTGACCTCTCGACCCTACCGAGCATTCAAATTCTGCGGGCTGCCGAAGAGGAGTTGGCCGCTGTTCAAGCGTCCTTCCGTGCGGAGCAGGTTTCTCTTGTGGTAGGAACGGCAGATTCTGTTGCATCTTCTTCAGTGTTGCCGGCTACACTCTCGTTGACACCGGCTTCTTCGGAAGCTCTGGACGAGGTGACGCAGGATGTGGTTGACAACTTCTATCGCTACTTAAAGAGGGGTGTAGATGCTGCTGTAGAACGGGGGACCCCTTTTACTATGTCTCTACGGTGTGCTCGGGGCCAGATTGCAACCTTGAAGTCCCTTCCTGGCGGGATAGGGTTGGCTGCAGTCCTGGAGCCTAAGTTGGTGGAGGCTGATCAGCTTGTGACCCAATTGCTGGCGACACGGCAGGCGGGCTTGCCTGCTGCGATTGATCGGGAGCGGGGCTTCCTAGTTGCTGCTCGGGATAGGATCAAGCTTGCTCGGGATACTGTCGGGCCAGTTGTGCGGGGAGACCTTGACAACTTTTTCGCTTCGTATGACAGGCTGGGTCATCGAAGTCAGGATTGTCGGGCTCGGAAAGAGTCTGCTTCTCGTGGAATTGCTGATACGAAGGAGCGAATTCTCGCACTCCAGAAGGAATTGACCTTCTTAGAGTCAGAGCTGGAGGCTGCCCGTACGGAATAGGAGTCGATCGTTCGGGAGGCCAAGAAGGTTTCCCGATCTTCTGCTAACCTAGAGCAGGCTTTTAAGAGATTTGAGGATAACTGGCAAGCCCATGCTCAACTGGAGGACGAGGCGGTGCTGACCCAAGAGGCGGAACGTCGAGCTACCAGAGGTTTGAGCGGTCGATTGCCTTGCTGATGGATCGTCTCAGGGCGTTATGTGCCCCGGAGCAGTGATCAGCTTTATGTTTTCTTTTGTTTCCTTTTTTCTTTTTTTTGTAAGGGATGTGATCCCAAATGATGTAGCACTTTGAATTTTGAATAAATGAGCATGTTTCAACTCATCTTCTCTTTCTTGTACTTGTGGTGTTCGTGGAGCTGGACTTGCTGGGGGATTATTTGTGGACCTGTTATCCTAGGCGTACCTTGGTTTTAGATACGGATAACAAGTTTGGACAGGATGTCCGGAACAGCCGTGGCAAAGTGGTCATGGATGTTCACAGTGTTAGGAAAAAGAATGCCGTAGAGCAGTTGGGCTCCCGGGGCATGGTGAGGTGGTGGATTTATGCTAAGAAGCTTAGCAAAGGAATATTTGTGGACCTATTATCCTTGGCGTACCCTGGTCTAGGATACGGATAATGGGATGAAAGGAAACCAACATACTTGCTCAGAGGTTATGAGGACATGGCCAGCATGAGGGTTTTATCGTGGAGTCTTCCTGCTCAGAGGTAATGAGAACATGGCGGGGGGACTTCACGGAAGATGTTCGTGGTCAATAGCGGACATTTATAGTCAACAGAGGACATTTGTGGACCTATTATCCTTGTCGTACTCCGGTTGTGGGTACAGATAATAGGTTGAAAGGAGACCGACATACTTGCTCAGAGGTAATGTGGACATGGCAAGCATGAAGATTTCTTCGACGGAGCCTTCCCATTCAGAGGTAATGAGGACATGGCAGGAGTGGGCTCAATGAAGAGGGGGTACATAGAACGACTCAGAGGTAGGAGAACGTGGAAGTTCTATGCGAGGGGGCGGTTTTTTTTTGATGGAAGTGAAAACGACTCAGAGGTAATGAGGACATGGCCGTTTCGGAAATTTGTGGATCGATTACCCTTTTTGTGCACTAGGAGCGCGGGTAGTAGATCATGAGGGAGGATCTCTTCCAGAAAGAAAGTTCAGAGGTATAATAATACGTGACTTACTATCTGAAAGAGTGACCGGAATATGAGTTCAGAGGCACCAGCGGGTACATAACTCGGTAATTTAGAATATTGAGAAAGTGTGAGTTCAGCGGCACCAGCGGGTACATAACTCGATAATCTGAAGGGAATATGGAGGTGAGTTCAGCGATACCAGCGGGTACATGACTCGAAGATCTTGGAGAGAATGTCGTTTAGACATAATATTTCTTCAGGAACTTGTCGTTGACGGGCAACATGAGCAAGTCTCCATTTTGTTTTGCGAGGCGGTAAGCACCGTTGGAGAATACTGTCTCAATGATAAATGGGCCTTCCCACTTTGGCTGGAATTTGCCGACGGTCTTGTGAGTCATGACCATCGGCCTCTGAACTGCCAAGACGAGATCGCCCACCTGGAATGTTCTGATTTTGACCTTCTTGTTGAAGGCTCCAGAGATGCGTGCTTGGTATAGCTCAATTCGTTGCTGAGCTAAGAGGCACTTTTCATCTAGTGCCTCCAATTCCTGTAGGCGACGATGGTGGTTGTCGTCTATTGTCAATTGATGTGTGAGGGCGACACATAGTAAGGGGATCTGGGTCTCCAATGGGAGGACTGCCTCACTCCCGTATACTAGGGAGAATGGTGTATTCCCGGTGGCTGTCCGGACCGTGGTGCGATAAGCCCATAAGCATTCGTCGAGCTTCTCATTCCAGTCACATTTGTTGGAGGAGACAAACTTTTTGAGGAGTTTAATGATTGTTTTGTTGAATGCCTCTGCCAACCCGTTCGCTGCCCGGTTGTATGGTGTCGAAGCGACATTCTGAATACGGTGCTTATCGCAGAACCGATAGAATACGTGGCTTACAAACTGTGGACCATTATCATGGATGATCCTTCGTGGCAGTCCAAAGCGGTAGATGACGTGATGCTTAAGGAAGCTGATCATGTTTGAAGTTTTAACTTCTGCGAGTGGGACGACTTCCGCCCATTTGGAGAAGTAATCAGTGATCGCAAGCATGAAGCGATGTCCTCGGAAGGAAGGTAGGGTAATTGGACCGATGATATCTATTCCCCATGCTTCGAATGGCTAGGACGCCACTGTCGGATGTAGAAACTCGGACGGTTGGTGAATGAAGTCCGCATGGACTTGGCAGGCTTTGCATTTTTTAGCATAATCTATCGCATCTGCCACCATCGTAGGCCAATAGTAGCCCATTCGTCGAAGGCGGTCTTGCAATTTAGGACCGGGCTGGTGGGCCCCGCAGACACCGTCGTGAGCTTCTCGTACGGCTTCTTTGGCTTCTGTATTTGACAGACACCGAAGCAGTAATCCGTCGTAGGAGCGACGATACAGCATTTTCGTCTCTGTATCATAGAAGAATCTGAGAGAACGTCGTCTGATGGAAGTGGCTTCCTTTGGGTTCTCGGGCAGGATGTCATAGACGACGAAGTCGATGAATGGTTGTCTCCAATCTGGGGCATCATCGATCATCTGTGCGGAATAACTCGCCACGAATTGCACATTATTTTTGGGACAGACCAGTTCATGGCCTATCACATCCACTGATTGGCGATCATAATTCAGAACTGCTAGGGAAGCGACAAGACCGGCTAAGGTATCTGCTTCGATATTTCGAAGTCTGGGGACATGTTCGATGAAGAACGCCTTGAACGACGAGATGATATCAATCGCTATTTGGTGATAAGGGATCATGTCTTCGTGGTAGACTTCGTATAAGCCCCGGATCTGATTGACGATTAGTTGGGAATCGCCGTATGCTTCAAGGTATTCTACCCCCAGCTCTCTTGCAAGTTGGAGGCCAATGACCAGAGCGTTGTACTCGGCCACATTGTTAGAGCAGGGCTCGATGAGGGAATAAGCGCGATTAATCACCAATCCGGAAGGAGAGATTAGCACTACCCCGACTCCGACGACTATATTGCCTTTAGATCCGGTTCTCGAAGCACCATCGAAGAACATTCGCCATATATCATCGTGAGAGGTTGCATGCGAGTCGGCGACCTCATCTGGGATCTCTTTATATATCCTGGAGGACTTCGAGCCCGGTGGGCTGCTAAGAAGTCTGCCAGGGCTTGACCTTTGACTGTCTTTTGTGGGACGAAGATCATATGATAAGGGGACAGCAATATTGCCCATGTAGCGAGGCGAGAGTTGAGTGCCCCTGGTTTAGTCGTGAGGACCCTGAGAGGGTTGACTCGTGAGATCACATGTATCATTTGTCCGGTGACATAATGCCGCATTTTCTGAATGGCAAATACTACGGTGAGGCATTCCTTCTCCACCGTGGTGTATCGCTGCTCTGGCCCAATCATCATTCGGCTGAGGTAATATATGGCCTGCTCGTGGCCTGCATCGTTGTTTTGTGCCAGCAAAGCCCCGAGGGAGTGTTCCATTGCTCGTACATAGAGCAGGAATGGTTTTCCAGGGACCGGGGCTACCAAAACTGAAGGATTTGACAAATATTCTTTGATGTTGTCGAAAGACGCTGGCATTCCTCGTCCCATACGAATGAGACTTCTTTCTTCATGAGGTGCGTGAATGGTCGGCATCGCCCGGAGAGGTTGGAAATGAACCTTCTGATATAAGGTAGCCTCCCTTGAAGGCCTCTGTGTTCGCGAAGGTTTCTCGGAGGACCCATCTCCATGATTGCTTTTGTCTTCTCAGGGTCTACATGGATACCCTGTGCGGTGATGATGAAGCCTAAGAACTTCCCGCTGGATACGCCCAAAAAGGACTTCGTAGGGTTCATTTTCAAATTTTGCGCTCGTATTAGGTCGAATACCGTCCTTAGATCCTGCAGATGGTCTCCCTTGCTACGGCTCTTAACGGCTATATCGTCAACATAGCACTCCAACGTCTTGCGTAAGTGGTCTCTGAAAATGATGCTCATGGCTCTTTAATATGTGGCGCCAGCATTCTTTAAACCGAAAGGCATGACTGTGTAGCAGTACGTGCCAATTGGTGTTCGGAATGATGTATGCTTTTCGTCGTCAGGAGATATTTTGATTTGGTTGTACCCCGAGAAGCCATCCATGAATGACATACGTTCGAAGCCGCAGGTATTGTCGATCATGATGTCTGTGATAGAAAGGGGGAATTCATCTTTGGGGCATGCCTCGTTCAGGTTGCGGAAGTCGATACAGATTCGAATCTTCCCATTCTTCTTGAGGACGGGTACTATATTGGCGACCCAATCGGGATGTTGCTCCTCACGAATGAAGCCGCTTGCTATCAATTTGTTGACTTTGGCTTCGATCGAGTCCATGATGCCTGGGCAGAAGCATCGCTGTTGTTGCTTGACTGGCTTCGCATCTGGCCGAATGTTGAGTTTGTGAAGAGCAATGTCGAGATTTAACCCTGGCATGTCTTCATAGCTCCAGGCGAACACATCAATGTATTCTCTGACAAGTTCTAGCAGCGACTCCCGTTCTTCGTCTGCTAGGCTTGTACTGACAAAAATTGGTTTTGGAGAAGATTCGCTGCCGAGATCCACTTGTATGACCTCATCTTCAGTAGGAGGTTCTCTCAGTTCGAACCGCTTTTCCCATTGTGCGTCTAATTGCTGGGCCCACGGCTCTAGCTCGAGGATTTTGGGGATGTCTTCGTCTTCCTCGTAAGTGTCGACGAATGCCATGTTGACTGACAAGACTTGTCTGAATACGTCTCCGATGCTGGTATCCGAGTCAGAAGTTGGTGACCCGGTTGAATGTGACTGCCAGTCGCATTCTTCATCTGAACTTTCAGGGGTCGTAGTAGGCGTTACATACCCTAACCCGCATCGAGTTTTGCTATAGTAGTCCCGTGGTTTGCCTGCCGGGACTGGCGGCTTCAAAGGTAATCGTCGCCCAGTGCCATAGTTTAAACCTGGCATCATCTCCAGATCATACCCCTGTTTTTGCATGAGATATTTGGATTGAGGGCTATAAAGATACAGAGGCAGTCTCCCGGCATCTGACCCGAGGTCGGCTTCTTCTATGGTGAGGGGATGCGGGTTGTTCGTCCGGCCGAAGATGATCGGATGATCTCCTCCCTCGATTATTCGGTAAGCGTCTTCTACTAGAGTAAGCCGGATCGCGGTGTACACATTTGTCACTTGTATGTGTAGGTGAGTGCCTATACCGTGTTCTATAGCATACATTGTACATAGCTTATTGAGCTCGATGTAGTTCAAAGATAACCCTTTATTGATGAAGTAAGGTATCTTTTCTAGGAGGATTACATCATCAGCGGAGGGGACATCAGTGTGGGCAGCCACATACATGGCTAGCTCTGGTTCCTCTTCGACTACCCCCTGTGTGAACGAAGACTGGGAGGATGACCTGGAAAGCTTGATTGTCAGTGGTTCAGTTGATGGAGCAGAGCGTGGAGTTGTTGGCAGACTAGCGACCCCCAGTTTGGCATTTGATGTGGGGCGAGGAGTGGCTGGTTCGCTAGAAGTGTCAGACCTTGCATCGAGGTGACGACCCTTCTTGGGAAGGCGTATCGTCACCGGCTTATCGGAGGGATTGAGCTTCCCTTTTTGGGGTTGACTGACTCTCGACAGTCTGATTGTCAGTGGCCCCGTTGTGGGTTTCGACACTTGGCCGGACCTTGGCAGCCGGATTATCATCTGCTCTTCTTGCGCCGAGAGGCTGATTGCGTCCTTCCGTAGAGTGACAGTAAGGGGTGCGGACTTGCCTGGTTTACGAGCTTGGAGGTGGATCGTCAGGGGTCCTTCTGATCCCGTAGCTGTATCGGTATGAGCTTGTACGTCTCCTTCATCAAGGTGCCTCTTTGACTTTTCGTATAGGCAGGAGTCTGAGTAGTAGGATTCGACCCCTTTGAAGGGATCGATATCAGCAAATTCTGTCTTTACGAAGCCGTATTTGTTGACATATTTGAAGCACTGGTATAGCGTGGAAGGCACGATCATATAATCGTGTATCCATGGGCGCCCCAAGAGGATGTTGTAAGAAGTGTCTGTATCTATGACGTAGCAGGTGACTTCGGATTGGAGATCGCCAATCTGACACTTCAGACGAATCTTCCCAATAGGGTAGCTCCTGCCCGAATTAAAACTGCTGATGGCGGTGCTTGTAGGTGTCAGGCGATGCATTGGGATGCGGAGATGATATAGCAGACCCTTCGGGATAATGCTTATGGAAGAGCCAGGATCAATGTGCATCCGATCCACCTTCACGTCGCCGATGTATCCCGTGTAGTATAGCGGACGATCATGTAGGTTGGTTTTGATGAGCATGTCCTGCGGAGTGAAGACGATGTTGGGCATTGCCCCTGTGCAGGCGCTGTCTTGGAGATCCACGGGTGAGTCCTCCCCGGTGAGGTTGGATTGAGCCAGATAGGCATCGACATTTTAAAGTGCTTCGCTCAATGCAATACGAACGTCCTTGGAGAGCCTTAGGAGTTCGTACAGTGACAATTTGGCCAGAGTGTTAGCCAATTGTGCTAAGATGTCAAAGTTGTAGGGCCTCTCTAGTCCTTGGGCTGCGTCTTTTCGGAGAGATTTGTCGTAGCGAGTCTCCTTTGGCCTAGGCTTGTCGGTCGTCGAAGGCTAAGCCGGTCCCGGAGCATCAGTTGTAGTAGGTTGATGATTTTCGGTTGGGTTGTCAACCACAGGTTGGGATTGCGCTCCGGACCGCGTGACGACGGCTGTAGCTTCCTCGTTGTCTGCGGAGATTGTGTGGCAGGTCCTGACTTTTCCACTCTTCTTTTTGTTGGTGGAAGATGGTGTGGGCCGAGTTACTTCTGACACCAAGTCTGGATGGACCCACATGACTTCCCCTCGTGATGTGGTAAGAGGTATTAGACCAGCAGCCTGTTCCCGGGGAGGTGGAAGATTGGTAATCTCCATCGTCGCCAGAGGGACGGGGATCACCCCGTCTTGAGTCTCCGTCGGAGGGAGGCTGCCGAATTGTACGGACACCATATTGGCTGCCACGGTTACCTCTTCGAAATCGATGGCCAGAGCATTCGAATCGATGAGGCTTTGGATGTACCGTTTCAGTTGGTAGCAGTCGTGTGTAGTGTGGTGTACATAACGGTGGTAATGGAAGAACTTTGGGATCTCCAGATCAGCCGGCCGAGGCTCCCGTCTTGGTGGAGGGAGCTGAATTCTATCTCCTTGTATGAGCATGTCCAAGATAGGCTTGACGTGGCCGTCTTCAAAAGAGTAAGTGACTTGAGGCCATTGTTTGTCTACGGGCTTCGGCTCAGGTTTTTGTGCTGTATCGGCTACCATAGCCTGCTTTCCCTTGCTGTCTCGATTGTTGGAGGGGTTACCCCCATTATCGTTGTTGGGACGCTTGCCCTTGTTTTCTCCTTCCGAGATGTACAATCCCAGTTGGCGAGCCTTCTTCAGTCGTCCTTCGGCACTTGTGGCGCTGATGATGAACCCCTTCCAATCTTTGAATTGACTTTCGCCCATCCAGAGACTGATCGTTGGGAGCAGTCTCTTTTGACAAATTTCAATTAAAGATGAATCTGGATTTCCGGAGGGCAGTTTCATGGCGGTCTGACGGAACCGCTCGATGTAGTTCCTTGTCAATTCCTTCTCCCCTTGGACGACGTCCATGAGAGTGGACATAGTGATGTCCTATCCTACTTCGTAGAATCGCTCCAAGAACAGGCGCTTGAAGCCGGTGAAGGAGTAGATACAGTTGTCCGGCAGATTGCGGTATCAATCGAAGGCGACTACTTCCAACGCCCCCAATGAATAACCGTGTGAGGATAGCATCATTATGGGGCAGATGGTCGGTGGTGACCTCGAAGTAAGTGATGTACCGAGTTGCTGAGATTTTGCCATCATATGGGTTGATATTGAACGGCTTATATCTTGGCGGGAATGGAACATCCCTCCATTCAGCAGGGTATGGTTGCCGTATTCTGAGATCTTGAGCATTTTCTCGGGCATAGAACATGGCTCGGAGCTCCTGGACCTCTCTCCTTACTTCTCGGGTCTCATCTGTCGCGGTAGGGGCTGTTATTTCGGAAGGATTATTGCTCGGATTTGGTGCCGCTGAGTTCGAATCCACATTGACCGTAGGGCCCGTGCTTGCTTGACCAGGCGTTCCTCCTTGTAGAGTTGGCAGGGCCGCTTTAATCTCGTCTACAGACTTGACCAAAGCAAGTAATATGGCTTCGAGATTGTCGATGTGCTGGTGATTATTGGAACCACCTTGATTGCTGTCTGTCATGAAAACCGTCCTCACATGAGGAGTGATAGAAGGAACGGTGGAGGATGTACCCTCCGAATCGTACCCATGCACTGAGAAGTCATCGGGATAGGTGGGAATGTTCTCTTCGGGCTCGAACTTGGAGGGAACGGTATCCCCAGCTTCAGAGCTTGCTTCGTCTTGAGAGTTACGGATGCCCTCGGGGACATCAGTGTCTGTTGTACCTGATAGGAGAGTTGTTTGTCCGGGCTCGGCTCCTTGAAATATCGGATTATTGCGGATGTTCGGAGGAGTGCTACCCCCAGTTCCCACGACCCCCAGCGATGTGGATGATGAATTTCATATTGCGGCAGATTTTGTCTTTGAACGGGTGTGTTGAATACTCCGGTGGAGGACAGCCGTTTAGATGACAGTTTCTTAGCTGTAGTGGTTGATATCTTGGGACTGGAGATGCTTGTCTTTTTCCCTCTCCCTTTGGCGGGGACCTTCCGAGCGGAATTGCAGGAGACTACAGGAGGTGCCTCATCTTCTGAGCTCGGATGCTGTAGTCTTTGGAAGACGGATGGCCGATCTTCCGTCACTACTGCGTTGTTGCAACAGCAGTTGACGATGATTTGGGTGCAGCGATGTCCAAACGAGGACTCTTTGCACGCCGATACTCCTCCTCTTTCCTTGCGTTTGTGGAGGATCGCCTCCCGCAGTTCAGAGGAACCACTCTGTTCGTTTGCCACCGGGGGCTGGACTCGAGCGGTTGTATACAACTTTCCATCCGAGGCCCGTGTGATAGTCAACGGGACGCCCCGATAGTCAGAGGTTGGGACAGCTGACAGGGCCTGATAAGCCCATGCTGCCCTAAACTTCCTCCTTTTAGCACTTGTGGGTGCGTAATAGGAGGAGTCCAAGTTGGATACCACAGAATCTGGCTTATCATCCAGAGAACCATCAGGGTCAGGACCGCATGAGAGACAGTCGAAGACTGATCGAGAGAGGCGTGGAACGGACGCTATGCGGCTAGAGTTGGGTACCGTGCAGGCTGTCTGCATGCGGTTGTCCTCTGCCGTCGGATGAATTATTTTTGTGCGGCTAGGAGTCACGACCGTACAGGCTGGCCGCATGCGGTTGGCAATTGTGGCCGTATGGGTTTTCTGCAAATGATTGACTCCCATAGCCGTATGAGTTTCATCCGTATGGTCGGCAACTGTAGCCGCATAAGCTATGCGGCTGACAGATATGGCCGCATGAGTTTTCTTCATGCGGCTGGCGGACGTAGCCGCATGAGCTTTCTTCCTGCGGCTAATACCCTTATGCGGCTCGGATCTCATAGAGTTTCTCTTTGCTCCTGCAAGTCCAGCATCATAGTGTTTTCTTCTGCCGAACTTGGGGACAGCAGAGTCGTCTACGATCTGAAGTGGGGCCACAGGGGAATCTTGCTCGCCGTCTTGAACAACCGAGGGTGTCTCCGCAAGAGCTTCAGTAGGAACGAAGGATCGGGGTCTCCACTCCTTACGGGCCTTCTTTGTGCGGGCTCGCTTCTAGACCGGGCCAGTGCTCTTGTCGGAGAGCATTTCTTCGAACGCCTGTTGGTCGAACCGGGCGACCATCTTTTGTTGCGTGGAGCCAAGCTTGGCTGTATCTGATTGCATCACCAACTCCTCAGCCGTGGAGAAGTTAGTCCCCAGCAGAGTCGCCATCATATTTGCCATGAAATATAAAGGAACAGAACAATTATCGGAGGACCGGACTTTTACTTCACGTTACAAACTCGCTTGTACAAAGAAAACCTAGGGACGAAAACCTAGGTACAGCAGTCTAAGTACAATTATTTATTTTAGATTCTGGGGGGTGACGATAGAGGCTCGGGAAGGCGACGACAGCCCTGCCTTACTCCTTGGACTATCAGTATGCAGCCTTGGCTCCTGTGAGAAGATGGTTGGCGTTGATGAAGAAATGCTCTTCTTGCTCCTCTGTTGCTCTTCTGGCTTCTCTCTCTCTCTGTTGTATTTTCTCTCTGATAGCGTATATCTCTCCTTGTCTCTCTCTTCTTCTTTTTTTCGCAAGGGAATAGCACCCTGCTATTTATAATAGTAGAGGGGCATCATTAGGGTTTGGCTGATTACCCATTCTCAAAGTGGCGGCGGCATGATGCTTAATCAATCTAGACCATTAATCTTAAGCGTGAAGGATCTGGGCCATAAATGAGGATAGCACTGAATCTTGCAAATAATTAATGCTGATTGCTTTAAATCTTCATGATTGGTTGTGTAGCTTGGATCTCTCACCACGTGTCCCATTGGCTTGATTATGAATGATATGACTTGATCTCATTAATTGTGAGGATAATGTTAAATATGGTCATTGGGATCTGGTAAATCTTTGCATCTCATAATCATCTTTGCTACCAGCTGTCAAGTCAGGGGGATCATTGAATCTCTGCCACGTGTCTTAATGATGGACTCTGCCAAAGCCGCATGACATCCATGAACCGTATGAGACAGCGTCTCGGCGAACCGCATAAGTATAGTATTTGCGAGCCGCTTGGTGAGCCGCATAAGCGTAGTAATCGCGAGCCGCATGGGATGGCTTCTTGGTCAACCGCATAAGTATAGTAATTGCGAGCCGCATGGGATGGCTTCTTGGTGAGCCGCAGGAAGATGATCCTTGCCAGCCGCATGAAGCTGTTCTTCACTGGAGCCGCATGGAGGGAGCCACGTGTCAATCTCGGATCGTGTCAGAGATTTTCTCCTATTTCCCAAGAGTCTGTCATTATGACAGGGCCATTATGATACTTCATGTCAGAGCCGTCAGCTGTCAAATCATGGCAGAGCATTAAGTAGGCAGACTGCTCGATGGCCAGCTGTGTGAAGGGGTCTCGTGGGTACACGTGGCGTTGAGCTGCATATCTCCGTGAGCCGCAGGTACTTTTGAACCGCATGCGGCTGGAGGACTCTTTGAACCGCAGGACTATCCCTATGTAAGCCGCATGGACTCTCCTGTCCGAGCCGCATGAGACTAAGAGTCTCTCTGAACCGCATGGGACTGCTCATGTATGAGTCGCATGGGGTTCTCCTGTTCTGAGCCGCATAGATCATCGTTCTGATATTTTTCATGCTTCTACAGGCACTAATAGTACCGAAGAGGGCTGCCATGTAAGAACTCGGAAATCCATTCTCTCCATGCCATCATTATTTTATTTGACTTAATAGTCCCTATGTTGAGTGAAGTTCCATGCCGTGGATTATGGTCATTCAGAATGAGTACTTCTGTACAATGTATGATATGCCCGACTCTACAACGATACCCGTGCGGTTAGGTTGTAGGTCTTACATAGCGTAATGCAACAATTAAAAACTAACCACAGAATAATCATGCCTTGACCATAAAGTACACATGCTGCTCTGTAGGGAAATAAATAAATTGAAGCCTGCACATGCCTGTATGTCAATATTCGGGATCGGATAATCGATTACAATAGTTCATAACATGAACGTGCCTCATTCATTTAATTCAATAAGACGACTAGCCAGTCTCTTAGTTCCAACTAGGAACGCATGATCAATTTTAGTCAAGATAACCATTATTATCAATGGTGACAAGGCATGAAAGTCAATTAGTATTAAATGGGGTCGAGTCTATAACTCTCAGGGTTAAGTTCCAATCTTACTGGGTATCCATAAACCAATCAAGACATAGGGCACGTTCTACACAACCATATGTATTAAAAATATTAACATGCTCAGATTATCGAGTTCATAAAAAAAGGCGTAAGGATATAATAGGAGAATTATCATGCCACCATTAAATGAATAAATTATAGAACAAATAGAAATACCCAGGTCAGGAAGTCACGCCAACAAGTCTATGCTAAGGCCAACAAGTCACGCCAACAAGTCTATGCTAAGGCCAACAAGTCACGCCAACAAGTCTATGCTAAGGCCAACAAGTCACGCCAAGAAGTCTAGTAGGTAGGAGTGAGCGTATAAACAGCGTGAGCGTGAAAAGTAACTCACGCTGGCACGCACAGCGTGAGCGTGAAAAATAACTCACGCACGCACAGCGTGAGCGTAAAAAATAACTCACGCACGCACAGCGTGAGCGTAACTCAAAATTTACGCTGACACGTAGAGACGTGAGCGTGACTCAAAATTTACGCTAACACGTAAAGACGTGTGCGTGACTCAATTGTCATGCATGCACGTAAAGACGTGAGCGTGACTAAAAATTCACGCTGGCACGTAAGAACGTGAGCGTGACTCAAAATTCACGCTAACACGTAAAGACGTGTGCGTGACTAAAAATTCACGCTAACACGTAAAGACGTGTGCGTGACTAAAAATTCACGCTGGCACGTAAGAACGTGAGCGTGACTCAATCTTCCGAACTCCAATCTTATGGAACCTTCGTTCCAAGCCAGAATGAGGTTCCCATGGTTCAGAATGGTGTAGAACGAGCAGCTCTACCACAAGGAACTATCTATTTCGAAAGCACGCCAGGTTGGGAGATCAAAACCCATGGTCAACCGAAAACACAACAACTTAGATCTGTAAGAAACGAGCCAAGGAAATCAAAAATTCTAAGTAGTAAACTCTCTTAGAATCATAAGAGGAAGACAATTGAACCATAAAAATGGGTGAAGGAGAAGCAAGATGTACTTGCCTTCTCCTGGTAGGTGGAAGAGAGTGGTGAGGAAGAAGAAGAAGTAATGGTGAAGGAGAGTTATGAGGAGAGAGAAGGGGATGGGGGCTTTAAATGGAAGGGTGGTGGTAGGTGGGGGTTTATTGGGTCGGGTTTATTCGGATCCATCCAAGGCCAACCCGAAAGCAAAGCAGAGAGGTTAAAAGCAGAAAATAAAATACAGAAATAGAATACAGGAATAAAATTACAGGAAATAAAATACAGATAATTAATTAACATGAAATTAAAGGAATTTAAATACAGGATGATACATGATAAATACTAAATAAATATATATGAGTTGTACGTGTATAAAAATACGCATTCTGGGAACGGGGAATGACATTAAGATACCGTGACATGGGGTAAGGTAAATAGCCATAGGCCAAGGTACTACTTGAAATTATAGGTAGAAGTATATATTAGAGTAATATATGCTAGAAACTTATTAGTATAGCCTAAAAACCTAGTATTGACTACTTTGACCTAATTTGCACCTAAAAATTAAATAGTGACTTGTTAAGGCCTAGTATAACTTTATATACCTTGTAAATAGGTAAATCAACCTAGAAACTAGAAAATGACCTAGTTTTGCTGTGTTAACCTAGATTTGACCTAGTTTGACAATTGTGTCCTAGTTTTGACCTAGAAACCTAGTTTTGAGTTAATTAAATATATTAATGACTTCAGAACACTATTTAACCTTTATACATCATATATAGGTCACTTAAACTCCAGTTCAGGCACTATTTGATATTCATTGCTCTGAACCACATGCGAGTATATTCTCTGATAATTTTCTATTTATGATATCTTTTATGTTTCCTGTATTTAGTGTAGATATCCTTCATCTCTTGACACATTGGTTATATGGATTGGTATTTTTGGATCCTTTCATGAGATGTTATTCCCTGTATGTCTTGGTATACCCTGTCTAAGTCCCATTGTTGTTCTTGTGCATTATATAGACACTGATTTCTACGAAGACTTGCGACCTTCCCGAAGAATTTTGTGTCGTAACGTACCATGGTTGGATCCATTGTACCAGTCGGCGGCAGGAGTAGTAGTGTAGATATGTTTTCCGTGAATGTTATTATTTTTCGTAAGTTTTAACCATACACCATACGTATGGTTAACCAGGACATAAATTCTCGTACAAGTTCCACAGCTGACCACATGTTGAAAGTACTCACTCACTTAGTTATTTATTTCCTGATTCTTATATATAATATTTTATATTTTATATTTACTTACATCATTTTCATATCTTGTTATATTCATGTACCTATCATATTATCTTGTATATTCTCTCTATTTACTGTTACCTAGTCTATATAATTTATTGGAACTATTATTAGAGGTGTGCTTCGCTCCAATCCCGACTGGATATTTTTTTAGATTATATAGTAGGAGTAGACTTGGAGTCTTTGGCTCATGAGAGATTAGTTCCAGTTGAGAAGACACAACCAGTTGCGACTGAGTTAGTGAGCTATTTATACTGGATTTGTCTCCAGCTTTTGATTAACCATGTTGTTATTATTTCCGAGACTTATGTTTACGTTGAGATAGTTAGACTCATAGACTTTGGATGTGGATATGGGTTTTGTTTATGTTCTAGACTTCTCTTGCATTATCATTTTATATATTTTATGTCATTATCGCGCCGTTATCTTCCTTATAGTTATTTGTGATTGAGTATAAGTATTATTATCTTGTCCTCCGTATAAAGTTGAGATATAATTGACATGTTTCATTTATTATTGTTTGAGATGGTTAGATAGTATTATTGACCTAGACAGCGTTCTATTGCTGATACTGCAGCATAGGCTGGACGTACCCACGTCCTCGTACCCTTACATCGGGTGCAGGTCGTGACACTCCGGCCCTCATAAGTCGATCATATTTACTCGAGGAGTTCAAATATTAAGCCAAGTTAACCCAGTCCTACATTGCCTAAGCCAACAACCCTAAACTCTCACCAAACCTAACCCTACCTGCAAATGATCCATCTTCTATCCCACGTCCTCGTACCCTTACATCGGGTGCAGGTCGTGACACTCCGGCCCTCATAAGTCGATCGTACCCTTACATCGGGTACGATCGACTTATATCGGGTGCAGGTCGTGACACTCCGGCCCTCATAAGTCGATCATATTTACTCGAGGAGTTCAAATATTAAGCCAAGTTAACCCAGTCCTACATTGCCTAAGCCAACAACCCTAAACTCTCACCAAACCTAACCCTACCTGCAAATCCACTATTTGTGAAATAGTAGTTTACAACCCGTGCCTTTTCTTCAGAAGAGCACGTCAACTTCTAACAGATGATCGCAGTGGCGATTTGCTTGAAATTGTCCAAGCGACTTCTTCGACTCTTGCACAAGAATCCTAACTGAGAGATGCTGAGCACTCGACACTTAGGAGGCTTGTGGCTAGTAGATGGGAAGGGTATGGCTTACTTGAGCTTATAAGAGAGAAGAGAAAAGAAGATTGGATGGATTGGAATGAGAGAATTCATGCCCTATTTATAGTGTTTTTATAGGCAGAATTCGGGTAGGAGAATTCAAAAATTTGGCCGTTGGACAACTAGCAACCAGCTAACCCTAAAATTAGGGTTCCTGATTTCTAGGGGACAGAGTTCGGCCCGAACTCTGTGTGGAGGCAGAGTTCGGCCCGAACTCTGTCTCCAGAGCACAGAGTAGTTCTAAGGGGATTTTTGGGCAGTGTTTGGTTCAGTGGAGCTTGGGATTTTGGGTAAGCTGTAGACTAAGTGTCAAGAGCTCAGCAAGACTCAGAGTACACAAGTCTAGACTCAATGAAAATATAAAATACAGACTCGAAAACACACTGAGAGCCGGAGACTGAGCTGTCGTCTGTCTTGAACTGTTATGCAGACGTCGTGTGTCGTATTGAATTAATACATATATTATTTAGTCAATGTAGTCAATATTTGGTTGACTGTGACTTTGTGTCAACAATCTCCCCCATATTGATAATTGACAAAATAATATATGTATATTCAATATTCATACCTAGACACAGTTGATTATAGCAACATAGCTCTCCTATACTTGATGCCGAGCTAGAATGTAATAGCTCCCCCGTAATCAGTGAATGGTGCTGAGCTAGAAGCAATAGCTCCCCCGTAAATAGTGCATGGAACCTGTATAATATCTCCCAAAAAGCACAAACAAGCACAGAAATACGAAAAGATAGGATCTGATACCAAACAAGTATATCCAGCCATATATATCCAGACAGAATATACATAGTTCAGGCAGAATATACATAGTTCTCCCCCTTTTGGCAGTTAGCAATATAGACTGCAGATGAATGAATAATAAAAGAAAACTGCAGTAGACAATTAATAGTAATACAACCACACCAAGCAGAGAAAAAACAGTATAGAAATAATCAAAAGAAGTACTAGCGTAAAGTGTCATAACCAAATGTCAAACACACAACCAGAGTTTAAAAGCATCCAAGTACATAAAACTGAAACTAACTAACTAGAAATGAAAATGCATCAACTAATGTCATCATCAGCAGCAGCAGCAGCAGATAGTAGACAATCTCCATCACGGAGCATGAGATGGTCCAGGAGAGTTTGAACGTCTGGGATCCACAAGAGCAGCACCCGGATCCAGGTAACGCATGACCCACGGATCATCAATGCGATATCCCTTACGATCGGGATCCCGCTGCATGGGAATGGCCATAGTAGGATGATGGGACATGGAGTACCGAATATCTTGCAGCGAGTTGCAGAGTGCACTCATCTGCAGGGTAGTGCGGTAGCCAATCTGAGCCCACCGATCGGCCTCTAAGTCGAAACGATCTCGGAGCATGGTCTGGATGGAGTCAAGAGTGGCAGGTGGAGGAGGTGCAGCCTAACCGAAAGGAGGGGGGTCAGACTCCGCATCATCAGAATGCTCAGAAGCCTCATGAGAGGCGACAACTGCCTGAGTACGTCGTGCCTTGGACAGAAAAGCAGGAGCAGGCAAGAACGGACAGATATCAAGTGGTATGTTAAATGCACGAAAGATCATAGGAAGGTACAAAGGATAAACCAGAGCTCGTGGTTTCTTCCTACAGTGAATCATCCAGTCCATCATTGTACGTGGAAGATTGAAAGAAATTCCAAAGTGAAGATGATAAAGAGCAGATATCTCAAGATAAGTGATGTCATCATGGGAACCTGTTTTGGGTAGAATGGTGTTAGAGATAATCCAATGAAGATCAGAAAAATATGGGTTGAGATATTTAGCCATGAGCTTGCGAGGACGTGTGTATGGAGTACACAAATCTTCCTTGAAGCTCTCCAGGGAAATTTCGTCGGGAAAACGGAACGAGCGAGCGTCAACTAGCTTTTCCCAAGAATTGGGCTCTTGAAGATCAAGATATTCGGCTAAGTCAAAGTCATCAAAAGATATATTGATACCTGCAACTCGTGAATAAATATGGAGATCATCAAAGGTCATGTTGCAGTAGAACATTTGGACAGCATGACGATAGATAGCAGAAGTGGTAGTGATAAGCTCATCAAAACAGAGGTCATGAAATAAAGCATCATATTGAGAGAAGATAGAAAAATTAATAGGATGTCCTGCGAATACCTGACGATTCCGATAGTCACTAAACCAGTTGTTTGAGGCATCTAGTGAGACAAATAATCGGTTGTCATAGGTAGAAGGATTTCGAGGACGAGGTGGGTTGAACAATGGATGAGGTGGTTGAAGTTGTTCAATGATCTGTTCATTCGTTGGAGGAGAATCCGAAGAGGAAACACTCTCAGTTCGAATCCTCTTTTCACGATTGAACAAGCGAGGAGCCAAAAAAAAACTTGATAGTGTGAAGTATAGAAGACAAGATTGATACCTCAAATAATCAATAAACAGTGGAAGAGAATGATGAGAAACTCCTTTCCCTTGATTTTGAGGAGTAATGGAGCACTCTAGATCAAAAACTAGGGTTAGGGTTTGAAGGAAAGAGTTTGGAGAAGTGAGGAAGGAGGCAATAGTGAAGGAGAGAGAAGAAAACCCGAAATATAAGTGAGGGTTTTCTTTGGTCGGAAGAAATTCTGACCGTATGATCTAAAATGATCCAACGGCAGAGGCTGATCCCGACTCTGGAACAATTGGACCGAACTCGGCCCGAACTCTGTTGGGGGCAGAGTTCGGCCCGAGTTCTGGATTAGTGGTCCAGAACAGAAAACAGGCTGAAAAGATAGAAAAATTGGTTAAGTGTTGAAGAAAAAAGTTTGATAAATTCAATGAAGTACATAGAGAGGTACACAAAAGTCAGAATGAACTTTAGAAAAATCAATTAGGCAATATTAAATCGAAACAAACCATATAACAAACAAGGAAATATATTGTAATTCAATATTTCAAATTTGCCATGGGTTAGCTGCAGGGGCCGGATCCCAGCTAGCGGTAGTCCTGAGGACTAGTGCACCGTGTCGCTTAGGCTTTTATGCCTTGTTGTCAGAAGGACCCTTTCGGCTTGTACCCATACCAAATTCGTCGTAAAAGAATCAAAATATACTCGATATTTACATAGGTGAGTCTCAACTTATAACTGCTTCATCCAAAATTCCGAGTTCACGACATAGGAAATTGAAGCGCTCTTCGGATAATGGCTTAGTAAAGAAATCTGCTAGCTGATGATCAGTGTCGATAAATTCTAAGTTAATCGTGCCATTTTGCTGATGATCACACAAAAAGTGGTGTCTGATCTCAATGTGTTTAGTGCGTGAGTGGCAGACAGGGTTCTTAGTCAAATTAATGGCACTAGTATTGTCACAGAATATAGGAATATGCATAAAAGATAACTTATAGTCTTCAAGGGTTTGCTTCATCCACAGAATTTGTGCACAACAACGCCCAGCTGCTATGTATTCAGCTTCTGTTGTAGATAGTGCGACAGAGTTCTGCTTCTTGCTAAACCAGGAGACTAAAGCTTTTCCTAATAAATGACACGTGCCGCTCGTACTTTTACGGTCGACCTTGCATCCAGCGAAGTCAGCATCGGAATAACCAATAAGATCAAATGATGTTGACTTGGGATACCATAGGCCCACTGTAACCGTACCCTTAAGGTATCAAAAGATACGCTTAACCGCGGTCATGTGTGATTCCTTAGGATTAGCTTGATATCTAGCACATAGACAAATACTGAACATGATATCGGGACGACTAGCAGTTAAATAGAGTAAGCTTCCTATCATACCTCGATACTTACGTTGATCAACGGGTTTGCCGCTCTCATCTGGTTCGAGTTTGGTTGAAGTAGCCATTGGCGTGCTGATTGGTTTGACGTTGTCAAGATCGAACTTCTTCAGCATGTCCTTGGTATACTTCGATTGGCAGATGAAAGTTCCATTAGCCATTTGTTTCACTTGCAGACCAAGAAAGTAGTTGAGCTCTCCCATCATGCTCATCTCAAATTCTGTTTGCATACACTTGGCAAATTCTTGACAGAGGGTTTCATCAGTAGAACCAAAAATGATATCATCAACATAAATTTGAATCAACAGAATAGTGTCTTTAAAAGATTTTATAAACAGTGTAGTGTCAATTTTCCCTTTTGAAAAACCTTTCTCAAGTAAGAAGCTACTTAGCCTTTCATACCAAGCTCTGGGGGCTTGTTTGAGGCCATAAAGCGCTTTCTTTAGCTTGAACACGTGGTCGGGAAATTTGTGATTTTCAAAGCCAGGAGGTTGTTTCACATAAACTTCCTCCTTAATAAAACCATTCAAGAAAGCACTTTTCACATCCATTTGAAATAATTTAAAGTTTTGAAAATTAGCAAAAGCACAAAGCATCCGAATGGATTCTAGTCTAGCAACAGGAGCATACGTCTCATCGTAGTCGATACCTTCCTCTTGGTTGCATCCTTGAGCTACTAGACGAGCTTTGTTACGTGTGACTGAACCATCTTCATTTACTTTGTTTCTAAAAACCTATTTAGTACCAATTATCGAGTGATTAACCGGTCTAGGAACGAGTTCCCATACTTGGCTTCTCTCGAATTGGTTGAGTTCTTCTTGCATAGCAGAAATCCAAAATTCATCATTAAAAGCTTCAGAAATGTTTTTAGGCTCTACTTGTGAAATGAAGGCAGTGCTAGCAACGGAGTCTCTTAGTGATGATCTAGTAGTTACTCCACGTGAAACTTCTCCTATAACTAAATTTTCTGGATGAGAAGGTTTGAAAGAGAATTTCTTAGGCAAACCCTCCAGAGAATTAGTTTCGGTTGAAGTATTCATTGGAGTAGAAGTTGATGGCTCAACGTCATCATCAAGAGTACTTACTGCACTGTTGTCTTCATCAAAAGTCATATTTGTTGACTCTTCCACAATAAGTGAGCGTTTATTAAAAACTCTATATCCCTTACTCTTGGCGGCATAACCAAGAAAGATACCATCGTCAGCTTTGGCATCAAATTTGCCTAAGTTGTCTTTGGTGTTAAGGATAAAACATCTACAACCAAAAACTTTAAAATAAGAAACATTGGGGGTTCTCCCAAACCAAAGCTCATAGGGTGTTTTCTTCGTAATGGGACGAATTAGCACCCTATTCAAAATGTGGCATGCTGTACTGACAGCTTCTGCCCAAAAGTATTTCGGAAGTGAAAATTTATTCAACATGACTCTGGCCATATCGCCGAGAGTTCTATTCTTCCGCTCCACAACACCATTTTGTTGAGGAGTTCTAGGACAATAAAATTCATGATCAAAACCATTTGCATTACAAAAATTTTCAAAATCATAATTTACGAATTCGCCTCCATGATCACTTCGGATTCGAGTAATCATGTAGCCTTTTTCGTTTTGAACTTACTTCACAAAAACTTTGAAAACAGAAATAGCATCGCTCTTATTAGCGAGAAAGAAAATCCAAGTAAATCTTGAAAAATCATCAACAATAACAAATACATAAAGTTTGCCACCAAGGCTAGCTATTCTACTAGGACCAAATAAATCCATATGAAGTAATTGCAAGGGTCTAGTAGTACTTACAGAGTTGATGGAATGAAACAAGGATTTAGTTGCCTTGTTTAGTTCACATTCGGCACATACCGTGTCCTTTTTGAATGTGATGTCAGGCAATCCTCTCACTAGCTTCTTGGTAGAAAGCCTGGATATAGCATCCATGTTGGCATGACCAAGACGCTGGTGCCAAAGTAGTCATTCGTCTTTGTGGGCATATAGACATCTACCTGTATTGTTAGTATTTACAGAAAGATAGAAAATATAGATGTTGTCCTCTCTTTTTCCTTCAAAAGTAATGTCTCCTGTTGACCTATCATAGATATAGCAACTGTTTTGTCCAAAGTTAATATCATATCCATGATCAGCAAGATGACTAATGCTGAGCAGGTTATGCTTTAACTCGGTCACTAGGCAGACATCCTTTATTACAGGAGAAGGAGGATGACCAATGATACCATTACCTATTATGTGCCCTTTGAGATTGTTACCGAAGGATACATATCCTTCTCTCTTCATCGATAGTGATGCAAAAAGATTTGCGTCTCCCGTCATATGTCGCGAGCATCCACTATCGAGAATCTACTTACTTTCAGTTGAAGAGGGAAGGTCCACCTACATCAAGAGTAGATGTGATCTTTGGTACCCGAGTTCTTGAGGGTCCTGAAAAGTTAGTCTTTGGAAACCAAGTATATATCTTTTTATCTACAAGTCTTCTAAATTTGCACTGTGGTGAGATGTGTCCATGTAATCCACAGTAAGTACAGATAGCATTCTTATTTATACTAGGAGCATGAGAATAATATCTATAAGCAACAGGATGAGGATGGTTATGATGTGAAGAGTTGGCATGGTGATGATGATTATGCACAGAATGAGTGGCATGGTGATGGTGTCTATGAGGCATATCATGATGGTATTGTCTATGATGTGTGACATGCTGATATTGTCTATATGGCATGGCATGATGATTTTGTCTATATGGCATGACATGATGATTTTGTCTATATGGCATGGCATGATGATTTCTATGTGTGGAGTAATGTTGATTGTGTCTTTGTGCATGATGATTGTGTACTGAGTGAGAATTGTTCTTACGTGCACGTGGTTTGTGAAAGTTTGTGTATATAAATGTATGGTTATGTGCTGCATGAGAATGACGTGGTTGACTAGCATGAGTGGTGTTGTGCCCATGTGATTGGATTTGAGGTTGAACAACCTGTTTACCCAATTTGGTTTCTAATATTTTAGAAACAGCTTGCAGTTCATCAACCTTAATATTTAAGCCATATATCTTAGTCATGGAAATCTTGTGTCTACTCTTTTCTTCAGCAAGCAACGTGTTGAGTGGAGTGATTTCTTGAGTTTGTTGCTCAATACGTGCTTCAGCATCATGTAAGCTTAATTTAAGCTTGGATACTTCATCAGTGTCATTTGTGGGTGTCGTGTTTCTAACATTATCAAGAAGTAAAGAAACTCTTTGTATCTCATCTTCAAGACTTTTGATTTTGTCCTTGGCATGTTTGTATTTACCGATGACCTTTTTGTGATCATCGAGTAAATCAGTGAAAGCATCGCCAAGTTCATAAAAAGAGAAGTCATCTAGAGTTTCGTTAGATACCTTGTTGGAAGTTGCCATTAGGCACACATTAGCTGTATCTTGAGGAGAGTCCTTTTCTTCCTCGGAGTCACTCGCTTCACTTTCATGCCAAATGCCTGTGTTGGCATATTTCCTTGATGAGTTCCTTTTGTATGGCTTCTCATGGCGGTTGCTCTTCTTCAGGAATGGGCAGTCTTTTCGGATATGTCCAGTTTTCTTGCAACCGTAATAAGTTGGCTCTTCTTCATCGTCTTCTTGAGATTCCTTCTTCCTTCGATTGAAGCGAAGGAATTTCCTGAAGTTGCGAACCATGAGAGCTTGGTCTTCATCATCCGAATTATCTTCTTCGGTCTCATCATGATTAGCTCTTCGTTGATGAGCTTTGAGTGCGATCTCCCTGGTCTTCAGAACGGGCTCTTCGAAGTCCTTGAGGTCAAGCTCGTGAGTCATGAGTTTACCCATCAAGGTCTCCATTGACATTGTTGTGAGATCGTTCCCTTCTATGATGGCTGTTACCTTAGGGTTCCAAATCTTTGGTAGCCCTCTGAGCAACTTACGAATCTTCTCGTGGTTTGAGTACTGCTTTCCAAGCGAGGATAGAGGATTGATGATGTCGAGGAATCTTGTGAACATTTGAGTGATCGTCTCACTTGGCTTCATCTTGAAGGCTTCGTATTCTTGAGTGAGACGGCTTATTTTAGATTCCTTGACCTGTGTGGTTCCTTCATGCGTCACTTCTAGAAGTCTCCATACTTCATGAGCAGTGGTGCATGTAGAGACCCTGTTGAACTCATTCCTGTCAATAGCACAGAATAAAGCATTAATAGCCCTAGCATCTAGACTTGCCTGTTTCTTCTCCTCGACAGAATATTTGTCGTGTGGTTTCTCAATGAGGTCACCATCGACAACTATCCTGGCGGGCTTTTTGTAACCGTCCGTGACGACAGTCCACAGGTCAAAGTCTAGAGACTTAAGATAGAAGCTCATCCTTGTTTTCCAATATGTATAGTTAGTTCCATCAAATAGGGGAGGCCTATGAGTGGACTGACCTTCACCATGATTGGAAATCAAAGATTGTGTGGTTGCCATGGATCAGCTCTTAGGATGTTAGTCCTTATAAAGAGAACAGAGCTCTGATACCAATTGAAGAACAGTATGGCAACTCTAGAGGGGGGGTGAATAGAGTTTATATAGAAAAATAGCCAATTAAAAATAACTCTTTCACCAACAATAAATAATCAGAGTAAAGTGCGGAAAATAAATGAAGAGCAGAAGAGCATACGCAAACACAGCAATTTTAACCTAGTTTTCCTCGTGGAGGACTAGTCCAGGCCTGAGAACTCTAGCTCAGGATTAAATCCACTATTTGTGAAATAGTAGTTTACAACCCGTGCCTTTTCTTCAGAAGAGCACGTCAACTTCTAACAGATGATCGCAGTGGCAATTTGCTTGGAATTGTCCAAGCGACTTCTTCGACTCTTGCACAAGAATCCTAACTGAGAGATGCTGAGCACTCGACACTTAGGAGGCTTGTGGCTAGTAGATGGGAAGGGTATGGCTTACTTGAGCTTATAAGTGAGAAGAGAAAAGAAGATTGGATGGATTGGAATGAGAGAATTCATGCCCTATTTATAGTGTTTTTATAGGCAGAATTCGGCCAGAATTCGGGTAGGAGAATTCAAAAATTTGGCCGTTGGACAACTAGCAACCAGCTAACCCTAAAATTAGGGTTCCTGATTTCTAGGGGACAGAGTTCGGCCCGAACTCTGTATGGAGGCAGAGTTCGGCCCGAACTCTGTCTCCAGAGCACAGAGTGGTTCTAAGGGGATTTTTGGGCAGTGTTTGGTTCAGTGGAGCTTGGGATTTTGGGTAGGCTGTAGACTAAGTGTCAAGAGCTCAGCAAGACTCAGAGTACACAAGTCTAGACTCAATGAAAATATAAAATATAGACTCGAAAACACACTGAGAGCCGGAGACTGAGCTGTCGTCTGTCTTGAACTGTTATGCAGACGTCGTGTGTCGTATTGAATTAATACAGATATTATTTAGTCAATGTAGTCAATATTTGGTTGACTGTGACTTTGTGTCAACAGCATTAGCAGCAGGGACATTCTTGGCCCTGTATTGCAGTGGACAGCAGCCGGGCACTTGCTTGCTGCCTTATTTTGGCCTACTTTGCATGGCAAGCAGCAACAAGCCTTAGCATAGCAGCAGCTAGCAGTAGAGCAGTGGCTAGGCAGTGGCCTTAGGCTCACTTCATTTGGCCACTTGGGTCGACCTTAGGCCTTAGCCTTGAGAATTAGAGTTAGGTAGTAAGTATCAGACCTCGGGTGTTAGTAGGTATTGATTTCAGTTGGCTTGATTGCTTTCATAATTCTTTTTCTCTTTTGTTCAATTTACTTTTATTCCTTTACATTGGTTGTATTGATAGATAGGCTGTGAGATGTTGAGTTTAGGTTGATGTTGAACTTGGGTTTTGAATGTTTAGTTGATAATTGGGTTGGGACATATTCAGATGTTAGAAAATCTGAGATTAGCCACATGTTAAGGTCAATGTTGGCATGAGGATACAGGCTTTGACAGGTTTAGTTGTTAGTAGGATGGGGTGTATGGATACTATACACTATAGGGTAGGTATATGGGTTTTTGAGTATGCCTACGTTGTGTTATATAAGGATTAGAGAGTTGGGTAGCAGTTGATAAGTGGTATATAAACACATATATATATATTAGAGATAATGTAGAGGTTAGGATAAATACATATATATATATATATAAGTGTAATATAGATATACAAATATGATGTATCTATATATGATATAGGAGTGGCTTGATATGTATATAGAGAGTTATATGTGAGCCTATTATAGGATATCTTTTGGTTGATACCAGGTTGCCTAGTATCACTAAGTAACCCTTTGAGACAAAAGCCATAAATTAGGCAAATGACCAATGCTTGCCCAATTTAGACCAAGGTTTGACCCAATAGTTCAGGATTGACTAGATGTTGACTTGGGTTGACCAAGTTTGACCTTGACCTAGTTTGACCTAGACAGTTGACCAGGTTTGACTTCGAGTTGACTTTGACCTAGATTGACCTAAAAATTATGTAGATTGCACCATAAACTTTATTTACCTTATTTTAAACATATTATAACCTGTATTCCTCTGTTTAAGACATTGTGACTCTGTTGCAGACATTCGATATTACACTACTCTTTTCAGAGTATCAGGCGAGTACATTCTCTGATAGTTCTCTCATTTACTTGTCAATTATTGTACTTCAGTTCTAGTTACTTGTATATGATTTATTGTTACAAATACGTATTGTTATTTCTGAATTCATGTATACGACACACATACTTTACTCGTCTTGCCTCTATCATTCGAATCACCATTCGAACTATTCGAACCACTTATTAGCATCTTCATGTGCTGGTTGGACTTGTATTTGATTGATGTATCGGACTATGGATTCACTTGTATTAGAATGAGTGAGAAAATACTGATTAGACATGTGAACATTCCTACTATTCGAACCACCCTTCTGTGAATGATATTCGAACGATAGCAATCCCACACTTGGCCAGGTATGCGGTGTGCCGTATTACCCTTAGCTGTTTATATGTCTATCTTAGTATTTTAAAACACACTTGGAGAATTTATTCGAATCATTGTTAGGACATCATGTGAATCATTATTCGTACCACCTTATTCGAATCACCTTATTAGAATAATGATTAGAATCATATTCGACTCATCTTGTATTAGACTCATATTGGGATTACACTCGACTTATATTGTACTTTCTGGACTCATCATGTTACTCTAGTTCAGCTAGATTTTATTTTACAGTCTTTATTGCCATGAATCTTCTCTTGTTTAGTTACTTACTTTCCTTGCACTTTATCTGTCTCTCTTTACTATCACCTGAATATAAACTGCCATGTTCATCAATACAACTGTCAATAACTGCTTTATAGTTCTCTGTCATTTACTTAGGATTTTTTGATGAACTGTACTCGTTCCTGTCCTGACTGGACCTGTTAAAATTTTACAGATGATTGCCCTGCGGACACTTACCCTACTCATTATGGACTTGACGCGGGATTAGTTACCTTTGACCCCGACACTCAGGAGTGATCGAGATTTAGTTTAGTAGAATTGCATCTGTTTTCATGTAGAACTTGTTGTATTGGATTTGAGACTTGTATTGTATTTAAGATTGTTGAGATTTTGTCATTATTATAGTAGTTGTCTTCTATTTTTTAGATTTCTTCTGTGTTATCTTATCGTGCTTAGACTGTGATTGAGTTACAATATCTTATACTTGTCCTCCGTTCGGAGTTGATCATGATGAGTACATTATATATTGCGTGAGTTGTTGGTTAGATAGTAACCTAGGACAACATTCTACCACCGATACTGCGGCGTAGGCTGGGCATTGTTACGTACTCGTACCCTCACAGTGGGTGCAGGTCGTGACACGTTTTTAGTGGTGGCCCATGCAGGTCGAGAGTCGCATTAGTGCGATATCGTGGTAGTACAGTGACTTAGTTGTACTACTGCGAGCCTGCGATATGATTGAGCGATAGGCTTCAACGGAGAGATACTCAATCACAGTTAGGACTGCTTGAGATAATTACTGGGATGACCCTTGAGAATCTCATTATAAACTATCTCGAAATTCGATTCTGACAGTATCTGTCTATCTTCCTTGTTCATTGTTGAATTTGATTCTTGGTATTCATTATTGACTTGATTTTCTACCAAGTTAACATTATGGGCTAGGTTGCCTCGGTCATGGAATCTAGATTCTTCTACAGCCATATTAGCTGGTTGGCGATAAGATAGAGTCTGATTTTGGATGTATCTCTCGGGTGTGGAAATTTAAAGTTTTTGTAGCCAAGCTAGCGGCAATACAAAAATTTTAAATACCATGATTCAAGAGGTATATACATTAGTTGTGGACTCTATGGATTATCACAGCCATACTTACTGGTGCGACGAGAATTCTAGTAACATGGTTCTGAATAGACGGGTATGATTATCAGATTGCAGAATAGATACCATATAGATGGTGCCCTAGAGAAATTGAGTGGAATATCAGTGTGGATATTACTTGAGTGTCATAGGTTAGATAGAGGGAGCTAGGCCACCTGTAGCGCAGCACCGTGCCCCGCACCATCAGAAGGATATACCAAGAGGGGCAGGGCTTTTGTGCTGACAGTCGAGTAGACCGATGCTACGGGTGACGGGTTAGCAGGTATGTCCTTCCTGTTCTTCTTTCCATCTTGTTGTGTGATTCTATTAGTACCTGCCAGGATATGCTTATGATATGTTAGATAGTGTAGTTACCCGGATCGAGACAGCAGAATCACGACCAGTAGGATTGTGTTGCTTCGACCTTGATTGATTGGGGGTTTGACCTAGGAAGGGTGCGATCATCTTAATTTCGAGGACAAAATTTTTCTAGGGGGTAGACTTGTAACACCCAATTTCTGAAATGAGGGTATTTTTGAAATTTTGTATTTATAATCATTTTTATTGCTATTTAAATCACATTTTGAATTTTGGTGATTTTTAATCATTTTAAAACTGTTTTAAGTCATGGCTTGTGATTTTGACTTTGACTAGTTGAGACCTTGTAGACTAGCCTAGAAGCTAACCCTAGCAATGGTGACCCTAGTCTAACTTAAGTTAACCTATTTTAGTCATTAGAAATTAGTTTTGAAATAGGAAGATTAAGTTTAAGTGAATGGTTTCATGACTTATGACTTAACTCAATGACTTATGATTTTTCCAATTCATGACTTACGTAATTGAGCCATAGGCCCATGACTTAAGCCCAAACCCCAACAAGCCCACCCATGGCAGCCAACCTAGGGTTTCCTACCCCTATTTAATGCCTCTTCCATTTGTTCTTGCCTCTTTTATTAATTTTCCAAGTTTTGAAGAAAGATGTAAAGAGCCATCTTTTCCAATCCATAACTTTCTCATTTCAACTCCTTTTTAACTCTAGTCTTTTGCATTAGGATCTAATTTTTGTTTACTTACTGTTGGTGGAGAGTAACCCCAAATTTTGAGCAATTTGGGTATCCGAGCTAGCAAGGAGGAGCACTTTATTTTGGAGCTTTTTCTTGCTATTTGCACCTATAGGTAAAATCCTTTAAATTGCATTATTATTTTGATTTCTTTGCATATTAGGCTAGATCTAGGTGTCCCCTAGCTGTCCCTAAAATTTGGGTACATTTTGTGTCCGTTTGGTGTCCGTATCGGACACGTGTCTATGTGTATGTTTATGTGTTTGACAAAATGTCTCAAAGAACTTTTTATTCTTTTTTTGAAACTAATTAATCAAATTTGTAGCCCTATGCATGTGCTTTGGATTTCGTATGGACTGAGCCAATTTTAGAGTCGTGTCCGTATCCAAAACGGACACGAACTCGCTGTACGAGCAGCCGCACACATGCCCTGCTGCTCGGGCTTGCTGTGGGATACGACACGGCGACTTAGGTTGTGATTTTTGGTGGAGACGTAGCCCCAGTGACTAACAGGACTCCCACAAAATTTCGTGGTTCCTCGTTCAGTGTGCGTAGAAAAATCGTCGATGCACGAGCACTGGGATGCATGTTACTGATTCAGTGTGTAGTTCGGTTTTGGACACTTTTGTGTCCAGTTTTCTGTACACGAATGCACCCCTAGGACACGTACACATGTGTACTATATGTTGGCACAATCAATTTGATATTTTATTGGGTTTTCCTATGTCGATTTAGGTTTCCCTATAAATTTTTGATACATGTTCTGTTCTGTACTGTTCTTCAGAGTTTAATTAATTAAATGGTTAGTTAATGTATTTAATGTTCATTGTTAATATGTAACATGTGTGGGAATGAGTTGTGGGGTCGGGTTTGCATATGGAGTTTGAGCACACGAGTACAAACTGTGTTCGTATGTATACATGTTATGTATCCTTCCTGAAATTTATCTGATAATAGTGTGCACTAAGCCTATACATACACACACATTTCAAACTGAGGTCCACACACACAAGTAACCTAATATACTGTTAGCTCACTCACATATGGGCTGGACTTGCACTGTTTAAATGATATTACACACCCATGTCAACTGAACTGAATGTATGCACTAAATTCCTGAGTTATGCTTGAGATGTTGATGTGATGTTGGTTTTGTTGGGCTGAACTTTACTGAGTTTCTTGTATTTTTTGGGTTGTGGTCCTTTGAGATGAGGTTACATGGTTGGTGTTTGCATACACATTCTTCACTACTACCTACAACATCACCCACACACTATTCACTGATTTTTCCTGAGAACCTATCTCCTAAACTAATATTGACACACGCAGGCCCTTACTTTGCCGATTCCCTATTTGGTATGCACACATATTCCCCGACTTGACACCCTAGCTATTGACACCACTGTCATGAACACACACTTCACATCGAGTTTATATGTGTATATAGATATGCATCTATGTAAATACCTATATATATACCTATGTGGGAGGTTGCCTATATGTATGGATATATAGGTTAACTGATATGTAAAATGAAATTGGACAGTTTGGTTTGAACATGAGATTTGCGTATAGATTTATAACTGATTAATGTTGTGGTGGTTGTTAGTGAGTGGGGGTTAGTTAGATTAAGGGAATGTCAGTTTAGGATATGTGTTAGGTGTCAGTGGAGTGAGGAATAGCAGCAAGTAGCAGCTGCATTAGCAGCAGGGGCATCCTTGGCCCTGTATTGTAGTGGCCAGCAGCAGGGCACTTGCTTGCTGCCTTGTTTTGGCCTACTTTGCATGGCAAGCAGCAGCACGCCTTACCATAGCAGCAGCTAGCTGCAGAGCAGTGACTAGGCAGTGGCCTTAGGCTCACTTCATTTGGCCACTTGGGTCGACCTTAGACCTTAGCCTTAAGCATTAGAGCTAGGTAGTAAGTATCAGACCTCGGGTGTTAGTAGGTATTGATTTCAGTTAGCTTGATTACTTTCATAATTCTTTTTCTCTTTTGTTCAATTTTCTTTTATTCCTTTACATTGGTTGTATTGATAGATAGGCTGTGAGATGTTGAGTTTAGGTTGATATTGAACTTGGGTTTTGAATGTTTAGTTGATAATTTGGTTAGGATATATTTAGATGTTAGAAAATCTGAGATTAGCCACATGTTAAGGTCAACGTTGGCATGAGGATACAGGCTTTGACAGGTTTAGTTGTTAGTATGATGGCACTACCAAAATAAGTCATATCAGTGACGTATTTAGCGACTCCAAGAAAGAACGTCACTAATTTTTGGGGGTTTAGCGACGTTTATCTAAGATGTCGCTGTATGTCGCCAACAGCGACTAATAGCGACGTCTAGCGGCTGTAGAAGCATGGAAAATATCAGAATGATGATCTATGCGGCTCGGAACAGGAGAACCCCATGCGGCTCATACATGAGCAGTCCCATGCGGTTCAGAGAGACTCTTAGTTTCATGCAGCTCGGGGCAGGAGACTCCATGCGGCTTACATAGGGACAGTCCTATGCGGTTCAAAGAGCCCCCCAGCCGCATGCGGTTCAGAGGTACATGCGGCTCACATACGACCAACAGAGATATGCGGCTCGATCAACACCACGTGTCCCCATGGGACCCCTTCACACAGCTGGCCATCGAGTAATGGCCCTATTCAATGCTCTGCCATGATTTGACAGCTGACGGCTCTGACATGAAGTGTCATAATGGTCCTGTCATAATGACAGACTCTTTGGGAACAGGAGAAAATCTCTGACACGATCCGAGATTGCCACATGGCTACTCCCATGCGGCTCAATTGAAGAACAGCTTCATGCAGCTGGCAAGAATCATCTTCCTGCGGCTCGCCTAGATGCCATCCCATGCGGCTGGCAAGAATCATCTTCCTGCGGCTCACCAAGAAGCCATCCCATGCGGCTCGCAAGTACTATACCTATGCGGCTCACCAAGAAGCCATCCCATGCGGCTCACAAGTACTATACCTATGCGGCTCACTGAGACGCTGTCTCATGCGGTTCATGGATATCATACGGTTCTGACAGGGTCCACCATTAAGACACATGGCAGAGATTCAATGGCCCCCACGACTTGACAGCTGGTAGCAAGGATGATTATGGGATGCAGATCAATCAGAGATTTACCAGATCCCAATGACCATATTTAACGTTATCCTCATAATTAATGAGATCAGGTCATATCATTCATGATCAAGCCAATGGGACACGTGGTGAGAGATCCAAGCTTGACACAACCAATCATGAAGATTTAAAGCAATCAGCATTAATCATTCACAGGATTCAATACTATCCCCATTTATGGCCCAGATCCTTCACGCCTTAAACTAATGGTCCAGATTGATTATACATCAGGCCGCCGCCACTTTGAGAATGGGTAATCATCCAAACCCTAATGATGCCCCCACTATTATAAATAGCAAGGTGCCATTCCCTTGTAAAAGATAGACTATCAGAGAAAGATATACGGAGAGACTCTCCCAATAATCAGAGAGAAAAATACACATAGAGAGAGAGAAGCCAGAAGAGTAATAGAGGGAGAGCAAGAAGAGCATTTCTTCATCAATGCCAACCATCTCTTCACAGGAGCCAAGGCTGCATACCGATCGTCCAAGGAGTAAGGCAGGGCTGCCGTCGCCTTCCCGAGCCTCTATCGTCACCCCCCAGAATCTAAAATAAATAATTGTACTTAGACTGCTGTACCTAGGTTTTCGTCCCTAGGCTTTCTTTGTACGAGCGAGTTTGTAACGTGAAGTAAAAGTTCGGTCCTCCGATAATTGTTCTATTCTTTCGTATTTCATGGCAAACACGATGGCGACTCTGCTGGGGACAAACTTCTCCACGGCTGAGGAGTTGGTGACGCAATCGGATGCAGCCAAGCTTGGCTCCACGCAACAAAAGATGGTCGCCCGGTTCGACCAACAGGCGTTCGAAGAAATGCTCTCCGACAAGAGCGCTGGCCCGGTCCAGAAGCGAGCCCGCACAAAGAAGGCCCGCAAGGAGTGGAGACCCCGATCCTTCGTTCCTACTGAAGCTCTTACAGAGATACCCTCTGTTATTCAAGACGGCGAGCAAGACTCTCCTGCGGCCCCACTTCAGACCGTAGACAACTCTGCTGTCCCCAAGTCCGGCAGAAGAAAACACTATGATGCTGGACTTGCAGGGGCAAAGAGGAACGCTATGCGATCAGAGCCACATAAGGGTATTTGCCGCAGGGAGAAAGCGCATGCGGCTACATCCGTCAGTCGCATGAAGAAAACTCATGCGGCCATATCTGTCAGCCGCATAGCTTATGCGGCTACAGTTGCCAACCACATAGATGAAACTCATGCGGCTATGGAAGTCAATCGCTTGCAGAAAACCCATACGGCCACAATTGCCAACCGCATGCGGCCAGCCTGCACGATCGTGACTCCTACTAATAGCACCAAAGCAACTCATCCGGCAGCTAAGGACAACCGCATGCAGACAGCCTGCACGGTTTCCAATCCTATCCGCATAACATCCGTTACACGCTCCTCTCGATCAGTCTTCGACCGTCTTTCATACGGTCCTGACCCTGATAGTTCTCTGGATGATAAGCCAGACTCTGTGGTATTCAACTTAGACTCTTCTTATTACGCATCCGTAAGTGCTAAAAAGAAGAAGTTTAGGACAGCGCGGGCTCATCAAGCCCAGTCAGCTGTCCCAACCTCTGACTGTCGGGGCATCCCGTTGACTATCACACGGTCCTCTGATGGGAAGTTGTATAGAACCGCTCGAGTCCCGCCCCCGACGGTGAACGGACAGAGTGGTTCCTATGACCTGCGTGAGGCGATCCTCCACAAGCGCAAGGAAAGAGAAGGAGCCTCGGCGTGCAAAGAGTCCTCACTTGGACATCACTGCACCCAAATCATCGTCAACTGCTGTTGTAAAGATCGGCCGTCAGTCTTCCAAAGACTACAGCATCCGAGCTCAGAGGACGAGACATCTCCTGTTGTCTCCTGCAATTCTACTCAGAAAATCCCCGCCGAGGGGAGAAGGAAGAAGACAAGCATCTCCAGCCCCAAGATATCGACCACTACAGCTAAGAAACTGTCGTCTAAACGGTTGTCCTCCACCGGAGTATTCCAACACACCCGTTCAAAGACGAAATCTGCTACAGTAGAAAATTCATCATCCACATCGCTGGGGGTTGAGGGTAGCACTCCTCCGAACATCCACAACAATCTGATGTTTCAAGGAGACGAGCCCGGGGAAACAACTCTCCCATCAGGTACAACAGACGCCGATGTCCCCGAGGACATCCATGACTCTCAAGACGAAGCAAACTCTGAGGCTGGGTGTACCTTTCCCTCCGAGTCCGAACCAGAAGAGAATATTCCTACATATTCCGATGACTTCTCGGTACATGGGTATGACTCGGAGGATACATCTTCTACCGTCCCTTCCATTTCTTATCATACCAGGACGGTGTTCACGACAGACAACAATCAAAGTGGTTCCAGTGATCGCCAGCGCATCGACAATCTCGAAGCCATATTACTTGCTTTGGTCAAGTCTGTAGACGAGATTACAGCAGCCCTTCCAACTCCGCAAGGAGGGACGCCTGGCCAAACAAGCGCGGGTCTCGCGGTCAATGCGGACTCGAATTCGGCGGCACCGAACCCGGGCAACAATCCTCCCGAAATAACAGCCCCTACCGCGACAGATGAGGCCCGAGAAGTAAGAAGAGAGGTTCAGGAGCTCCGAGCCATGTTCCATGCCCGAAAAAATGCTCAAGACCTCAGAATTTGACAACCATACCCTGCTGAATGAAGGGATGTTCCATTCCCACCAAGATATAAGCCGTTCAATATCAACCCGTATGATGGCAAGACCTCAGCAAGTTGGTACATCACTTACTTCGAGGTCACCACCGACCATCTGCCCCATGATGATGCTATCCTCACGCGATTATTCATTGGGGCATTGGAAGGAGTCGTCTTCGACTGGTATCGCAATCTGCCGGACAACTGCATCCACTCATTCGCCGGCTTCAAGCGCATATTCTTGGAGAGATTCTACGAAGTAGGGCAGGATGTCACCATGTCCACCCTCATGGACGTCGTCCAAGGGGAGAAGGAGCTGACAAGGAACTACATTGAGCGGTTCTGCCAAATCGCCATGAAGCTGCCCTCCGAAAATCCAGATTCCTCTTTAATTGAAATTTGCCAAAGGAGACTACTTCCAACGATCAGTCTCTGGATGGGCGAAAGTCAATTCAAAGATTGAAAGACGTTCATCATCAGCGCCACAAGTGCCGAAGAACGACTGAAGAAGGCTCGCCAACTGGGATTGCACATCTCGGAAGGAGAAAACAAGGGCAAGCGTCCCAACAACGATAATAGGGGTAGCCCCTCCAACAATCGGGACAGCTAGGGGAAGCAGGCTATGGTGGCCGATACAGCACAAAAACCTGAGCCGAAGCCAGCAGACAAACAATGGCCGCAAATCACTTACTCCTTTGAAGACGGTCACGTTAAGCCCATCTTGGACATGCTCATACAAGGGGATAGGATTCAGCTTCCTCCACCAAGACGAGAACCGCGGCCGGCAGAGATGGAGAATCCAAAGTACTGCCATTATCATCGCTATGTCCATCATGCTACACACGATTGCTACCAGCTGAAACGGTACATACAAAACCTCATCGATTCGAACGCTCTGGCCATCGATTTTGAAGAGGTAACCGTGGCGGCCAATATGGTGTCCGTACAATTCGACAGCTTCCCTCCGACGGAGACTCAAGACGGGGTGGTCCCCGTCCCTCTAGCGACAATGGAGATTACCAATCTTCCACCTCCCCGAGATCAGGCTGCTGGTCTAGTACCCCTCACCACATCTCGAGGGGAGGTCATGTGGATCCATCCAGACTTGGTGTCAGAAGTGACTCGGCCCACACCTTCTTCCACCGACAAGAAGAAAAGTGGAAAAGTCAGGACCTGCCACACAATCTCGACAGACAACGAGGAAACTACAATCGTCGTCACATGGTCCGGAGCGCAATCCCAACCTGTGGGTGACAATCCAGCTGAAAACCATCAACCCACTACAACTGATGCTCCGGGACCGGCTCAGCCTTCGACGACCGACAAGCCTAGGCCGAGGGAGACTCGCTTCAACAAATCCCTCCGAAAAGAGGCAGTCCAAGGACTAGAGAGGCCCTACAACTTTGACATCTTAGCGCAATTGGCTAACACACCGGCCAAGTTATCACTGTACGAACTCCTAAGGCTCTCCAAGGACGTTCGTATTGCATTAAGCGAAGCCCTCCAAAATGCCGATGTCTATCTGGCTCAATCCAACCTCACCGGGGAGGACTCACCTGTGGATCTCCAGGACAGTGCCTGTACGGGAGCAATGCCCAACATCGTCTTTACTCCGCAGGACATGCTCATCAAAACCAACTTGCACGATCGTCCACTAAACTATACTGGATACGTCGGCGACGTAAAGGTGGATCGGATGCACATTGATCCAGGCTCTTCCATAAGCATCATCCCGAAGGGTCTGCAACATCATCTTCGTATCCTAATGCATCGCCTGACACCTACAAGCACCGCCATCAGCGGTTTCAAATCGGGCAGGATCTACCCTATTGGGAAGATTCGTCTGAAGTGTCAGATTTGCGATCTCCAATCCGAAGTCACCTGCTACGTCATAGATGCAGACACTTCTTACAACATCCTCTTGGGGTGCCCATAGATACACGATTATATGATCGTGCCTTCTACGCTACACCAGTGCTTCAAATATGTTCACAAACACGGCTTCGTAAAGACAGAATTTGCTGACATCGATCCTTCAAAGGGGTCGAATCTTACTACTCGGACTCCTGCCTATATGAAAAGTCGAAGAGGCACCTTGATGAAGGAAACGTACAAGCTAGTACCGAGACGACCACAGGATCAGAAGAGCCTCTGACAATCCACCTCCTAGCTCACAAACCGGGAAGGTCCGCACCCTTTACTGCCACTCTGCGGAAGGACACGATCAGCCTCTCGGCGCAGGAAGAGCAGATGATAATCCGGCTGCCAAGGTCCGGCCAAGTACCGAGATCTACAACGAGGCCACTGACAATCAGACTGCCGAGAGTCGGTCAACCCCAAACGGAGAAGCTCAATCCCTCCGATAGGCCACTGACAATACACCTTCCCAAGAAGGGTCATCACCCCGATACAAGGTCTGACACTTCTATCGAACCGGCCACTCTTCGCTCCACATCAAGTGCCAAACTGGGGGTCACTAGTCTGCCAATAACTCCACGCTCTGCTCCATCAACTAAACCACTGACAATCAAGCTTCCCAGGATGTCCTCTCAGTCTTCATTCACACAGGGGGTAGCCGAAGAGAAACCAGAGTTAGCCAAGTATGTGGCTGCCCACACTGATGTTCCCTCCGCTGATGATGTAATCCCCCTAGAAAAGATACCTTACTTCATCAATAAAGGGTTATCTTTGAACTACACCGAGCTCAATAAGCTATGTACAATGTATGCTATGGAACACGGTATAGACACTCACCTACACACACAAGTGACAAATGTGTACACCGCGATCCAGCTTACTCCAGTAGAAGACGCTTACCGAATAATCGAGGGAGGGGATCATCCGATCATCTTCGGCCGGACGAACAACCCGCATCCCTTCACCATAGAGGAAGCCGACCTCGGATCAGATGTCGGAAGATTGCCTCTGTATCTTTATAGCCCCCAATCCAAATATCTCATGCAGAAACATGGGTATGATCTGGAGACGATGCTAGGTTTAAACTACGGCACTAGACGACGATCACCTTTAAAACTGCCAGTCCCGGCGGGCAAACCACGAGACTACTATAGCAAAACTCGATGCGGGTTGGGGTATGTAACGCCTACTACGACCCCTGAGAGTTCAGACGAAGAATGCGACTGGCAGTCACATTCGATCGGGTCACCAATTTCTGACTCGAATACCAGCATTGGAGATGTGTTCAGACAAGTCATGACAGTCAACATGGCATTCGCTGACGCTTACGAAGAAGATGAAGACATCTCCAAAATCCTCGAGCTAGAACCGTGGGCCCAGCAGTTGGACGCACAATAGAAAAAGCGGTTCGAACAAAGAGAACCTTCTACTGAAGATAAGGTCATACAAGTGGATCTCGGCAGCGAATCTTCTCCAAAACCAATTTTTGTCAGTAAAAGCCTAACAGACGAAGAACGGGGGTCGCTGCTAAAACTTGTCAGAGAATATATTGATGTGTTCGCCTGGAGCTATGAAGACATGCCAGGGTTAAATCCCGACATTGCTCTTTACAAACTCAACATTCGGCCAGATGCGAAGCCAGTCAAGCAACAACAGCGACGCTTTTGCCCAGGCATCATGGACGCGATCGAAGCCGAAGTCAATAAACTGATAGCCAGCGGCTTCATTCGTGAGGAGCAACATCCCGATTGGGTCGCCAATATAGTACCCGTCCTCAAGAAGAATGGAAAGATTTGAATCTGCATCGACTTCCACAATCTGAACGAGGCATGCCCCAAAGATGAATTCCCCCTTCCTATCACAGATATCATGATCGACAATACCTGCGGCTTCGAACGTATGTCATTCATGGATGGCTTCTCGGGGTACAACCAAATCAAAATGTCTCCTGATGACGAAAAGCATACATCATTCCGAACGCCAATTGGCACGTACTGCTACACAGTCATACCTTTCGGTTTGAAGAATGCTGGCGCCACCTATCAAAGAGCCATGAGCATCATCTTCAGAGACCACTTATGCAAGACAGTGGAGTGCTATGTTGACGATATAGCCGTTAAGAGTCGCTGCAAGGGAGACCATCTACAGGATCTAAGGACGGTATTAGACCTAATATGAGCGCACAATTTTTAAATGAACCCTACGAAGTCCTTTCTGGGCGTATCCAACGAGAAGTTCTTGGGATTCATCATCACTGTACAGGGTATCCATGTAGACCCTGAGAAGACGAAGGCAATCATGGAGATGGGTCCCCCAAGAAATCTTCGCGAACTCAGAGGCCTCAAAGGGAGGCTAGCTTACATCAGGAGGTTCATTTCCAACCTCTCCGGGCGATGCCGACCGTTCACGCACCTCATAAAGAAAGGAGTCTCATTCGTATGGGACGAGGAATGTCAGCGTGCTTTCAACAGCATCAAAGAATATTTGTCAAATCCTCCAGTTTTGGTGGCTCCGGTTCCTGGAAAACTATTCTTGCTCTATGTACGAGCAATGAAACACTCCCTCGGGGCTCTGCTGGCACAGAACAACGACGCAGGCCATGAGCAGGCTATATATTACCTCAGTCGAATGATGATTGGGCCAGAGCACCGATACACCGCTGTGGAGAAGGAATGCCTCGCCCTGGTGTTCGCCATTCAGAAAATACGACACTATGTCACCGGACAAACGATACACGTGATCTCACGAATCAACCCTCTCAGGGTCCTCATGACTAAATCAGGGGCACTCAGCTCTCACCTCGCTACATGGGCAATATTACTGTCCCCTTATCATATGATCTTCATCCCACAAAAGGCAGTCAAAGGTCAATCCCTGGCAGACTTCTTAGCAGCCCACCCAGGCTCGGAGTCCTCCAGGATATATGAAGAGATCCCAGATGAGGTTGTTGACTCGCATGCAACCTCTTACGAGAATATATGGCGAATGTTCTTCGACGGTGCTTCGAGGACCGGACCTAAAGACAATATAGTCGTCGGAGTCGGGGTAGTGCTGATCTCTCCTTCCGGATTGGTGATTAACCGCGCTTATTCCCTCACAGAGTCCTGCTCTAACAATGTGGCCGAGTACAATGCTCTGGTCATTGGCCTCCAACTTGCAAGAGAGCTGGGGGTAGAATACCTTGAAGCATACGGCGATTCCCAACTAATCGTCAATCAGATCCGGGGCTCATACGAAGTCCGCCACGAAGACATGATCCCTTATCACCAAATGGCGATTGACATCATCTCGTCGTTCGAGGGATTCTTTATCGAATATGTCCTCAGACTTTGAAATATCGAAGCTAACGCCTTAGCTGGTCTTGCCGCTTCCCTAGCTATTTTGAATCATGATTGCCAATCAGTGGATATGATAGGCCACGAACTGGTCTGTCCCAAGAACAATGTACAATTTGTGGCAAGTTATTTCGCACAGATGATCGAGGATGCCCCAGATTGGAGACAACCATTCATCGACTTTGTCGTCTACGACATCCTGCCCGAGAACCCAAAGGAAGCCACTTCCATCAGACGGCGTTCTCTCAGATTCTTCTACGATACAGAGACAAAAATGCTGTATCGCCGCTTCTACGACGGATTTCTGCTTCAGTGTCTGTCAAATGCAGAAGCCAAAGAAGCCGTACGAGAAGCTCATGACGGTGTCTGCGGGGCCCACCAGCCCGGCCCAAAACTGCAAGACCGCCTTCGCCGAATGGGCTACTATTGGCCCACAATGGTGGCAGATGCGATAGATAATGCTAGAAAATGCAAAGCCTGCCAAGTCCATGCGGACTTCATTCACCAACCATCCGAGTTTCTACATCCGTGAGTGACGTCCTGGCCATTCGAAGTATGGGGAATGGATATCATTGGTCCAATCACCCCACCTTCCTCCCGAGGACATCGCTTCATACTTGCGATCACTGATTACTTCTCCAAATGGGCGGAAGCTGTCCCACTCGCAAAAGTTAAGACTTCAAACGTGATCAGCTTCCTTAAGCATCACGTCATCTACCGCTTTGGACTGCCCCGAAGGATCATCCATGATAATGGTCCGCAGTTTGCAAGCCACGCATTCTATCGGTTTTGCGATAAGCACCGTATTCAGAATGTCGCTTCGACACCGTACAACCCGGCAGCGAACGGGTTGGCAGAGGCATTCAACAAAACAATCATCAAACTCCTCAAAAAGTTTGTCTCCTCCAACAAACACGACTGGAACGAAAAGCTCGATGAATGCTTATGGGCTTATCGCACCACAGTTCGAACAGCCACCGGGAATACACCATTCTCCCTGGTGTACAGGAGTGAAGCATTCCTCCTATTGAAGACTCAGATCCCCTCACTACGCGTCGCCCTCACACATCAATTGACGACAGACGAAAACCACCATCGTCGGCTACAGGAATTGGAGGCACTAGACAAAAAGTGCCTCTTGGCTCAGCAACGAATTGAGCTATACCAAGCACGCATCTCCGGAGCCTTCAACAAGAAGGTCAAAATCAGAACATTCCAGGTGGGCGATCTCGTTCTGGCAGTCCGGAGGCCGATGGTCATGACTCACAAGACCGCTGGCAAAATCCAGCCAAAGTGGGAAGGCCCATTTATCATTGAGACAGTATTCTCCAACGGTGCTTACCGCCTCGCAAAACAAAATAAAGACTTGCTCATGTTGCCCGTCAACGGCAAGTTCCTGAAGAAATATTATGTCTAAACGACATTCTCTCCAGATCATCGAGTCATGTACCCGCTGGTACCGCTGAACTCACATCCACAACATTTCAGATTATCGAGTCATGTACCGGCTGGTACCGCTGAGCTCACCTCCACATTCCCTTCAGATTATCGAGTCATGTACCCGCTGGTGCCGCTGAACTCACACTTTCTCAATATTCTAAATTACCGAGTTATGTACCCGCTGGTGCCTCTGAACTCACATTTCGGTCACTCTTTCAGATAGTAAGTCACGTATGATTATACCTCTAAACTTTCTTCCTGGAAGAGATCCTCCCTCATGATCCACTACCCGCACTCCCAACGCACAAAAAGGGTAATCGATCCACAAATTTCCGAAACGGCCATGTCCTCATTACCTCTGAGTCGTTTTCATTTCCACCAAAAATAAACCTCTCCCTCGTATAGAACTTCCACGTTCTCCTACCTCTGAGTCGTTCTGTGTACCCCCTCTTCATTGAGCCCACTCCTGCCATGTCTTCATTACCTCTGAGTGGGAAAGCTCCGTCGAAGAAACCTTCATGCTTGCTATGTCCACATTACCTCTGAGCAAGTATGTCGGTTCCCTTTCAACCTATTATCTGTACCCACAACCGGAGTACGACAAGGATAATAGGTCCACAAATGTCCTCTGTTGACCATAAATGTCCTCTGTTGACCACAAATGTCCTCTGTTGACCACAAATGTCCTCTGTTGACCACAAATGTCCTCTGTTGACCACAAATATCCACTATTGACCACAAATATCCTCCGTGAAGTCTCCCCTGCCATGTCCTCATTACCTCTGAGCAGGAAGATTCCACGGTAAAACCCTCATGCTTGCCATGACCTCATAACCTCTGAGCAAATATATTGGTTTTCTTTCATCCCATTATCCGTATCCTGAACCAGGGTACGCCAAGGATAATAGGTCCACAAATATCCCTTGTTAAGCTTCTTAGCATAAATCCACCATCTCACCATGCCCCGGGAGCCCAACTGCCCTACGACATTCTTTTTTCCAATACCGAGAGCACCTATGACCACTTTGCCATGGCTGTTCCGGATATCCTGAACAAACTTGTTATCCGTACCTAAAACCAAGGTACGCCTAGGGTAACAGGTCCACAAATAATCCCCTAGCAAGTCCAATTCTACGAATACCACAAGTACAAGAAAGAGAAGATGAGTTAAAATATGCTCATTCATTCAAAATTCAAAGTGCTACATCATTTAGGATCACATCCTTTACAAGATCAAAACAAAAAAAGACGAAAAAGAAAACAACAGCAAAAGAAAAACAGAAAGCTGATCACTGCTCCGGGGCACATAACGCCCTGAGACGGTCCGTCGGCAAGGCAACCGACCGCTCAAACCTCTTGGTAGCTCGACGCTCCGCCTCTTGGGTCAGCACCGCCTCGTCCTCCAGTTGAGCATGGGCATGCCAGTTATCCTCGATTCTCTTAAAGGTCCGCTCCAGGTTGATAGAAGATCGGGAAACCCTCTCGGCCTCCCGAGTAATCGACTCCTGTTCCGCACGAGCAGCCTCCAACTCTGACTCTAAGAAGGCCAACTCCCTCTAGAGTGCGAGAATCTGCTCCTTCGTATCAGCGATTCCACGAGAAGCAGACTCTTCCCGAGCCCGACAAGCCTGACTTCGATGACCCAGCCTGTCATACGAAGCGGAGAACTTGTCAAGGTCCCCCCGCACAACTGGCCCGGCAGTATCTCGAGCGAGCTTGATCCTATCCTGAGCAGCAATGAGGAAGCCCCGCTCCCGTTCAATCGCAGTAGGCAAGCCCGCCTGCCGTATCGCCAGCAATTGGGTCACAAGCTGATCAGCCTCTGCCAACTTAGGCTCCAGAAGTGCAGCCAACCCTACCCTGCCAGGAAGAGACTTCAAAGTTGCAACCTGACTCCGAGCGTACCGCAGAGACAGAGTAAAAGAGGTCCCCCGTTCTACAGCAGCATCTACGCCCCTCTTTAAATGGCGATAGAAGCTGTCGACCACATCCTGCGTCACCTCGTCCAGAGCCTCCGAGGAAGCCGGTGTCAACGAGAGTGTAGCCGACAACGCTGAAGAAGACGCAACAGAATCTGCAGCTCCTGCCACAAGAGAAACAAACTTCGTACGGAAGGATGCAGGAACAGCGGCCAACTCCTCTTCAGCAGCCCGCATAACTTGAATGCTCGGCAGGGTCGAGAGGTCAATCTCCGGAGCCGTATGATCAGCAGAGGATGAGGTGGAGACCATCGCCAGCTCTATTTCCATCTGCCCGGGGCTGGCAGGAGGCCCCTCGACATGAGACGGTGAAGGAGAGGAAACGCTCCTTTCTCCCAGATCACGGCAGGCCGAGCCTTCCCCAAGAACATCCGCGGTAGGAAGTAAAGGGTCTGGACCTGTAGGGCCAAGGCAACCATGAATCGATTTGACCCGGAGGATATGTTGATAGAGCAAATAAGCCCCCTCACTAGTCAATATTTGGCTTATCTTACCAGTGGAGGAGTGTGGAGGCTGAGGTTCGCCTACAGCCACCGTAGCCTCTTCACCAACAGTCTCCGAGTCAGGTATAATAGAGTCCTCCGCCCCTGCACCCTCGGAAAGGGATGCAACGAGATCGGCATCGCCTTGCTGAAGTTCAACAATCTCGGAGACGGGCCCGAGGAAACCTTTGTCACCCCGGGCCTAGGCCTCAGCAACCTGGAAGCTTCCAGCCGCCGCTGAAAAAGCCCCTGCAGAAAGGACCGCGGCACACATGTCGCTAATCAAAGCAGCAAGGGTCGGATCAACGCCAGCGGCAGTAGACGGTTCAGGAGAGCCTGGTTCATCAGACGCCTACAAAGAAAAATGGTCAGGTCATATCTCCAAGAGAAAAGAAAACCATAACAAAGAGATGGCTCCGACTTGGTCTTACCTCCGGAACATCGTCTGCATCTTCACCCCTCTCCGTAATAAGTAGCCAACGGGGTCCGACCGCCGCACTCTTCACAGAAAAGGCTACTCCTCCGCAGTAGACTCACGTCTGCCTCTCTTATGCGAGGGACCAGGCACGACAGGCGGTAGTTCTACCCGCACTACCTCCGGTACAGATGGCAACTGGTCTACCGCCTCATCTAATACAACCGACGGTTGATCCGTCATCATCTCATCTGCCATGATGGAAGGCTGACCCGCCGTTGCCTCGTCACCAGAAGAGAAAGAGTCCTCGTCGTCCCGCTCGTTGTCTTCCTCAATTGTGTCGAAGGACTCGGAATCGGGCGTAGGAACTCTATTCGCCTCTTTCTTCTTTTCCCTCGACACCATAGCCTTCTCCGCCAGACGAGTGCCCAAGATGAAGCTAGTACTCGGGTCAAAATCGAGAGGAGGATGATTTGCCGTAACATGATATAAGGCCGCCATATGCAAGATTTCCCCTATCACGTTTGCTGCAGGAACCGAGAAGCTAGTTCGAGTATGACAAGTGTCATAGTAGCTCCATGCCCTAATACCATCGAGAATGCTACCTTCAAATCCCAGGTGGGAACTGGGACGTCCGAGGAATAGCTGACTATACCCAAATTGACGGGCAAACCTACTGGGCAAGTAGGGCTCTAAGTACACAGTGTTGCGATTGCGGTAAACTAAATGCGCCAGGCGAATATTACGCAGCCAGAAATGCATCTTTTCAGGTAAGAAATAAGGAGGTCCAACACCATCAACATGAACACTCCTCACTTCTTGGTCGGTGAAACGGGGAACGGACACGAAGAAATTATATCCGTCCACCCTCGCCAACATCCTCCGATACGCCGACATGGTACTACATTCCCAAGGCTGATGGTGATACCAGAAAAGAAAAGCGTCGTCGTCCGTAAGGCCATCCCCCGTCCCAGGCCTCATCAAAGACTGATAATGCAACAACAGCCATCCCAGCAAGTAATGATAAGGCAGTTCTATACGTTTAAAGTCCATTGCCACGTCACGAGCGATAACCTTGGACAAGAAGGCACGGAGACCATGCTGAATACTGCACACCATAGCGGAAAGAAGAGCCAGCCTGACCCCAAAGGCTAACTTCACGGCAGGAAGAATGAAGTGGCGACTGATCCTCTCGATAGAACCTGCCCCTCCTGAGACCACACAATTGCGCAGACACACCATTAAAAACCCTACCAAGAGTGCCTTCTCTGATAGCCGTCGGGTACTATAATAAAAATAGCTGAAGGAGTCAATCTGGCTCCCAAATTTGTCACTTTTAGACTTCGACCTCCTAGCAGTCGACACCAAGTCCTCTACTTCCCTAGGAGTTTGACGATCCCGGGAAGTAACTCGGCCAGCAGCGCTGAATTTGAAAAGGTATGAGACCCAACATTTGGTATGGGGAGCGTCCCCTTCCGAGCTGTCATTTTTCTGGATAGCCGTTCGGTGACAGGTGCTATGATGATACAATAGTTCTTGATACACAGCGACGAAACCTGGGAATCGTCGGTCTAAATCCTGGAACTCCTCATTCGTCGGAGTGTACGCTTCGAAGGGCTCATCTCCCCAGGGGAGCTTGGAGACAACATACATCTCGTAAAGAGCGAGCCCCAATTCCCCTACAGGGGTGAAGAAAGTCCCTGTCCGATGATTATACATCTCCAGAAGGGCCATAAACAATGGCTTATTAACGGGCAACCCGTGGCTGGTACCCCGGATAGCATCATAAAGATTGACTTCTCATAAAAATTCCTCATAGTTCCGTAGAGTTCACGAGGTCAGGTTAGCCCACGGAGGAATGGGGTGTAACCAGCTCGGCAGTACCAATCTGCCAACAGGATAGGACCCTTTGCGAGCAAGCTGGTTCAGGAAAGTATCAGCCTGAGAGAATGAGAAGTTAGGACCGGGTGTGTTGATAAAGGTACCCGGAACTAACCCCATCACGGATCGACTGGCCCTGATCCTTGATCGCGCACTGACCCAGTGGTTTTGTTGTAGCGGATGTTACCAACAAATATCCCCGGTCTGGTTGGAGTGAGAGGGTCTGGCATCTGCCTGTCCAAAACAATCATGTTGAACCATGCAAAAGGGAAATAACGCTTCATAATGGGGATGTGAATCGGCATCCCGTCCAGGTCAAAATCCTAACTCTCGGAAACATTCAGCACTCGGGAGTTTTCTATGATCAATGCATCCCCAAAGAGGAAGACCGGCCTCAGATGCTTCCCATCAGGCTTCCCGGAACTCATCATGTCACTAAGGAATTGGAAAGATTGAACCCTGATAGTATTTAGTCGCTCCAAATGTTCATTAACAAGGAGCTGTTCGGATACTTGACGAACTAAATCATCCCGACGCACGCCCAAGGCGAACTGATTCGAGCCAACCAGAAGTTCCCCCGCAGCATTTACTGGCAGATTCACTGAAGAGAAAAACAAAAGAAACAAGTCAAAAAGATAGCCGAAACACAAACTACGTGATGCTTATGCGGCTTAGCTAAGTATAGCCTCATACGGCTCAGTTTAAAAGAGTTCATGCGGGTCAGTCCGAATAAGCTTATGCGGTTCGATTCAAAAGGAGCATATGCGGTTCAGTTCGGATGAGCCCATACGGTCCAATTCGAATAAACTTGTATGGTTCGGCTCAAAATAGGCTTATGCGGTTCAGTGCGAATGGGCTTATGCGGTTTAGTTCGAATGATCTTATGCGGTTCAGTCCGAAATAGGCTTATGCGGCTCAGTTTGAAAAAGCTCATGCGGTCCAGTCCAGATGAGCTTATGCGGCCCTGAGGATGAAGTAGTTATGCGGCTGCAAACAACAACTTTCATGCGGCTCAGACCTAGGTCATATCCCATGCGACTCGAACATGAGTCGGACACGCAGCATACTTGGAAATACAGGCTCGCACATAAAATATGCGGCGTAGCCATGACAGTTCATGTTGATGGTCCTACCAGCAATAGGCGGGTGAATATCGAGGTGAAAAACAGGCACGTCATCCGGCGGAGGAGCCGCCACGTTCGCCGTCGTCGATGAAGAAGCGGCCTTCTTGCCCTTCGCTGCTGCAGACGACGACGCAGCCTTCTTGCCCGTAGCAGCGGTAGTCTTCTTGGGAGCCATTGGCAATCGTTGATGGGAGAAGACGAAGAGGAAGTCGGCAACAAGGAGTTCGAGAAAAAAAGAGAAGGTAAAGAAACCCTCAAAGAATAAAATTACTCCTATTTATAGGCAAAGGAGGCTCAAAAAATCAAACAAACGCCTCAATCAACGCGCCGCCTAAGAGAATAAAAGAAAAATGCTTCGGTCAAAACAAAACTGACCCTTGGGATCCTCCCCCAAGAGCCGGCGAATCAAGGGCATTTAATGCAGAAGATTTACAGACGTGGTTGGGACACGTGGCAAAAAGTCTATGCGGCCTAACAGCTCATGCGGCCAGATAAATCCATGCGGCTGAATCATCAATACGGTCAACAAAGGCCATGCTTCTTATTCAAAGTATTTCAATTTTGCAAATTGAAAACTTTGAAGGAGGTCTTGTAGAAGCATAGAAAATATCATAATGATGATCTATGCGGCTCGGAACAGGAGAACCCCATGCGGCTCATACAGGAGCAGTCCCATGCGGTTCAGAAAGACTCTTAGTTTCATGCGGCTCGGGACAGGAGAGTCCATGCGGCCTACATAGGGACAGTCCTATACGGTTCAAAGAGCCCCCCAGCCACATGCAGTTCAGAGGTACATACGGCTCACATACGACCAACAGAGATATACGGCTCGATCAACACCACATGTCCCTATGGGACCCTTTCACATAGCTGGGCATCGAGTAATGACCTTATTTAATGCTCTGCCATGATTTGACAGCTGACGGCTCTGATATGAAGTGTCATAATGGTCCTGTCATAATGACAGACTCTTTAGGAACAGGAGAAAATCTCGGACACGATCCGAGATTGCCACATGGCTACTCCCATGCGGCTCAATTGAAGAACAGCTTCATACGGCTGGCAAGAATCATCTTCCTGCGGCTCACCAAGAAGCCATCCCATGCGGCTGGCAAGAATCAACTTCCTACGGCTCACCAAGAAGCCATCCCATGCGGCTCGCAAGTACTATACCTATGCGGCTCACCAAGAAGCCATCCTATGCGGCTCGCAAGTACTATACCTATACGGCTCACCAAGAAGCCATCCCATATGGCTCGCAAGTACTATACCTATGTGGCTCACTGAGACGCTGTCTCATGCGGTTTATGGATATCATGCAGTTCTGACAGGGTCCACCATTAAGACACGTGGCAGAGATTCAATGGCCCCCACGACTTGACAGCTGGTAGCAAGGATGATTATGGGATGCAGATCAATCAGAGATTTACCAGATTCCAATGACCATATTTAACGTTATCCTCATAATTAATGAGATCAGGTCATATCATTCATGATCAAGCCAATGGAACACGTGGTGAGAGATCCAAGCTTGACATAACCAATCATGAAGATTTAAAGCAATCAGCATTAATCATTCACAGGATTCAATACTATCCCCATTTATGGCCCAGATCCTTCATGCCTTAAACTAATGGTCCAGATTGATTATATATCAGGCCGCCGCCACTTTGAGAATGGGTAATCATCCAAACCCTAATGATGCCCCCACTATTATAAATAGCAAGGTGCCATTCCCTTGTAAAAGATAGACTATCAGAGAAAGATATACGGAGAGACTCCCCCAATAATCAGAGAGAAAAATACACAGAGAGAGAGAAGCTAGAAGAGTAATAGAGGGAGAGCAAGAAGAGCATTTCTTCATCAACGCCAACCATCTCTTCACAGTAGCCAAGGCTGCATACCGATCGTCCAAGGAGTAAGGCATGGTTGTCGTCGCCTTTTCGAGCCTCTATCATTACCTCCCAGAATCTAAAATAAACAATTGTACTTAGACTGCTGTACCTAGGTTTTCGTCCCTAGGCTTTCTTTGTACGAGCGAGTTTGTAACGTGAAGTAAAAGTTCGGTCCTCCGATAATTATTCTGTTCTTTTACATTTCATGGCAAACAGCGGCTACAATTTGTTAAATGAGAATCTGCGTCGCAAGTTCGTCGGTACACGTCGCTGATATAGCGACATGTAGCGACCCATTTTAAGCAGCTTTGTCGTTTATTAAATATCAGCGATATATAGCGACGACCGAGAAGAACGTCGCTAAATGTTTCATATAGGCGGCGATGATTTCCTTTTCGATCATTCACAAATTTCTCCCAATTTTTTGCATGCTCCTCCTCCGCGACGCTCCTCCGGCGATTTCCCTCCTCCGGCCTCCACCTCCGCGGTGCTCCTCCGACGATCTCCCTCCTCCGGCCTCCTCCTTCTCCTCCTCCTCCTTCCTCAGGTAGCTCCTCCTCAGGTAACTCTCCCCTGTCCCCGCTTCCCAGTTTCTCCTCTTTTTCTAGCTCTCTTTCTCGCTTCTAGTTCGTGTCCACGAGAGCGTAGACTTGCTGCGGGGGACACAAGACTCACAGTGGACTCACTGTGGGGGATACGAGAGCGTGGACTCGCTTCTAGTTCGTGTGACACCTATTTTGTTGGTTTGGACACGTCGTGTCCTACTGTGTAGATACGAGACTCACAGTATGACACCTATATACTGATACTGGGAGTTTTTTGGGCATATTAACTGTCAATTTGATGTTTTGCTTGGATTCAAATTCTAATTTAGGGTTCGAGCCCTATTTACTGATATTGGGAGTTTTTTGGGCATTTTTAGGGTTTTGAAATGATGAATAAATTGACTAATAATTATTATCGAGCCCTATAAAATTTTAGCTATGTCACGAAGGATGGATACTAATCCTGTGAATGAGTTTTCTCCTAAGTATTCTCGACAGTTGAGTATGATTTAGCTTACTGACATTACTGAAATATGGAATGATTAGTGTAGGGTATGTTGGTCAGGTTTTGGCAGAGTTGGGATATGATAGTATGCATGTTACAATTAACAAGGAATGCTGTTGACACCAAATGTTGCACGACAGTTTACTTGAGTAACCTGGAATGTTTTACCTACTGAAACAAATTGTTTGGGCAAGGGTATGTATAGGTTTGTCATCAGATGGTATGGGATTTTGCCTGCCAAGTTCTGAACAGCAGTCCAGGCTGCCTACTTACTTGAAAGTCTTAATTAGACTTTCTGTTCAGTACCCTTTGACTGAATTAAGTTGACCTGAATACCACATTTTAAATCCTAAATCTAAGTCTGCCTGCTGTTCAATTCATGACAGGTTATCTTGTTAACAGTAAATGCCTTCCTTTTTAATATGTGTGAAACTCAGAGGGAGGATAAATCCAGTACAAATTAGGGACTGTCATGTTGAGGCAGTTGGTACCAGTATTTAAGACTAGTTTGATTTGTATAATTTAATGTTAAAGACAGATAGGTAGGTCCTGTATGAGAGACTGGATACCTAGGTATAAATACACCAACAGCCATTCGACTGGCGAGGTAGAATGTTAGGCATTTTGGAAAAATGGTAAGATACACCAAGTCAGACACTGTCCCTACAGCCATTCGACTGGCGAGGTAGAAATCTATGTACGACATTTGCTATAAGAACTTTGTATTAATCTGCGGTACGACATCGTGATCAGGACATAGTCCCTGCAGCCATTCGACTGGCAAGGCAGAAACTATGTAGCCATAGATAAAGTTAACTGTCCTCCGACCCTCATCCCTCGGCAATGATGATACGACAACCTATCACTATATCTTATATAGTAGTAGATGATGTCTTAGTATTACATTATGTGAGTTCATCTTAATTCTGTTACATTCTTCAGATACTAGATATGATAAGAACATATACTACACCATATATACAAAACATAGATGATTCAAACTAATGTATGCTAGAATGAATCTTGGGTTGTGTTCTGAGCCATCCGTTCTCACACTTGGCAAAAAATTGAATTTTTTGTACTTTATCTGCTTTCGAAAATGTACGTAAATTACATGATGGTTCCTTTAGTTAGCTTGCTTATGTTACAATTATATTATTTGTGAATATCGATCTTACCAGATGGCACCCATGACCCGAAGTGCGGCACGTCGTTTGAGGGAAACAGTGAATGCTGCGGTGGCTCCTCCTACAGTTAAGGAGGAAGTGGCACCGGTTGCTAGTGAGACCGGGAGTTCTATTCATCCAGCATTGGTAGCTAGTGAGACCGAGAGTTCTATTCATGCAGCACTTGCAAGGAACTACATCTCTCCTTACGCCAAAGATCCCATTTTTTTTGAGGTGGTTGCATGATCGTATCACTGAGCGTTTGCGTGAGCTGCGTGGTTCTCATTAGCTATTAGTACTTATTTGTATTGGACTATTTGTATTGGGTTGTTTTTGTATTAGACTATTTGTATTGGACTACATATATGAATTAGTACTGTGTCAATCTTTGGATTGTATTGGACTACGACATGGTGATCAGGACATAGTCGCTACAGCCATTCGACTGACGAGGCAAAAACTATGTATCCGTAGATGAAGTTGACTGTCCTACGACCCTCATCCCTCGGCAATGATGATACGACAACCAACCAGACAGGATACTCTGAGAGATCCATCTGAGTAGGACGTATACTCTAAGAGATCACCTTTACAAGTATGATATCAGTAGTGGGATTGAGTGTTGGAGGAGATATTATCATAGTATACGTCATACTCAGATGGGTCTTTCACCGTTACTATTTTTTCTGACAGCATGGTGGATGTGCTCCGTCAACAGATTCTTGCTCCGAGCCAAAACTTTGCTCCAGAGCTCAAGTGGACATCCTTTGTATAGAGCTCGAGTGAGAGGTTCCTGACAGCATGGTGGTCTCCTTTGTCAAAGTATTCATGCTCATCACACATTAGTTGTGGGACGAGCACGGATACTTTAACAAAGGAGACCACCATGTTGTCAGGAACCTCTCACTCGAGCTCTACACGAAGGATGTCCACTTGAGCTCCGGGGCAAAGTTTTGGCTCGAAGTAAGAATCTGTTGACGGAGCACATCCATCATGCTGTCAGAAAAAATAGTAACGGTGAGAGACCCATCTGAGTAGGACGTACACACTCAATCCCACTAATAATATCATTCTTGTAAAGGTGATCTCTCAGAGTATACATCCTACTCAGATGGATCTCTCAGAGTATCCTCTCCGGTTGGGTTGTGTTCTGAGCCATCCGTTCTCACACTTAAAATAAATATGAATTAGAACTATGTTTTGTATTTTCGGCAAACCCAGGGATTTGATTCTGTATTTTGTATTTTGGTTTCTGTATTTTGGCTCCAGCTCCATTTGCATTAATCTATGGTACGACATGCTGATCAGGACATAGTCCCTGCAGCCATTCGACTAGCGAGGCAGAAACTATGTAGCCGTAGATAAAGTTGACTGTCCTCCGACCCTCGTCCCTCGGCAACGATGATACGATAACCTATTACTATATCTTATATAGTAGTAGATGATGTTCCTGACAGCATGGTGGTCTCCTTTGTCAAAGTATCCTTTGTCATTCCAGATGGTATTCTTGAGGATGTTGAACATTTCGCCTTCCTTTAACGACCGTGATGCCTTTATCTTCGACGTCGTCGGCCTCACTTCATCTGACCCTTCCCTGTCCCTCTCGTTATGTCGCGAACCTTTTCCTCTATGCCATCAAAATTAGAATCTTCGACTCTCTTTCGCTTCTTGGATATTGACCCAGCTTTCAATCTCATTTCCCTCTGGGTCCACTCTACTCCCAATCTCTTCCTCTTTTATACACGGATCTACAGAATCAATACCATCCAAGGAAGGCAAAACTGAATCAGCATTGTCTTCTGGATCGTCCTCATCAAGGCATAACGGACTGCTCAGCGTGCCCAGCTTCTTCAACTTCTCGTTGGCTGAAGAGTCAAAATGGGAACGGGTCCTCTTTGTTGGCCCGGAGCTCTGACTCGCACTTGTCACCTCGCTACCGGTTTTCTCTCCTCCTCTAACGCGGGTCATAAGTAAAGAAATTTTGTACCTCTTCTTCACATAAACATCATTGTCGTCTTGTACTCGAGCCTTCTCGTCTGTGACGCTATCCAACTTCTCGGTGCCTACATTGTCACTCGAATCTTCCCTTCGACTCGTATTGTCCTCTTCTTCGCCTATCTTTTCGCTTCCTGTCTTGCAATCATCTGCTATCACCGTCGACTCATTCGACTCCTTCTCCGAGTCTTCTTCCTCCTCCTCATCCTCCTCATCGGAGAAGGAGTCGAATGAGTCGGCGATGATAGCCGATGATTGCAAGACAGGGAGCAAAAAAACAGGCGAAGAAGAGGACGATACGAGTCAAAGGGGAGATTTGAGTGATAATGTAGGCACCGAGAAGTTGGATAGCGCCTCAGATGAGGAGGCTCGAGTACAAGGCGGCAATGATGTTTATGTAAAGAAGAGGTACGAAATTTATTTTCTTATGACCCGCGTCAGAGGAGGAAAGAAAACCGGTAGCGAGGCGACGAGTACGAGTCAGAGCTCCGGACCGACAAAGAGGACCCGTTACCATTTTGATTCTGCATCTAGCGAGAAGTTGAAAAAGCTGGGCAAGCTGAGCAGCCCGTTATGTCTTGATGAGGACGATCCGAAAGATAATATTGATCAAGCATCTTCCTTCTCCTCTCCTCCACCATGGCTCTGGACCCATCTGCTCCTCCCTACTTCCCTTCTTCTTATTTGACTCTCAGCCACATATGATATCCACCTCAAGTGTAGAGTCAAGGGAGAAGAAGTGGACAGGAAGAGGAGGGGGAAGCAGCACAGCCGGCGGCATGACCCCGAGGAAGTACAAATATTTTCTTCAAATCCGTAGGAGAACTATAAGGATATATCTTTTCACAATATGTCACCTTGTCAAAGACCCTTAATGTGAATATCATGTTACCGCGGTGTCGGAAGACTAACATGTCGTAATTTTTTAAGCCGTGTGTTTTGACATAATCCTCCCAACTCTTTCCTCCTATGTAGTAATCTTGTATTACTACATAGCAGGAAAGAGTTTGGAGGATTATGTCAAAACACACGGCTTAGAAAATTATGACATATTAGTCTTCCGACACCGCGGTAACATGGTTGTCACATTAAGGGTCTTTGACAAGGTGATATGTTGTGAAAAGATATATCCTTATAGTTCTCCTACGGATGTTGAAGAAAACCTCTGTACTTCCTCCGGGTCATGCCGCCGGCTGTGCTGCTTCCCCTTCTCTTCCTGCCCACTTCTTCTCCCCCGACTCTACACTTGAGGTGGATATCATATGTGGCTGAGAGAGTCAAATAAGAAGAAAGGAAGAAGGGAGGAGCAGATGGGTCCAGAGCCATGGTGGAGGAGAGGAGAAGAAAGATGCTTGATCAGAATTTGAGGTGGAAAAGTTGTGACGTTGATAGCGTGAGAGAGGGAGAGGGTGAATGGAAGGAGGGAAGTGGCTGCATGCCTTTGGCTCACTCGAGCGATATTTGTCCTCCGACCCTCATCCCTCGGCAATGACGATACGACAACCTATCACTATATCTTATATAGTAGTAGATGATGTCTTAGTATTACATTATGTGAGTTCATCTTGATTCTGTTACATTCTTCAGATACTAGATACGATAAGAACATATACTACACCATATGTACAGAACATAGATGATTCACACTAATGTATGCTAGAATGAATTTTGGGTTGTGTTCTGAGCCATTCGTTCCCATACTTGGCAATTAAGTTGTGGACCATTATGTTTGACATCTTTGTTACAAATTTTCATATATCTGTGTTGATTGATGAGATTGTGTTTCAAACGTATTCATGATTATGTGTATCTGTGTTGTTTGATACTGTGTTCGTGATACACACCGTCGTTGTTGTAACAAATGGTGTAGGGGATACTGCAAATGCTGCAAATACTGCAGGGGATGTTGCAAATGCTGTATTTTTTTTATTTTTTTTAATATTAGCGATGTTCAGCGACTCTCAGCGACGTTCAGCGACGAAGTTAACGTCGCTAAGTAAGTATCACAACGTCGCTAACTGTGATGAATACCGTCGCTGATCGTCACTAAACGTCGATACGTTAGACGTCGCTAGACGTTGCTATATGTCGGTACTATACTGACGTAATAAAGTCGCAGAACGTCGCCATTTGCCTCTCAAGCCAGGTCAGCATCGATGCATATCAAGTCGCTCAACGTCGCTAGGTTGCGTCGGTAAATGATGACGTTTTACGTCGCTGGTAGTCGCTGAATTAGCGACGTGTCCGCGTCGCTGAGTGTCGTCGCAATATCGACGTATTACGACGTTTTGTTGTTTAGCGACTAGGTTAATTGCGACTACGTGCAAACATCGCTAATCGATAATAGCAACGTATTTTCCCTATTTAGCGACGTCCTGTGGCGTCGCTGATTTGACAGATTTTAGTAGTGTGGGGTGTATGGGTACTATACATTATAGGGTAGGTATATGGGTTTTTGAGTATGCCTATGTTGTGTTATATAAGGATTATAGAGTTGGGTAGCAGTTGATAAGTGGTATGTAAACACATATATATATTAGAGATAATATAGAGGTTGGGATACATACATATATATAAGTGTAATATAGATATACAAATATGATGTATCAACATATGATATAGGAGTGGCTTGATATATATATAAAGAGAGTTATATGTGAGCCTATTATAGGATATCTTTTGGTTGATACCAGGTTGCCTAGTATCACTAAGTAACCCTTTGAGACAAAAGCCCTAGATTAGGCAAATGACCAATGCTTGCCCAATTTAGACCAAGGTTTGACCCAATAGTTCAGGATTGACTAGATGTTGACTTGGGTTGACCCAGGGTTGACCAAGTTTAACCTTGACCTAGTTTGACCTAGACAGTTGACCAGGTTTGACTTAGAGTTGACTTTGACCTAGATTGACCTAGATTGACCTAGAAATCATATAGATTGCATCATAAACTTCATTTACCTTATTTTAAACATATTATAACCTGTATTCCTCTATTTAGGACATTGTGACTCTGTTGCAGACATCCGATATTACGCTACTCTTTTCAGAGTATCTGGCGAGTACATTCTCTGATAGTTCTCTCATTTACTTGTCAATTACTGTACTTCAGTTCTAGTTAGTTGTATGTGATTCTCTGTTACAAACACGTATTATTATTTCTGAATTCATGTATACGATACACACTTTACTCGTCTTGCCTCTATCGTTCGAACCACTTATTAGCATCTTTATGTGCTGGATGGACTTGTATTCGATTGATGTGTCGGATTATGGATTCACTTGTATTAGAATGGACAGAGAAATACTGATTAGACATGTGAGCATTCCTACTATTCAAACCACCCCTCTGTGAATGATATTCGAACGATATCCATCCCACACTTGGCCAGGTGTGCGGTGTGTCGTATTACCCTTAGCCGTTTATATGTCTATCTCAGTATTTTAAAACACACTTGGAGAATTTATTCGAATCGTTGTTAGAACATCATGTGAATCATTATTCACACCACCTTATTCGAATCACCTTATTAGAACAATGATTAGAATCACATTCGATTTATCATGTATTAAACTCACATTAGGATTACACTTGACTTATATTGTACTGTCTGGACTCATCATGTTGCTTTAGTTCAGCTAGATTTTATTTTACAGTCTTTATTGCCATGATTCTTCTCTTGTTTAGTTACTTACTTTCCTTGAACTTTATTTGTCTTTCTTTACCATCCCCTGAATATAAACTGCCATGTTCATCAATACAACTGTCTATAACTGCTTTATAGTTCTCTGTCATTTACTTGTGATTTTTTGATGAATTGTACTCGTTCCTGTCCTGACTGGACCTGTTGAAATTTTACAGATGATTGCCCTGAGGACACTTGCCCTACTCATTATGGACCTGACGAGGGATTAACTACCTTTGGCCCTGACACTCAGGAGTGATCGGGATTTAGTTTAGTAGACTTGCATCTGTTTTCATGTAGAACTTGTTGTATTGGATTTGAGACTTGTGTTGTATTTAAGATTGTTGAGATTTTGTTATTATTGTAGTAGTTGTCTTCTATTTCTTAGATTTTTTCTGTGTTATCTTATCGTGCTTAGACTGTGATTGAGTTACAATATCTTATACTTGTCCTCCGTTCGGAGTTGATTATGATGAGTACATTATATATTGCGTGAGTTGTTGGTTAGATAGTAACCTAGGACAGCGTTCTACCGTCGACACTACGGCGTAGGCTGGGCGTTGTTACGCACTCGTACCCTCACAGTGGGTGCAGGGCATGACAGAGAGTTCTCCAATTATTATTTTAATACTATTTTTGACACCAGTACAGTTACTTATGACACATTTTCTATCACTCTATGCATACTGTAATATTTCTGCCGTTGCACTCCAGTGTGCACCGCCTTGATCTCGCTGAAACCTTACCGCGATGATGATCGCCATGCTGTCCATGGATCATCGCTACCGGCACTCGTCGGATCTCTATCTCGCTGACCACCCCAACAGTAGATCTGTCGGATCTACTCCAATCATGTCACTTTGTCCAGATCGGATACTGATTTATTCGTCACCTGACAGATGAGTCCCTCCTTATTGCCCACTCATTTTCCTTCTTTATTGCTGGCCTTTAAGTTGCTGACCGAACTCTGTCCTATCATCATCGTTAGGACCCGTGTCGAAGCCCACATTGATAGTGCCGGAGCACCGACGACCATCGTCGACGACCTAGGACTCAGATCGGACACAGTGAGCCTCTTCCGCTGTCTTTTTTATTTCTTCTCCACTTTTTTTTGCTCTTTGGTTGCTGACCGAAGCTCGACGTCACTGCCGTAGATCGGACCACCTTACCACCATCGCCGGAGTCACTCTTGTCGATCTCCACCACTCGCTAGTCGTCGCAGAGTCTCTCAATACCTCGTCGGTAGACACTCACCGATCAGTCACCGTAGCCGCTGACGATGTGAATGAGCCATCACCTCGGGGAAGAACGCCTCGATTCCTGCGCTGAGACCTCGATCCCTACAGGCGACTCTTCGATCTATGTGATGCCTCCTCGAGTTATGAACCCTTTGAAAGCCGTGTTGACCCATCGAGCTCCTTACCGAGCTGCAGCACCGAGTCGAAAGACTTTGCCACCACGATTAGTCGCGATCCGCCTAGCTGAGCCACCAAAGTGAGTTCTTTCGCATTTTTCTTCCCCGTCTTCTTACTTTTCTCTATTTTTCTTCCTTCGCTTCATAAATTAGGGCTTAGTTGAAGTTATGGCCACGGATTGGGAAGTTTAACTAGGGTTTCGAGCTGTTGTGGGATGAAGAAATAGGGTTAGGGTTTCTAGACTGTGACGGTTGTAGGGTTGGGGAAGAAAAAGCATCTAAGATTTATGGTTCTTCAGGGTGGCTGGGGTTGGGAGTATGGATTAGGGTTTGGATGCGTGGCTAGAGAAGGAGAAGGAGAGAAGTATCTAGGGTTAGGGTTTGAAGCGAAGACAGATTAGGGAAGAAGGAGGAACGTAGGGTTAGGGATTACTCATATGTGTGGCGAAAGAGGGTGAACGTCAGGGCTTGCTGTTGTTTGGGAAGAGAAGGAATAAGATGAGAGAGGAAGAGATTGGTTTATAAGGTTAGGGTAGGTTTTGATCATGCGGGCCGAGTCTGATTACTTTGTAAATAGGCTTCAGTCTGAGTTGTTCCAGAGCCAAATCTAAATAAACGAAAAACAATAGCTACCAGCAGCCATTGGGCCGGGTTGGATCAGTGAGGACAAGGCCGGGCTAGGCTTGATGGTGTATTTAAGTAATAGGATTGAACCTTAGTTAATTTTAGAAATGGGGTTAATGTATCTAGACTGGGCCAGTGTACAGTCCCAGTAAATGGAGTTGGGTTGGGATAATATTATTGTTGCATTATTATTTGCTTTATTACTAGCTGTTATGATTGCTAACTATTATTTTAGAAAGTATATTTCTAGCAAAATATTTTCCATTGTTCATTAACAAATACTTTGTTAAAAAATATATAGAAATTTCAAGTATATTATTTTTCCATAGTCTATTGATATATAGCAGATATTTTATAAATAGTCTGCTAGTAAGTTTTTGGGCCTAAATACTATTTAAATAATAAATATTTATTTTCTTTCTAATTACTCTCTCTCTCTCTCTCTCTCTCTATATATATATATATATATATATATATATATATATATATATATATATATATATATATATATATATATATATATTTACTCTTTCTCTCTCTCTCTCTCTCTCTCTTTATATATATATATATATATATATATATATATATATATATATATATATATATATATATATATATGAGAGAAAGATTATATATATATATATATATATATATATATATATATATATATATATATATATATATATATATATATATATATATATGTATGTATATATATAAAAAAAAAAAAAAAAAAAAAAAAAAAAATATATATATATGTATGTATATATATATATATATATATATATATATGTAAAAAAAAAAAAAAATATATATATATATATATATATATATATATATATATATATATATATATATATATATATATATATATATATATATATATATATATATATATGTAATATATATATATATATATATATATATATATATATATATATATATATATATATATATATATATATATATATATATATATATATATATATATATATATATATATGTATATATAATTTTTAACCAGAACACTCCTTTTTATTCATTCATATGTAGCCTTTACAAACCTCGACACACAGTTATATGCAGTCAGGAAGAAAAGAGTGATTACATCTGAATATAACTTTCTTGATTTGCCTTTTCACCTCTGCAATGAGCTGCCGTAGTTGAAAGCAATAGGATGCATATCTCCGTTTGATCCTGTTTTTCCATAATACCTAGCACACGGCCCCGACCACAATTTGCTTCATGGGTTTCTGTCTTCGACTCCACCACTCTTTCAATCTAGCAATGATAATATAAATAAATATATAATATATATATAATAAAATTATATATATATAATATTATATATATATATATATATATATATATATATATATATATAAAATATATATATATATATATATATATATATATATATATATATATATATATATATATATATATATATATATATATATATATATATATATATATATATATATATATATATATATATAACTAGAATATAGTAATTAGTATATAAAACTAGAATATACTAATTAGTAAATTAGTTAGCTAGTGTCATTGTTTAGAACCTAACCAACTTGTACCTAATTTAGGTAGACATAGAGATTACTACATTCTCGATACCGATCTTAGGCAAGTACTTCTATGATTTTGACTTATTTACTTCATGTCATGTTCTTTTCATATTAGACACATTACGACTTAGTATATTACTCTGGTTCATGATCTTTTACTTGTATCTGGGGGAGGGAAAATGCTACGGATATGTGACCAAGCCCAACTTAGTATTCAAGTTGATAGCTTAGATCTCATATCTGTGCACGTGGGATTTAGGCCGTACCATTTACTTGTTCTTATTCATGATCTTTACCCAGCCGATCACATAGTCCAGTAGATATTTTAAATCACATGTCAGGATCTTTTTATACATGTTTCATATTATCTGTTTATGCATTTACAGTTCATATTCATCATGTTCATTGTCTAGTATGCATTTATAGTTCATATTCATCATGTTCATTGTCTCTTTACTTCTTCACATGCTGTATTTGTTTCATTATTATAGGTTTTAGTTTGCTCTGCTTCTGACTGTATATGTTGTAGGTGAGCTTGAGGGTATTTGTACCACCTATTTTGTGTAGGAGCCCGAAGCCATAGTTGAGCAGGATAACCCCACTCAGGACTTAGGAGCTGCTGATATTTATGCTTAGTTTCATTTAGTAAACATTAATTTGATGTTGTATTGTGAAGGATTTGTGGACTGGATTATCACCTTTATTTTTGTCTCCAGATTTGTCTCTGGCTTAATGTAAAATGTGTAATAATGGCTAGACTTATGGTGGTGTATTGTATTGTACTCTGGACGTATTAGATGTTGTGATATTGCTTTTATGATATTACTTGAGTTTTTTAAATATTTAGTACAGCTTACTACGTTGAGTCTACCAACGTAGGTTGGGCATGTCCGACTCGTATCCGATTATTCAGCAGCAGGTCGTGACATATTTTTAATGGTGGCCCATGCAGGTCACATCCAAATGGTACTTAGGTTATAAAGTGCTATTAGAGAGGCTGGTAAACTAAGAAAAACTCATTACATCATAGGATCGAGGAAAAATGGTTATGGTTATTATTACTAAATTGTTTAATATTTCTATGACATAGCAATCAACCGTTTATTTTTCTATTTTAGGATGGTTCATACACGGAACAACAGGACCAATGAACCCCCTGCACTCGAGGCACCAGAGCTTCCACCGCCTCCTCCTTTTCCTCAAATGATCACCATTGACAGCACCAGTTGATGGGGATCTTACGAAAATTCATCGACTCCCAGAGTGAGCATCCGCTTAGTTCAGAGTCATAATTGTAGATGCACTCCAATCCAGGGAGACTCTGCAAGCACCACCAACGAGATAAGGGACTGGTAGAGAGTACAAAAATCTCAAGCCTTTGGACTTCTACGGGACAAAAGGGAGTCTTTATGCCGACGAGTGGCTAGAGAATGATGAGAGGCTACTTCAGATCACCCGCGTTCCTGAGGACCTACAGGTTGAGGCAGCTAGCATGCAGTTATATGACTTCGCTCGAGCTTGGTTTAGAGAGGAGCCCCAGGTAGCCGCTCCACGACTTTTCTGGACAGACTTTAAGAGGCTGTTCAAGGAGACATTTTTCCTGAAGGTCGCTTGAGACGAGATCGAGAGCCAATTCGAGTCACTGCAGTAGGACAGCATGACCGTTGACGAGTACACTTTCGAGTTCAGCCGACTCAGACGCTTTGCAGAGAACCTTGTGAGCACCCCACAGGAGAGAGCCCGAAGGTTCAAGAAAGGACTTGCTCGAGAGATTCGTCAGACGGTTACCTCTAGCAGGGCAACAACTTATACAAACATTCTTAAAGTTGTCCAAGGAGTCGAGAAGGACATGGACCCACGGACCAAGAGAGGGACAGAGATGTTGGCACCAACAGCTACCAAGGTCTACCAAAGTGGACAAACACTCAGGCGAGGCTACCCCAGCAGCCGTATCGTCCTGCCAGAGCTCTTATACTCTAGCCACAGAGACAGACTCAGACCCAGGCGATGATTACTTGTGGTTACTGCTACCAGCCAGCATATCACTTTGATGTGCGCCGCAAGAGGCTGGGACTCTGTTTATTATGTGGATCTTCTATACATCAGATGAGGAGCTGTCAGTAGGCTTCTACTCGACTTGCTCTTGGACCAGCTGGAGGACCTAGAGGAGCTGGAGGACCACCTGCACTACCGAGAGGACTAGCTACACCGCCCCCGAGAGGATCGCCTCTGCCAACTCAGCAGCAGCATTTCGCCACCATCAACAGCAGAGGGGAGCTCCACAGCAGGGACGGGCTTATGTTATGGTCGTAGTTGAGGAAGATGAGGCTGCACTAGATGTGATCTCAGGTTCTATTCTTCTCCATTTATTTCCTGATGTTGTACTATTTGATTCAGGTACTTCTTATTGTTTTCTATCTTTTGAGTTCTTGCATAGACACGACTTTACAACAGTACCTACTAGGAAGAACTATCAGATTAAGACAGGAGGAGGAGGAGGAGTACCGGTTAGTAATATGTATGATTGTCCTATTAGCATAGTTGGAAGGGAATTTAGGGCCTAGCTCCTCGTAATACCACTCCCGGGATTCGATGTAGTCCTCGGGATCTATTGGTTGAGTGAGCATTATGCCATGATAGATTGCCATCAGGGGAAGGTTATATTTAGTCCGTCGGGGGTCCCATCATTTGAAGTCAGAAGACAGATTGCTGAGAAGCCAGAAGGAGTATACTTCAGAGCTGTTGCAGAAGAAAAGGAGTTGCCACATCCACTCATTACAGAGTTACTTGATGTCTTTCCTGAAGTTTTGCTAGGACTGTCGCCAGACTGAGACGTGGAGTGTACTATTAACTTAGCGCCAAGATCAGCACTAGTATCTCAAAATTACTATAGGATCAACCCGAAGGAGGCAATAGAGATGAAGGCCCAGATTGATGAGTTAGAGGGAAAGGATTTTATTCGTTCAAGTGCTTCACCCTAGGGAGCACCGGTCCTTTTGGTGCCTAAGAAGGATGGGATCGTTAGGATATGTATCGACTATCGGGCCCTCAACAATATTACCATTAAGAATAAGTACCCTTTGCCCCGTATAGATGAGCTCTTTGATCAGCTGAGTGGAGTGAAAGTATTCTCAAAGATAGATTTACTATCCGGGTATCATCAGATGAAAGTCAGGGAACAAGACATTCCTAAGTCCATCAATACCCGTTATGGCCAATATGAATTCCTAGTGATGCCTTTCGGACTCACCAATGCCCCAACAGTTTTTATGAACCTTATTAATAAGATCTTACACTATTATTTAGACAAGTTTGTGGTAGTCTTTATTGATGATATCTTAATCTACTCTAAGACATCGTAAAAATACGAAGAGCACCTGAGGATCATCCTGAAGACTCTTAGGAAGGAGAAGTTGTATGGAAAACTCTCGAAATGCGAGTTTTTCCTAGATAGAGTTGAGTTTTTAGTCCATATGGTGACTAGAGATGGGATTTCTGTAGATCCGAAGAAGATTGAAGCAGTAAAGTCGTAGGCCCCTCCCAAGTCAGTAGCTGAGATTCATAGTTTCCTAGGGCTAGCAGGATACTACAGGATATTTGTGAAAGATTTTGCCAAAATAGTTAAGCCGATGACCAAGCTTACTCGAAAGGACGAGGAGTTCATTTGGACCGATGCCTGCCAGCCAACATTTGAAGAGTTGAAGAGAAGACTTACTATAGCACATATTGTAGCTTTGTTTTCAGGATATGGAGGGTTTACCATTTACAGTGATGCATCTGGAAAGGGGTTGGGATGTATGCTTGATCAGAATAAGAAGGTTATAGCCTATGCTTCCAGATAGTTGAGTCCTCATGAAAAGATCTACCCTACTCATGACCTAGAACTTGCAGCGGTCATTTTCACCTTAAAATTATGGAAGCATTATCTGTATGGTGATAGAATATTAATATTTATGGACCATAAAAGTCTGAAATATATTTTTACTCAGAAGTTATTAAATATGAGGCAGAGAAGATGGTTGGATCTTATGAAGGACTTTGATATTAGTCTTCAGTACTATCCAAAGAAGGCTAATGTGGTAGTAGATGCTCTCAGTCGGTATCATGTGGCTATGTTTCTCACCATGGACCGATATCATCTAGAAGACTTGGAGAGTTTGGGAATTGAAGTCATCATTCCAGGGATTGAGGATCAGCTGATGAATCTGCAGATACAGTCAGGGTTGATGGAGAAGATCAAGGAGGTCCAGTTTCTAGATGAGGGTCTCCATTGTCTCAAGGTACAGGTGGAAGCAGGACTGTTGGAGGACTTTGTCATAGCAGAGGATGGTACCCTAATACATGGAGCAAGGTTGTGTGCGTCCAAGGGTAGCTTGAGGGAAGAGATCATGCATGAGGCCCACCATTCACAGTATTCTATCCATCTAGTAGCCAAGAAGATATACAAGGATCTGCGGGTGTATGTTTGGTGGTATAGGATGAAGCAGGAAGTTGTCCGATTTGTTTCGAGATGTCAAGTTTGCCAGTACGTTAAGGCATAAAGACAGAGACCTGGAGGATTACTCTAGCCTTTACCTATCCTAAAATGGAAGTAGAAAAATATAACTATGGATTTGTCTCAGGTTTACACGAACACCCAGAGGCAAAGACGCTATTTAGGTTATCAAAGATAGACTAACAAAATTGGCCTACTTTATTCCGTTCAAGGTAGGGCTGTCGACGTAGAAGTTAGCAGAGCTCTATATGAGGCAGATTGTGCGAATTTACGGAGTACTAGTCAGCATTGCTTCAGACGGGGACATCAGGTTCACTTCATATTTCTGGATGAGTTTGTAGCAGAGTTTGGGCACCCAGTTGAAGTTTAGCACAGCTTATCATCTACAGACTGATGGAAAGTTAGATGGGACTATCCAAATCCTAGAAGACATGTTGAGGATTTGTACTCTGGACTTTTAGAGGATCCTGAAAGGATTACTTGCATCTGGTAGAGTTTGCTTATAATAACAGCTACCAGGTTAGCATAGGTATGACACCTTTTGAGGCTCTTTATGGCTGACGGTGTCGTACGCCTTTATCTTGGGACAATGTTGGAGAGAGGACATTGCTTGGACCCGAGATGGTACTTGACTCAACTGAGAAGGTCAAGTTGATCAGAGAATGATTTAGAGTTGCCCAAGACAGGTAAAAGCACTGGGCAGAAAGCAATAAAAGACCCTTAGAGTTTGCCATAGGAGACATAGTATTCTTGAAGATTTCTCCTACCATAGGCACTATTAGATTTGGAATGGGCGATAAGCTTAGCCCTAGATACATCGGTCCTTTCAAGGTGACTAAGAGGATTGGGACGTTACGTACAATCTAGTACTTCCTACTAGTTTGGATGGGGTACACAACGTTTTCCACGTATCTCAGCTTCGCAGATATATTGCTGACCCGAGCCACATTGTCGACTACTCAGAGCTGGTGGGGGGGCCGAACCTTGCATGCATGGAGCAGCCCGTGGAGATCATCGACCGTCGAAAGAAGCAACTAAGGAATTAGACGATTCCTTTGGTCAGAGTTATGTGGAGGCACCACTCTCCTGAAGAGTCTACCTGGAAGCGCAAGGATGAAATACGATAGCGCTTCCCTAGCCTTTTTGTTTGATTGTTGTATTTTCCTAAAATGTTTTGAATTCCAATAATAGTCTTTGTTTTGTTGTTGTAAACAGTTGTGTTTCAATGATTGAATTTCAATAAAGTTTGGTTGTTCTCGAAATTTTGAGAAAGAAATTTCTTTAAGGGGGAGATTTGTAACTCCCTAAAATCGTTTTATGAATTTTAGAACTTCTATTTTGAAAATACAATTTTTGTTAATAAAACCTGGTTTTTAAAATAAATAATTCGGATTTATTTTAATTATTCTTTATTAATTATGGTTATTATTAGTGATGATTCATTCTGATTATTATTATGGGCTGGATTTATTTTGATTAATGGGTTGCTAATTAAGCCTACCACGCCTTAGGCTTTGGGTCATAGGCTTTAGCCTATATTTCCTAAGAAGAGAGATTAGTGAAGTTTTAATTAATTGTAGATTATTTTAATTAGAGTTAATTAATCATGTGATTAGTTAGTAGGCTAATTAGTTAGTTAGCAGTTAGTTATTTTGTTCTACTAATAGCCCTAGATCTATTATAATTTATAGACTGTGCCACTAGGGCTGACTTGGAGAACACTTCAATATTCTATTATAAATATTGGAGGAGTTCCCCATTTATTATTTTAATACTATTTTTTCGATACCGGTACAGTTACTTCTGACACATTTTCTATTACTCTGTGTACATTGCACTGTTTCTGCCACTGCACTCCACCGTGCGTCGCCTTGATCTCGTCGGAACCTCGTTGAGATGATGATCGCCTTGGTGTCCACGATCATTGTGCCATTGCCGCTCGCCAGATCTCTGTCTCGCCAACCACCCCAATAATAAATCTGTCGGATCTACTCCGATCGTGTCGTTGTGTCCAAATTGGACACCGATCTACTCGTCACCTGACACGATAAGTCCCTCCTCGTCGCCCTCTCTTCTTTCTTCTTCATTGCTAGCCATTCAGTTGCTGATCGAAGTTTGTTGCCTCGTCGTCGTCAGGACCCACATCGAAGCCCACATCGACAGTATCGGAGTGCCATCGACAGTCGCCGATGACCTAGGACTCAGATCGGACACGGTAAGCCTCTTCCGTTGTCCTCTTCTTTTCTCCTCCACTTCTTCTTTTCTCTTTGGTTGCTATTCGAAGCTCGACGTCTCCATCGTAGATCAGACCGCCTTACTACCATCGCCAGAGCCGCTCTTGTCGATCTCCACCACTCGCTAGTCGTCACAGAGTCCCTGACTACTTCGCTAGCAGACGCTCACCGATCCGTCACCGTAGCAGCTGACGACGTGACCGAGTCGTCACCTCGGGGAATAGTGCCTTGACTGCTGTGCCCAGACCTCGATCCCCACAGGCGACTCTTGGAGCTATGTGCTGCCTCCTCGAGTCACGAGCCCCTCAAAAGCTAAGCTTCGAGCTCCGTGCCGAGCCGCAGAACCGAGTCAAGAGACTTCGCTGCCTCGATCAGCCTAGCCGAGCCACCGAAGTGAGTTCTTTCGCCTTCTTCTTCCTCGTCTTCTTAGTTTTTCTCAATTTTTCTTCTTGCGCTTCACAAATTGTGGCTTAGATAAAGTCGTGGCCATGGATTGGCAAGTTTAACTAGGCTTTCGAGCTGCTTTGGAATAAAGAAATAGGGTTAAGGTTTCTGGACTGTGACGCCTGTAGGGTTAGGGAAGAAGAAGCATCTAGGGTTTTTGGTTCTTCATGGTAGCTAGGGGTTAGGAATATGGATTAGGGTTTGGATGCATGGCTATGGAAGAAGAAGGCGAGAAGTACCTAGGGTTAGGGTTTGAAGTAAAGACAGATTAGGGAAGAAGGAGGAATGTAGGGTTAGAGATTACTCGTATGTGCGGCGGAAGAGGGTGAACGTTAGGGTTTGTGGCTATTTAGGAAGAGAAGGAATGAAAGGAAAGAGAGAAAAATATTGGTTTATAAAGTTAGGTTTTGGGTTTGATCGTGCGGGCCGGGTCTGATTACTTTGAAAATGGGCTTTAGTCTAAGCTGTGCGAGAGCCAGATCTAAATAAAAGGAAAAAAATAGCTATCAACAACCATTGGGCCGGGTTGGATCAGTGAGGACTGGGCCGGGCTGGACTTGATGGTGGATTTTAGTAATAGGATTGAAGCTTAGTTAAATTTAGAAATGGGCTTAATACATCTGGACTGGGCCAGTATACAGGCCAGTAAATGGAGTTGGGTTGGGATAATATTATTGTTGCATTATTATTTGCATTATTTTCTTTTGTCTTTATTACTAACTGTTATGATTGCTAACTATTATTTTAGAAAGTATATTTCTAGCAAAATATTTTCCATTTTCATTAACAAATACTTAGTTAATTCTAGTATATTATTTTGCCATAGTCTATTGATAGCTAGTAGATATTGTATAAGTAGTTTGCTAGTTAGTTTTTGGGCCTAAATACTATTTAAATAATAAAATGTTATTTTCTTGTTAATTACTATATATATATATATATATTTATATATATATATATATATATATATATATATATATATATATATATATATATATATATAAAACTAGAATATACTAGAATATACTAAAAAAACATATATATATATATATATATATATATATATATATATATATATATATATATATATATATATATATATATATATATATAACTAGAATATACTAATTAGTAAATTATTTAGCTAGTGTCATTGTTTAGAACCTAACAACTTGCACCTAATTTAGGTGGACATAGAGATTACTACATTCTCGATACCGATCTTGCAGAGCAAGGTAAGTAATTATATGATTTTGACTCATTTACTCTATGTCATGTTCTTTTTATATTGGACACATTGTTACACGACTTGGTTTATTACTCTAGTTCATGATCTTTTACTTCTATCAGGGGGAAGGAAAATACTACGGATATGTGACCAAGCCCAACTTAGGATTCATGTTGATAGCTTAGATCTCATATCTGTGTACGTGGGATTTAGGCCGTATCATTTACTTGTTCTTATTCATTATCTTTACCCAACCGATCACATAGTCCAGTACATATTTCAAATCACATGTCAGGATCTTTTGCTACATATTTTATATTATCTGTTTATGCATTTACAGTTCATGTTCATTGTATCTTTACTTGTTCACATGTTGTACTTGTTTTATTATTATAGATTGTACTTTGCTCTGCTTCTGACTACATATGTTATAGGTGAGCTTGAGGCTATTTGTACCACCTAATATGGCAGGAGCCTGAAGCCATAGTTGAGCAGGATGACACCACTCAGGACATAGGGGTTGCTGACATTTAGGCTTAGTTTCATTTAGTAGACTTTACTTTGATGTTGTATTGTGAGGGATTTGTTGATTGGATTATCACCTTTATTTTTGTCTCCGAATTTGTCTCTGGCTTAGTGTAAAAGGTGTAATAATAGCTGGACTTGTTATGGTGTATTGTGTTGTACTCTGGGGCGTATTAGATGCTGTGATATTGCTTTTATGATATTAATTGAGTTTCTTAAATACTTAGTACAACTTACTACGTTGAGTCTACCAACGTAGGCTGGGTGTGTCCGACTCATATCCGATTATTCGGGAGTGGGTCGTGACAATATCCTTAACCATATACTGGATAGTCTACCTAAAATTGGATGCATAGACAGTGAATCATTCTTTGCTATCCCATATGCAAAAAAAAAATTGAAACGCGATGCATATTTGAGATCAATCCAAGCAAGTCACCTAGTGTATATGGATTTCCAGCAATCTTCTATCACAAATGCTGGGAAGTCGTTAGAGGGAAGGTAATTATGCTCATCCAAACTTTTTTGCTTCTAATTATTTACCTACATATTTGAATCATATGTACATTGTACTAATTCCCAAGAAAGCTATGCCAACAATTACTGCAAATTTTAGGCCAATCTCCTTGTGTAATGTTACCTATAAAGTCATCACCAAAAAGTTTACAAAAAGAATTAGACCATTCTTAAGCTCACTCATCTCACCATTCCAAAGTACCTTCATCCCTAACCACCAAATTACTAATAATATCATAGTGGCTCATGAAATTTTCCATTCAAATACAGATATCCAATGACCAAAAGTAATTTATCCCTCAAATTGGATTAGTCCAAAGCATATGATCGAGTTAGCTGGCCATTTCTGAGCCAGTCCTTATTGGATTTGGTTTCACTGGTAAAACTCGTAATCTTATAATGAACCGTGTTACTACGATATTATTTTTCGTTGTTAATGGATCTCCATCGAAAACTTCTTTGCCAGGTATTAGGCAGGGATGACCCCTTTTCCCTACTTGTTTATCCTCTGTGGTGAAATCCTTTCTAAACTAATCCTATATCATGATTATAATGGCATATTCTCGAGTGCTAGAATCAATATCGAGCTTTTAATATGTTATTCCCGGGGCTTGATCAAAGATGGTAAAACAGTTGCAACCGAGATCTACGATAATACAAAAAACCAAATAGCCAGATTACAATGTGAAGGAGAGAAATAGAGAAGAGAAGATCTCTTGTTCTTCCTTGCAAACGTGTTGCAATTGGGACAGAACGAGTTACAATAATCTAGAGAAAGATGAGATGAAGAAAAGTTGTTGGGATGTCAAAACACCATTGCTTAAAGCAAGATTCGCCCCACACGAATTGCTGCCAGGAACCAGCAAGTTTGAAGAACTTGTGGAACGCTCGAAGTCACCTCTGTTCTGACTCCTCGAATGGACTTGCAATGGCGGCAGCAGCTCCCTCTCTCTCTCTTTTTCTGACTTATAAAATTCGTTGTTACCACAAAGGAGGCCAGAAGAGAGTATATATAGAGATAGGGTGGAAACCCTAGTCGCCTCTTCAGTTATGGAAAGATTGAATCAATTCCCAAAAGGATAGTAACGAGATTAATTAAAATCCCACAAAGATAGCAACGAAATTAATTCAAATTCCACAAAAAGTGGATCTGAATTAATCGCATTGAATTAGTCTTTCCATAACTAACTTGTACTCTGCACAGTCAGCGGAGCCCTCCATGCGGTAGCAGCAGCAGCAGCCTGGCCGCATGAGCCGCATGGCCTCATGGCCGCATGGACCGTATGAGCCGTATGAACCGCATGGCCTCATGGCCGCATGAGCCGCATGGACCGCATGAGCCACATGAACCGCATGGCCGTATGAGCCGCATGAACCGCATGGCCTCATGACCGCATGAGCCGTATGGTCTCATAGCCGCACGGGCCGCATGGACCATATGAGCCGCATAAACCGCATGAGCCGTATGGACCGCATGGGCTGCATGAGGCCGCATGAGCCGCATATGAGCCGCATGCCGCATAAGACCGCATGGCCGTATATGAGATGCATGACTGCTAATGTGCTAAGTGCAAAGTGCGCCAACAAAATGCCATATTACGCCTCATGAGCCCATGAGCCCGAGTCCGAGTCTGAATCCGAGTCGCTAAGCCCCTTTGGGGCTTAGCTCCAAATGGAATTAATCCAAGAGAATGACAAAAGCATTAATGCTTAATCCTTGGAGCCTTATTCTTACCTCCTAGTAAAATCACCCACATGGTTCCCTCCTTAGGGTCACCACCCCATGTGCATCTCTCAACAATACAACCAAGTATATATGTTGAGATAACTCATGGTATATTTTCGATGTGGGACTAAACTTTTACAAGGCATGTTGAGAGCAAGCTCTCTCCATGTAAAGAAAGCACCAACAATCTCCCACATATCATAACATATATATGTGTCCAGGGTTGAGCGTTCCCCACAGTAACTGTCCATTTTGTATTAGGATAGATGTCGCTGACGACTAGAATCTTTCCGTATGGGTTAAATAACAATGTGATACAAGAATGAACTACGCCTTGAATTCTGCACCACAATTGTAATTCTTCCCACTCACAAAGTGTAGTTACGTGTGCTTTTGGCTGTACATTAAAGGCCCTGTGTCAGCCTGGTTTCAGTGTATAATTTTGGGCATCTACAAGTTTACCCTCAAGAGACGGCCTGATATCTCTTTCCATACACTATAGGTGAGTTTTTTTATTAAAGAGACATGTCATGAAGCCTTGCGCTTCCTTGCGGTGCTATGCAACTATGACATGGCCTGAAGCCGAGGCATTACCCCTACCTGGGAACCTCATCGTAGTGTCATACTACTGTAGCATGAGGTCTCAGCCTCTTTGTAGTGCCAATCTACTCAGCACGAAGCCTAAGACTTCATTGCGGTGTTACGCCGCAACGACATGGCTTGCAAGGTCGAGGCTTTACCCCTACCTTGGTACCTCATCTAGGTGTCGTGCCACTGTAACATGGGGCCATCCTCCCCTTTATAGTGTTGTCTACAACTCTTTAATTATGTCATACAGCGTTAGGCCACCTGCCTATTTGCGGTGCTACGCCGCTATGACTTGGCTTGCAAAGTCGAGGCATTACCCCAGACCTGGGAACCTCATGGTGGATTCACCCCACTGTAGCATGGAGTTTCACTCCTTGTAGTGCTGCTCTACCGTGCTTCCTGTAAGCACACCAGGCGTTCACTCTGCCTGAGAACTCATTAAGGCGTTTAAGCCAACCTTCCACAGGATCTATTTTTTCGCAGAAAATACATAGTAGATAACAGTGGTTATGGGTCCGTATCCCTACCATGTTCCAGAGAACAAGTATCCACTGTTACCTGATAGTTTCCCAGTTAGTGATCCTCCTTTGAACCTAAAGTTAGATGCCTAGTAGATTTCTCTTTGAACTAATAGCATAAAACTTTATGGTAGGATTACAAAGACACACTATCAGAATGACTTCAAGCCCATTTTACAAGATGTATCATCGACCAACTGGCGCTTGAGGCCCTTTATGAACGGATCTGCCAGGTTCTCCTGACTCCGAACATCAATCACTGCAATTACACCTCTTTTGATAAGATCGTGTATTGCCCTGTGCTTCAACCGCACAGTCCTCTTCTTTCCGTTGAAGAGGTCATTTGATGCCACCGCCGCAGTCGTCTGGTTGTCACAGTATATCGGTATCGTCGGTATCTGAGCCCCAACCACTGGAAGATCATACATGAGCTCCCGAAGCCATTCTGCTTCATCTGCTGTAGTTTCAACTGCATAGAATTCAGATTCCATGGAGGAATGAGAGAGTATAGTCTGCTTCTTCGACTTCCACGATATGGCAGCTCCACCCAAGGAAAAGACATATCCACCTGTGGATCTCTCGCTTTCTACCTCTGAACACCAGCTAGCATCACTGAATCCTTCCACTACTGTCGGATACCCGTTGTAGTACAGTGCATATGTCTGAGTCTTCTTGAGATATCTCATCACCCGCTTCACAGCTTTCCAGTGCTCAATTCCTGGGTTGCTAGTGAACCGACTCAGCATTTCCACGGCGAAAGCTATGTCAGGCCTTGTGGCAGTAGTTGCGTACATCAAACTTCTGATAATGCTAGAATACTCCAACTGCCTGACGCTTTCCCTCGAGTTTGGCTTCAGCTTCTGATCACACATGTATGGCGTATCGATCCCTGGAAGATCCTTATACCCATAGCGTGTGAGCATCTTCTCAATGTAGTGAGATTGTGACAGCGCTACTCCAGTGTCTGTCCGGATGATCTTTATGCCCAAGATGACATATGCATCCCCCAACTCCTTCATACTGAACTTGGTTGAGAGAAACTTTTTTGTCTCCGTGACACAACCTATATCTGTCCCTAGGATTAGCATGTCGTCCACGTACAGACAAACGATAACTCCTCTTCCATCAGCGAACTTTGTGTAAACGCATTTGTCCGTCTTGCTGACTCTGTAGCCGTTTGACCTAATAACTTTATCAAACTTCTCATGCCACATCTTGGGAGCTTGCTTCAAACCGTATAATGATTTCACCAACTTGCAGACTTTGTCTTCAAGACCTTTGACGACAAATCCATCTGGCTGTTGCTTGTAAATCACTTCGGTCAGCTCCCCATTGAGGAATGCTGTCTTTACATCTATCTTATGTATCACCAACTTATGTATAGCTGCTAGAGCAATTAACATCCTGATGGTGGTCATCCGAGGTACTGGAGCGTACGTGTCAAAGTAGTCTATCCCCTATTTATGAGAAAATCCCTTGGCTACCAGCCTGGGCTTGAACTTGTCAATAGTTCCATCTGCCTTCATCTTCTTCTTGAAGATCCATTTACATCCGATGGACTTTTTTCCTTCAGGTAGATCTACAAATACCAATGTGTTATTAGAGGTGATAGAGTCAAACTCGTCATTAACTGCCTCCTTCTAGAAGATAGCATCTCTGGTCTTCATCGTCTCATCATAGGTAAGCGGATCTGCTTCCACATGATAGGTGATAAAGTCATCTCCGAAGTCTTTCGGTCTCCTCGCTCGCTTAGCTGACGGCTCTGCGAGTTCTTGTACAAGAGTTATTTCATCAACAACAGCTTCTTCTTGGACTACTGGCCCATATGAGATTTCAGTCTCATTTGCACCTACATCATTTTCCGGAATATCCGAAAGAACAATGTTTTTGTCTTTTTCAAACTTGTCTTCAAAGTATTCAGCATCGCGAGATTCGATGATATAATTTGACTCAATATCAAGAAATCTCCTAGCATCACTCTTCTCGGCATACCCAAAGAAGATCGCCTTCGTCGTCCTTGTCCCCAGCTTCTGAATCTTCAGATCTGGGAGCTTCACATACGCCAGACACCCCCACACTCGAATGACATTCAAGTTTGGTCTGACTTTGAACCAGAGTTCATGAGGAGTTACGTCCGAAGTTGCATACGGCGCTCTATTTAGAATAAAAGTGGCCGTCAATGCATCTTCTCTCCAGTAGCATTTAGGAAGATCCGCGGTTAGCAGCATTGAATTCATCATTTCTGTCAAGGTTCTGTTCTTCCTCTCCGCTACTCCGTTAGATTGAGGAGAATACGGAGCAGTAGTCTCGTTTATGATTCCATGTTCTTTACAGAAAAATGTGAATTCATGAGACCGATACTCTCCGCCTCGATCACTTCTTAGCCTCTTGAGTTGTTGTCCAGTTTGTCGTTCAGCCTCGGCCCTGAACTCCTTGAACTTCTCGAACGCTTCGTCTTTAGACTTGAGCAAGTAGACGAACGCGTATTTTGAGAAGTCATCGATGAAGGTTATGAAATACTTCATCCCGACTTTTGTAGAGAATTGCTTGAAGTCACAGATATCATAGTACACCAACTCCAGAAGATCTGTGCTTCGATTGACCCGATAAAAGGGTTTCCTTGTGATCTTTGTCTGATCACATACTTCACACTTCTCTACCTTACCCCCACATTTGGAGATAAGTCTTAGACTGGACATTTTATTAATTCTTTTACAATGAACATGTCCTAGTCTATTATGCCACAACTCAAGAGAATAATCAGAAAATGCAACTGAATTAATGTCATTAAACTGGTTGATAAGCTAAATTTTAAATATTCCTTCGGTTTGATAAGCCTTCCCGAAGTATGTTCCCTTCTTGGACATCACCATCTGACCAGCATTGATGTCCATCCTCAAGCCTGCGTTGTAGAGCAGGCTCCCAGAGATTAGGTTCTTGGCAATCACCGAAACATGCTTCACACCTTGAAGCGTCAGAGTGTTCCCAGAAATAAGTTTCAGTTCCACGGTCCCGATCCCCAAAACTTCAGCTGGGCCTGGTTCGCCATGACAAACTTCTCAGATATTGGCTAGTACGTGACGAAGCATTCCTTTCCAGAACAGACATGGCAAGTTGCACCAGTGTCTATCCACCAGTCAGAGTCAACCCCCATAGTTGTGACCTGTGCGATCATAGCAACAATGTTAAAAACCAATAAAACCTTATTAGGCTCACCTTTCTCTGATTGTTTAGGCTTAGATCTGCATTCACTCTTGTAGTGGCCTTTCTTACCATAATTAAAATAAGTCACGTGGGACTTGGACTTCGGTTGTTTGAATGAAGGACCCTTCACTTTTAGATTGGTGAAGTCTTTCTTCTTGTGATGAGAAGCCGCTTGCTTCCCCTTGGGATCTCTTGACAGCATTAGATTGGCCTTAAACAACTGTTTGGACAGAGTGTCCATCTTCTGTTGGGAACGCATCTCGTCCTCAACATGGATCTCTTGAAGTAGATCTCCTAAGCTAATGTCTAGCTTCTTTCTGAGCATCCTTGCATAGAAGGTACTCTATCCAGCAGGAAGTTTTGAGACGATCCCTCCAACGACAAACTTGTCGGGAAGGGGCATCTCTTTGTCTTCCAGTTTCTGACGTAGCTTCAGAAATTCTTTCACCTGTGGCAACATGGACTTCTCGTCCTCAAAGAGCAATTTGTGATATTTCTCAACCGCAAACATATTGATCCTATTCCTGTCTTCTTCATACAGATTTTTCACAGACTTCCATATGTCTCTGGCAAATTCCTTCTTCGAGTAGGATTCTGCCAGGAAATCCTCTATAGCATTCAGGATGAGAAGCCTGCAGATGCTATTTTTCCTTCTCCATTTGGCCTGGAGTTTGGTAGCCGTATTGATTGCGGCAGTAGATCCAGTGTCTGGAACAGAAGGTTCTTCCTCAAATAGAACATCATCAACGTCTTTTAGTTGAAGAGTTAGATAAACCTTTCTCTTCCAGACTTGATAATGCTCTCCATCGAACTTTTCCAACTTGCAGTAGTCCGATTGGACGAGCGAAGCATTAATGTTTTCCATCTATAAGGATCTTGCTTTAAGATTGTTATTCCCGGGGCTTGATCAAAGATGGTAAAACAGATGCAACCGAGATCAATGATTATACAAAAAACCAAATAGCCAGATTACAATGTGAAGGAGGAAAATAAAGAAGAGAAGATCTCTCGTTCTTCCTTGCAAACGTGTTGCAATTGGGACAGAACGAGTTACAATAATCTAGAAAAAGATGAGATGAAGAAAAGTTGCTGGGGTGTCAAAACACCGTTGCTCAAAGCAAGATTCGCCCCACACGAATTGCTTCCAGGAACCAGCAAGTTTAAAGAACTTGTGGAACGCTCGAAGTCACCTCTGTTCTGACTCCTCGGATGGACTTGCATGGCGGTAGCAGCTCCCTCTCTCTCTCTCTTTTTCTGACTTATAAAATTCGTTGTTACCACAAAAGAGGCCAGAAGAGAGTATATATAGAGAGAGGGTGGAAACCCTAGCTGCCTCTTCAGTTATGGAAAGATTGAATCAAATCCCAAAAAGGTAGTAACGAGATTAATTCAAATCCCACAAAGATAGCAACGAAATTAATTCAAATTCCACAAAAAGTGGATTTGAATTAATCGCATTAAATCAGTCTTTCCATAACTGCTTGTAGTCTGCACAGTCAGCGGAGCCCTCCATGCGGTAGCAGCAGCAGCTTGGCCGCATGAGCCGCATGGCCTCATGGCCTCATGGACCGCATGAACCGCATGACCGCATGAACCGCATGACCGCATGGACCACATGAGCCGCATGGACCGCATGGACCGCATGACTGCTGATGTGCTAAGTGCAAAGTGCTCCAACAAAATGCCAACAAAATGCCACATTACGCCTCATGAGCCCAAGTCCGAGTCCGAGTCGGGGCTTAGCTCCAAATGGAATTAGTCCAAGAGAATGACAAAAGCATTTATGCTTAATCCTTGGAGCCTTATTCTTACCTCCTAGTAAAATCACCCACATAGTTCCCTCCTTAGGGTCACCACCCCATGTGCATCTCTCAACAACACAACCAAGTATATATGTTGAGATAACTCATGGTACATTTTCGATGTGGGACTAAACTTTTATAAGGCATGTTGAGAGCAAGCTCTCTCCATGTAAAGAAAGCACCAACATAATATATCTCATCTCATGTTTTCTAATGACATTATCATATTTGGAGATGCTACTCTTCCTAATGTGACTCAAATTAAATTAATACTCAATACATATTCTAATTACTCTGGGCAAAACATCAACTTTGCCAAATCATCCATATTTCTGTTTAGGAAGCCAGGCATCTATATGAGTCAGTTAATCTTGAACATGCTTGGCGCACATCTAATGGACTCTAATGATAAGTACCTAGGTCACCATCTTCTCCTACCAAAGAATAGGATTAGCACTTTTAACAAACTTATCATTGCTTGTCAAGCTAAACTGAGTAGTTGGATGGTTAGATGTTTATCTCATGCAGGAAGGACCATTCTTCTAAAATTATCATTGGCTTCGATACTAATCTATAACATGTCATGCTACTTACTTCCTAAAGGAGTCACTAACGAGATTACAAAGATCCAAATACATTTCTAGTTGGGGGGGGGGGGGGGGTAGGGGCGCAAATGATTCAAAAAGGAAAATCTACTTCACAGCATGTAAGCACATTACAAAGTCTGATGAAGAGGGAGGGCTAGGTTTTTGTATGCCAAAAATTAGCAATCAAGCCCAAGTATCTAAGGTATGTTGGTGACTTACAGAATCCTGAGGCTTACTGGGTGCAACTCCTTTATGTGAAGTACCTATCATGAACCTCATTAGACAACCAAGAAGTCAAGCTTCTGATCATCCATTTGGCCTAGCATTTTAACCTATAGAGATATCATCAAGCCAAGGATTATTTGGTCCATAGGGATGGCTCCAAAGTGAGAGTATGGGATGACTCATGCGTTGTAGTGATTCCATCTCACAGTTTGAAGGTCGACTGGCTGAAAGTAGATCACATATTACTCATGTCAAAGATCTATTTATTCCACACACTCAAAACTGGAATCATGAACTAATAATCTCTTCATTTCCTATGCAGAAACGGCTGTCATCCTTAGTATATCCCAACTAGCTCAACTCTAGTTGATGACATTCTTATTAGGAAGCACATATCAATAGGTACATTCTCTACTAAATCATCTTACAAAGCCATCTCGAATAGCCTAGCTTCTGCTTCTTCATGTAGAACACATGCCTTCAAATGGAATAATCTATGAAGAATCAAACCTATATCTCCAAGGGTGTTACTCTTCATCTGGCGTATTCTAACAAGCATGATTGCAGTGAAATCGAATATCAGCCGAATCATGATTATGATATCTAGCATGTCCGCTCTATGGTTTGGAAGCAAAAACTATCGACCACCTATTCCTCAATTGCCAGGCTCAAGACATATTTGGTTCGCCTCTCCTATCGGCCTCTGACCACTATCGGAGGCAAGTTGTTTAGTCTATATGCATGGTAAATTGGTTGAAATAAGATGCTCGTTCTTATTCTGTTACACTAGCTATTTGCTCTAGGCGATTTGGAAGGTTAGAAACATGTCGATATTCAAAGAGAAACAACTTCAATAATGATCAATTACTACAAACTGCATCCAACTTATACATGGAATACTCATCTTCCCTAACATCCCTACCTACTTGTTTAGTTAGGCCATTACCCCTATAGACATCTTGTCTCCTCCTCAGTCGGGTTGCTTGATGTACAACTTTGATAGGGCATTTTTGAATGGGAAGATGAGCGGTGTTGCGATAATTTGCAATGCACAAGGTAGGTTCATGGGTGGAGTTGCTTCATCAAGTTGGGGAGGATCACCACTGGAGGCTGAAGGGCTAGCTCTTAAACTTGGCTTGGATTACCCTAAAGCTTAGGGCTTTCGAAATGTAGACTTTGAAGGTGACTCGAAAAGTGTTATTAATTTAGAGAAGAACACATCCCTGATGATCCTTTGGAAACTTCAAATTATTGTGGAAGAATCTAGAGATTCATGCCTTAACTCGATGGAGTCTTCCTTCTCTTATTCACCGAGCTCTACCAATAAGTTGCTCATAGTCTAGCTCAATTTGTACTTTCTCTAGAGACTGAGTCTGTATGGTTGTGTAGACAACCTATAGAGTGTATCATAGATCATCTTTCAGACCAACCTCACTTTGCAATAACATGTACAAGACCATAACCAAAATCATAGCAAATAGAATACAACCTCTGCCCCACAAACTCGTCAGTCCAAACCAAAATGCCTTCATCCCAGGCCGTCAAATATACGATAATGTTAACATTGCCCAATAGCTTTTCCACTATATTTCCAAACTTTCTCCTTCTAAGAGTGCTTTTGCGCTCAAAATTGACATGTCGAAGGCATACGTTAGGCTTAGTTGGGATGTTATTAATCGTGTCCTTCATGGGTTTGGTATGCATAGGAAAACTCATGATCTCATTATGCAGTGTATCACAGTGTCTTTTGCACCCTCATTCATTCAAACCAAACAACGATATTAGACAAGGGTGTCCCCATTCACCATAAATCTTTATTATGTGTGGGGAATTATTATCAACACAACAATATGTTGGAGAGAACTGCTTCATATCCTGGAAATGAAGTCTCTTCTTCATACTTTTGAATTGTGGTTTGGCCAACAGGTCAATTTCGAGAAGTCATCCATTTACTTCTTCCGTAGTCTGGATATTTACATGAGGCAAATTCTCATGGACATACTTTGTGTCAAACTCATAAAACACTAAGGGTAAGTATCTTGGACATCATCTATTGCTTTCTAAAAACGTGTATACCCATGCCAACCTTATTGCTTCAAGTGTGTCCAAGTTAAAGTGGTGGAAAGACAAATGCATGTCTCATTCTGGTAGGACTGTGCTCATCAAGTCTACTCTCTCTTCCCTCCCTACCTATTACTTTTCTTCTTATCTTATACCCAAACATATCACTAACAAACTGTCCCAAACACCAAAGACGACTTTGGTGGGGTGTCGCTGAAGACAAAAGAAGAATGCATTTCACTACTTGGTCTAACTTCACCACTCACAAAGCTCAAGGGGGCTGGGCATTCGAAATCCTGAGATTATCAATATGGCCTTGATTACTAAACTGGCTTAGAGATTCCTCACTAAACCTGACTCAAAATGGGTGAAACTATTGAGAGGAAAATACCTGAGAGATACTAGTTTCTGGAATACAGAGATTAAACCATCATCCTGCGTTTGGACTAGCATTCTACGTAGCAGAGATCATCTACATACCAATGTATATTGGTCTGTTGGAGGTGGATCCAGTATTGATATATGGACAGACCACTGGGAACCTTCTTTGCCGTACCTACAATGTCTCTAGATACTATGGTGCTACCATTCAAGTGCAGAAAATCAGTGATCTTATTATAAAAGATAGGCTAACCTCGAATGCTGATTTAATTCATTCCCTATTCCCTACTCATGAGGCTTCAGCTACCCTTCAACTTCCCTTGGCCCTTTCAAGCCAAGTCGATAAACTAGTATGGATTCATACTGCTAATGGAATGTTCAATACTAAATCAGCATATGGATCCATTCACGATAGTACTATGATTCTGCACCCCCTAGTGCACTCTGGCTTCAACAACTTGGAAAATCTATGGAAGCTTACTCATATCGGTCCACAGATTCTAATGTTTATATGGAGATCTATTACCAACTCTTTGCCTACTGAAACTATCCATCATCTTCTCCTTCATTGTGCTGTTTCAGGAAATGTTTGGCATGGTGTCACTGCTATATGAAAGAAGACTCTACTAACACTAGCGCCCTCGACGATCGATGTATGGCATGCACTGCCACAATACTTCTGGAAGATGAACTTCGATGGAGCTTTCTTTGAGGATAATATGGCCGGGACAATAGTTCTATACGGGAGAATTTTGAATGTTTCAAAGCTGCTTATATCAACCCGCCAGATTGGAGAGTCACCGTTGGAAGCGGAAAGGATTGGCCCTGCGTTTGGCTCTAGAGCTTAGCAAGAGATATCGGTCTACAAATGTCATGATTTAGGGTGACTGCAAGGTTCGGTTGGATGCCATCAACCGACCTTGACATTTTATCGCGAGTGCGTCCTGCAATAGAAGAAGGACGAGAAGCCAACAGTTTTGAAAATGGGATCAACTTCAATATTGCTCAGAGAGAAGCTAACATGGTTGCCCATACTTTAGCTTCCTACTCTTTGGAGTTGGATCATTCAAACTCCTATTTATTTGATGTACAACCTACTTGTATTTTGACTCATCTATTATGATATGAGCAATTTAAACTCAGCTGTTCCCAAATGAAATGTTTTCTTTTAGGGTCTGTTTGGATTGAGGAAAAAAATAAGTGTTAAGTGGGGTTAAATGAGGGAGAATAGAGTGAATACATATAATCTTGTTTGGATTGTAGGGAGAGTTAAGTGGAGGGTGTTTAATAACTCTTGATTGAATTGGAGGTTTTGAGTGAGTGGAAGATTAATAAAAATATGATAGTTACCAAAACAACATTATTACATATGTCATAAAATTAAATTTGATTGAAATTTTGATTAGAACTTGTCAAAATAACTTCACAAATTAGGAAGACATGGAACAACATGTTGAAAAGAAAAAAAATGAAGAAAACAAATTATTATATTTTATAGAACAAATAAAGGTTATTTATGACTTTTTAAACAAAAAATCCCCAATCACCCTCGTTAACCCTTCGAATTGGGGGGCAGAGGGTTAAAAAATGGACAAAAGAGGGTGAAATAAACCCCACTTAACCCTCTATAATAACCCTTCCTTCATGGTGTTATTCGGTCCGGGCCGGGCCGGCCCACGGCCCAGAAAATTCGGGCTCGTCGGGCTTGGGCCGGGCCCAGCCCGGGCCAGGCATGAAGGCGGGCCGGGCCTGGCCTGGCCCGGTTGAAATTTTCCAAACCCAGCCCGGCCCAGTAGTCCGGGCGCTGGACGGGTCGGGCCTGAGCGGGCCGGGTTTTGGCTTTTTTTTATTTTTTTTTTCCATTTTTATCTTCTTAACCTATTATATAAGGCCCGACCCGACCCGTTAGGGGGTGGGGGGCCGGGCCGGTTCGGGTCTCGGCCGGACCGGGCCGGGCTGATTTGACCGCGGGCCGGTTCGGGCCATGGAATCTGAATTCTATCCATAAAAAATAGTTATTTTTTTATAAAAAATAGTTAATTTTTACGAAAATTGATATTTTCATTTGAGCTAGGCCAGCTCTATTTACACCATTTTGGAGAAAATTATGAAAAATGGTAGATTTTTGGAAAATAATTTCATGAAAAATATACGATATTGAATACTACAAGTAGAAAATTTGTGATAGAAATATTTTTCCTAGAAAAAAAGGTTCAATCAAACACATCCATAGCAAAAAGAAAGAAGGAAAAAAAAAGTATATTTGTTTGCGAAAAAAACCCCACCTAATTTTGAGTTCATATTTGAGTCTATGTAGTTGGAACTGATATAAACAAGTTACAAAGCATCCCTCTCCCCAAAAGAAAGGTCGATTGAGCATCAATTCTCCACTGAACAAGTCACAATACATGAAGCTCCAAAAATATCTCCCTTCCCCCACCACCGCCTCTAATCTTTATAAAGCCCCATGAGAACCTCTAACAGGAAACAAACCAACACAACCACAACCACAACAACTAAACTAGCCATCACTATCAAGATGCCATGGTTCAATGGAGATAGGAGGGGACCCCAAGGGTGGAGAGGAGACGCCATGTCCTCCCTCGCCCTCCCTCCTCTCCCTCTTCTCGCCGTCTTCGCCATCGTGATCCTCTTCCTCTCCCACTCCTGGCACGTCGACTACAGCGCCAAGGTGGAGCAGTTCAACTTCAACCTCAGCCTCCTCCTCCTCTTCGCCACCGTCATCCTCGTATTCATCGTTTGGAACACGTACATGAATGGCAGGCTGGTGGCCCGTTTGGCAACGCCGGAGCAGGAGGCAGTAGACCAGGCGGGGAGCTCACCATGGGGCGTCGCAGCACTGGTGGTGCTACTGCTGGTGATGATCTCCTACCAGTCTTCTTTCAAGTGGTTTAGGCCATTGTGGGGGAGGTCATCCTACTATTACTAGAGGAAAACTATATATATATATATATATATATATATATATATTTGTTCGTGTGCGGGCCAGTCCGTCCATCACTTGTCGTGATTCCATTGGCAGGTCATTCAGCGTGGGACTCATGAATATAGGAGGGCCAATGGCGTGCAGCCACGCGGCGGACGAACCAGCCCGTCTGCGGACAATTAGCGTTTCTATATATATATATATATATATATATATATATATATATATATATATATATATATGGGGGAGGTCATCCTACTATTACTAGAGGAAACTAATATATATATATATATATATATATATATATATATATATATATATAAACGTTCTAAAATCAGCCGGTTGATTTTGTATTATAGAATCACCATATATATGTTCATAGGTTGGATTGGAATTTAGCGGTTGGGATTAAAAGGTGTAGATCCCACCACCTTTTTAAGTAATCTAGTCTCAACCATTCAATTCAAATCTAACATGTATTACATATGTTAGTTTCATAATACAAAACTAGCTGGCTGGTTCTAAAGCACTACCATATATATATATATATATATATATATATATATATATATATATATATATATATATATATATATATATATTGGAAAATGTACAAGAGATCGGATTTTTCGTTCATAATTTTCGCATGTTTGTAGTCGAAATAGTACCACTGTATTAATGTATTTTTTGACCGTTTAGATTATACTTATGAAAAAGTATGAGAGATCGATATTGTCGTTCCTAAGTATCTACCGTTGTATTAATGTATTTTTGAAATTTTGCAAATTTGAACAATTAAAAGATACAATCCAACGACTGTTATTTCCACACAAAAAAAATGATATTTTTTCCTCCAAAATATTCTAATAAAGTATCCATCCTTATGTGACATGTTACATGTCGTCTGACATGGCAGCTGACATGCCAGATGACAAGGTAAATATTTAAATTAGAATTAACATTAACATTAAAATTAAATTAATATTAACTTTAAAATTAACATTAAAGGTTAAAATTAAAATTACCATTAACTTTAACATTAAAATTAAGACTAACATTAATATTAATATTAATATTAAAAAAATTGTTGAATTATATTATTTATACACACATTTGTTGAATTTTTAAAGTTGTACACAAAGTTGGCTTAGTTGTTAAACTATCAAAGTTTGACTTCAAACACATACATAGAATTATTGTTTTCAAAATATACAAATTTTTAATCACAAAATATGCATAGTAATGAGAGTATTTATATGATTATATAAGTATTATTCAATTTTCGGTTTTGGACCAAAATCCAAAACTGAAACCGAATAATTATTTTAGTATTTTTAAAATTGAAATCGAACCATTTTTATTTTTTTGAAATCGAACGAAATCTCTTATTCGATTCGATTTTCGGTAAAAAAAATCGAATAATGCTCACCCTATATTTTTGGGGTACAACAATACATCTTTGTCCTCAGGATGGACACCGTTTGATAATTTTTAAGATTTATGGTTTTTGATGGTTATGTATGTTCTCTTCTACCAAGATTAATTGTTGATCTTGTCAACTATTTTTTTTTTTTTTTTTGTCAAGAATCATGAATGTTGTTCTGCGATTTTTTTTCCTCCTTTTTGCTAAGATATTTTCTTAAACAGCGAAATAATTGGATATGGTTTTAGTTTTCTATTTTAGAAACTATTTTTTTTTTTCCATTTTCCTTTCTCTTCTAATTATATAACAAGGGAATCAGATCGTCAATAGGATTAGAAAGAATATAAATTTTAGGAACTAGGGAAACCAAAAATATAAGGAGAGAACACCTATCTTATTTTTTTTTTAAGGTGATATGTTTTTTTTATTTGCAGCTCTAGATTCAAATAATATTGTACATTTGCATGCACAATTTTTCAACAATCAGCACTCGTTTTTCATATTTGAATTTTCTGGAGGCGACTTCTAGCTTTTTTTTAAAAATTTCTTGCCACTTCAAGACGGTCAGATCCATTAAAAAAATAATTATGACCTACATCATATCCATAAGATTAGTTCTAGCATTTTAGAGATCTTAGACAAGTTCCAAAATGTAGGCCCTCATATATCTAGAAAATTTGTGTATAAATTCATAATCCAGGGAATGCAATATAATTAGCCCTTAAATACACATAAATTATTATATTAAATAAAATCAAATAATATAAAACTAAATATAAGAAGAAAAGTTTATCATTCATAGTCACATTCTCAGAAAAATTTTTATCAACAATCACACTCTTAGTTAAATTCGACAACATATTTATAGATTTTATATACCTATTCATAAATTCGGTAAAGAGTTTATTTTTTTTTTTCCAACTTCTCTATTCGAATTTTCTTGATGGATGTGTACCAAGATAATGGATGGAGGCCTAACAAGATAATTCATAATTCTGTAGCTAATAGAGATATATCCATTGGACAAAGCAAAATCCAATATACCCCCTTACCCTAGCTATCTGTACCCAATGCTATTTGTAATGCAATCGCCCAAGAGATCACCACGTTATATTGTCCAAGCTATGCATGCCGACAGCTGAAAGTTCACTCCAAGATGCCACAGCTGTCCACACCTTTGAAGAGTCCGCGCTCGAGGCTGTAGAAACCGTCACACTCCATGCCGACAACAATTGTATTCCTAGTCCTACAACAATCCAGACCGCAGTGCACCTGCTTCTTCACTAACCTCACCAGTGGCCATATATATATATATATATATATATATATATATATAATATATATATATATATATAGAGAGAGAGAGAGAGAGAGGATGAGGGAGGTGAGATGCCATCCTATGGAGGGTGTCTACTTGTCACCCCCCCACATGCCATGTGCATGATGATAGCATGGGGGGTGACAAGTAGACACCCTCCCGTGAGGTGGCACCCTACCTCCCTTATTCTAATATATATGTTAGTCCGAGGCATAATTTTCGATGGAAAATTCTGAAACTGAAACAATTGTACACACAACGTTTCAAATGCAGCACCTTAAAGAAAATGTGCAGCAGAGATCCTGGAGGATTTTGAATTACGAGGATCTAAAAAATTCTACGTAGTACACAAAAAATCTAAAGAGACTTTGTGCAAGCAACTATCGGCAGTAGAGCTTCTAAAAAGAAGTTACTGTAAAAGGCAACAGCAGCGATGACAGGCGAGAACGAGATGCTGGGGTGAATGAACCACCGTTGCTCAAAGCTTTATTCGTCCCACACGAGCACGAACAGCTTCCAGGAACCAGCAAGTTCACGAAGAACTTCTGGAACGCTCGTAAGTCAATATTTGAGACTTGAACGGGCTTCCTGGACTTAACAGACTCCCTCAACTCTCTTCTTGGTGCATCTTTCAAAGGAGGCCAAGGGGCTCTATTTATAGAGTGGAGTTGAGACTTCACCTCTTCTCCTATCCGATGTGGGACTAAAATACCAATACTCATAGAGTTTGATATTTTAGATCATCCCACAATCAGCATAGAAGTGTGCCAGTCCACGCCTACCCCCCGAACACTCCCTTGCATGCACGAGACATCCTGGAGTCCGTGTCCGAGTCCGAGTCCGCACAACAAAAATTAACTTGCATCCTTGTTGGATTTAATCCTTTTTCCTCCTAGGAAAATACTTCCACATGGCACAAACTTGTGCCCCACTACACCTCATGTGCACACCTCAACACAAGCAATGCATTATATTGAGATACTCACCATTTGGTGTAGCCGATGTGGGACTATCTTTTCTAGTCCAAAGGCAAAAACACCAACAATCTCCCACATATCTCAATATATGGGTTGAGCGTTCCCCACAGTTACTGCCCATCATGCATTAGGAGAGATGTCGCTATGACTTGAATCTTTCCGCATAGGTTAAATAACAGCATGATACAAGAATGGACTAAGCCTTGAATTCTGCACCATAACTGCAATTCTTCCTACTCACATAATGACATCAACTGTGCTTCTGGCTGCACATTGAAGGCCTTGTGCCAGCCTGGTTTCAGTGTATAATTTTTTGGGCGTCTGCAAGTTTACCCTCAAGAGACGGCCTGATATCTCTGTCCATACACTATAGGTGAGTTCTTTATAAAGAGTCATGGCATGAAGCATTGCGCTTCTTTGCTATGCTACACCGCTATGACATGGCTTAAAGCCGAGGCTTTACCCCACCTGGGTACCTCATCGTAGTGTCATACTACTGTAGCATGAGGTCACAGGCCTCTTTGTAGTACCAAACTACCCAGCATGAAGCCTTGTGCTTTCGTGCGATGTTACGCCGCTATGACATGGCTCGCAAAGCCGAGGCTTTACCCTACCTGGTACCTCTTCGTGGTGTCATGCCACTGTAATATGAGGACATCGTCTTCTTTGTAGTACTGTCTACTTTTCTTTATTACGATTATCATACAGCATTAGGCTACCTGCCTATTTGCGGTGCTACTCCGCTGTGACTTGGCTTGCAAAGCCGAGGCATTACCCCTACCTGGAAACCTCATGGTGGAGTCACCCTACTGTAGCATGGAGTTACACTCCTTGTAGTGCTGCGCTACCGTGCTTCCTGTAAAGCACTCCAGGCATTCACTCTGCCTGAGAACTCATTAAGGCATTTAAGCCAACCTTTCCACAGAAACTGTTTTTCGCAGAAAACAATAGTAGACAACAGTGGTTATAGGTCCGTAACCTCTCCATGTCCAATAGAATATGTACCCACCGTTCCTGATATTCTTCCGATTAGTGGTCCTCCCTTGAACCAAAAGCGAGATGCCTAGTAGATAAATCTTTGAACTAATAGCATAAAACTTTATGGTAGGAATACAATAATACAATATCAGAATGCCTTCAAGCCCATTTTACAAGTTGTGTCATCGACCAGCTGGCGCTTGAGGCCCTTGGTGAACGGATCCGCCAGGTTCTCCTGACTCCGAACATCAATCACTGCAATAACACCTCTCTTGATAAGATCGTGTACTGCTCTGCGCTTCAACCGCACCGTTCTTTTCTTCCCGTTGAAGAGTTCATTTGATGCCACTGCTGCTGCCGCCTGGTTGTCACAGTATATCGGTATTATCGGTATCTGAGCCCCAACTACCGAAAGATCATATATGAGCTCCCGAAGCCACTCTGCTTCATCTGCAGCAGCATCCAATGCAAAGAAATCAGATTCCATGGAGGAGCGAGATAACATAGTCTGCTTCTTCGACTTCCACGATATAGCAGCTCCGCCCATGGCGAATACGAATCCACCTATGGAATACTCGCTCTCCATATCTGAAAACCAGCTAGCATCACTGACGCCTTCCACTACTGACGGATCTCTGCCGTAAAAAAGTACATATGTCTGAGTTTTCTTGAGATATCTCATAACACGCTTCACAGCTTTCCAGTTCTCAACGCCTGGATTGCTAGTGAACCGACTCAGCATTTCCACTGCAAAAGCTATGTCAGGACTTGTGGCAGTAGTAGCGTACATCAATCCGATGACGCTAGCGTACTCCAACTGCCTGACGCTTTCCCTCGAATTTGGCTCCAGGTTCTGATCACTCCGGTACGGTGTATCAATAAAAGGAAAATCTTGATACCCGTAGCGAGTGAGCATCTTCTCAATATAATGAGATTGTGATAGCGCTATTCCAGTGCCTGTCTGGATGATCTTGAGCCCCAAGATTACGTCGGCATCCCCTAAGTCCTTCATACTGAACTTGGTCGAGAGGAATTTCTTTGTCTCTGTGACACAGCTTAAATCCGTACCTAGGATTAACATGTCGTCCACGTAAAGACATACGATTACTCCTCTTCCGTCAGCAAACTTCGTATAGACACACTTGTCTGTTTCACTGACCCTGTAGCCATTTGACCTTATCACCTTGTCAAACTTCTCATGCCACATTTTGGGAGCTTGTTTCAAACCATACAGAGACTTCATCAACTTGCAGACTTTGTCTTCCAGACCTCTGACGACAAAATCTTCTGGTTGTTGCATGTAGATCTCTTCGGTCAGCTCGCCATTAAGGAATGCCGTTTTCACATCCATCTGATGTATCACCAGTCTGTGTATTGCTGCTAGAGCAATTAACATTCTGATGGTTGTCATCCGAGCTACTGGAGCATAAGTGTCAAAGTAGTCGATCCCCTACTTTTGAGAAAACCCCTCAGCCACTAGCCTGGCCTTGAACTTGTCAATGGTTTCATCTGCTTTCATTTTCTTCTTGAAGATCCATTTGCATCCGATGGGTCTTGCTCCTTCTGGCAGGTCAACCAATAACAATATGTTGTTGGAGGTGATTGAGTCAATCTCGTTGTCTATCGCCTCCTTCCAGAATACAGCATTTCTGGTCTTCATTGCCTCATCATAGGTAAGCGGATCTGCTTCCACATGATAGGTGACGAAGTCATCTCCGAAGTCTTTCGGTCTCCTCATTCGCTTAGTTGACGGCTCAGTGAGTTCTGGTTCAGCTGGTGTCTTCTTGACGACAGCTTCATCTTTGACTACTGGTTCATTAAAGACTTCTGTCTGCTTTGTACCCTCATCATTCTCCGGAAGATCCGCGAGAATAATATTCTTGTGTTTTGCAAACTTGTCTTCAAAGTATTCAGCATCGCGAGATTCGATGATATGGTTTGACTCGATATCAAGGAATCTCCGAGCATCACTTTTCTCGGCATACCCCAAGAAGATCGCCTTCGTAGTCCTTGTCCCCAGCTTCTGAATCTTCAGATTCGGGAGCTTCACATAAGCCAGACACCCCCACACTCGAATGACATTCAAGTTAGGTCTGACTTTGAACCAGAGTTCATGAGGAGTTATGTCGGAAGTTGCATATGGCACTCTGTTCAGAATGAACGTTGCCGTTAGTGCAGCTTCTCTCCAGTAACACTTTGGAAGACCTGCAGTCAACAGCATGGAGTTCATCATCTCTGTCAACGTTCTGTTCTTCCTTTCTGCTACTCCGTTGGATTGAGGAGAGTACGGAGCCGTTGTGTCATTGATGATTCCATATTCTTTACAGAATGATAAGAATTCATGAGACCGATACTCCCCGCCTCGATCACTCCTTAACCTCTTGAGTTGTTGTCCAGTTTGTGTAATGCCCTGAATCCGTTGCGGAGCACGGTGCGGGCTAGCGGCCGAATGGCCGAGTCGGATGAGAATTGGGGAAACTTTACCAGGATCGCGGAATAATAAATTGAGATCCTTTCCTCGTTATGGATTGGACTCTTTTGAAATGATGCCCAAGATGCAGTGGCGCGCGTCTTGGGGGAAGAGTTCTATATAAGAGTCCCTTGCCCCGAGACCGTTGTCCTGTTGGTTTTCGATGTCGCTTTTGCTGTTGGCTTTTGTGTGCGTTTTCGTGATTGTTTTCGATGAATGTTTTCATGGATTTACTTTCACCGTCTACGCATTTCATATCGAATAACTGAGAGAAAGAGAAGAAGTATGCTGACCAAACGCTGGTGCCAATGCAGGTGCTAACGCGGTGAACATAGGGTGACGTTGCGTGGAAGACCTCTTTCTCTCGGCAATTCACCAACAAGTGAGTGGCTTTGATCCTTCGACGATCCTTGATCTTCGCGCATAACAATGGTAGATTTGTTATTGCGTTCGGTGCTTAATAAAAGATGCCTAGTAATAATACGGAAAAGATAATAAAAGATAAATTATCACATGGCTAGGCTTATGTTGCAAATCGAATGATGCTCGTATGCTATATGAATTGTTTAACAGGTGATGCAAAGACCCAAGTATTGGGCGGTAAGTATATCGAACTTCGGTTCGAAAGAATGGGTTACAAATGAATAGTCCCTTGGTTGGATGAACGAATATACGAGCCTATGGCTCAAGGCAAGTTGGTAAGATGGAAGATGGGAAAATGGAAAGATAAAATGAGAACTACGAATATGTGTGGAAGATGCTATTATCATGCATGTCGTGTCTCTTATTAGTTAAGTTGTATTGCATGCATGGTCATGGACAACTTGTATACAAGGTAGTTCCCAGAACGGTAATCCGTGGCCACGGACCCGGTTCGTCCTAGGGGGAACAAGAAATTATGCCGACGTACTGGCATCGGTAAACGGGACTTGCAGTGGGGCTAGCTACCAGCACTGCAAGGGCGCCGTTGTACCAAGTAAGACGGTCCAAGATGGCGTGTCGCCAGTGACCTTCATATAGACAGGTGACATAGCTAACATTGTCTTATGCAGGCAGAGTAAGTGGTATTCATAAATATGTACAGGGATGGCTTTCGACCGTGGGTAAGATTCACCAAATTGGTGATCAATATGAACTGCTTATGTTAGATCAACATGAATTGCTTATGTTTCTAACATCACTGTATGCTCCTTATATTTCTCATCAAATATATGAATTGTTAATGGACCCTAAGGCAAGATAGAAAGAATACAAATCAATAGTGAACATTCATGAAATTTTACTACTGTTGATTTATGGTGAGATTGGTTACGGCCGCTCACCAGTACATATGTGGCAATGTACTGACCCTCGTCTCCACAGGTGCCGGGAACCTAGTGGATAATCATAGACGCTGAAGGCTTGCTGTCCGACTCTTTCGAAGCTTCGTACATCTTGAAGTTTCCACTTGAAGAAGAAGGCATTTTGCTGAAGGTGGTTATTGCCGCATTATTAATAAAGGGATATGATGTATGGAACAAGTTGTATCTCATTTCAATATTTCTGCAAGTTGTAGCCAAGTTTGGCCTTTCATCTCGGCTGTTTGAGAGCCTTATGTTTATGCAATGTAATTTCAAAGATATCAATAAAGAACTTATTTCAGATCATATCTGCGTTGCCAAAACTTCTTTATCAGCCGCTGCGAATCTCTATTCAAAATGTCTCTTTTATAAAAGGAACACGAGCACGCCTTGTACAAGTGCAATTCCAGACTTGTACGGCATCACGCCTTAGCGAGGACGAACGATTCGGCGTGAATCAAAGCGGAGGCGAACGATTTCCGAATCGGGGCGTGACAGTTTGGTATCAGAGCACGGCTTTACATCCTTGGGAATTTCTTAGTTTTAAAGATTTCGAAAATGACACAAGCTTTATTGCTTCTCGAACAACTTTGGTTTTAAATGTCCCGAAATGAGATGTTCCATACAATAAGTCCATAAATATATTATGAGACTAACAAACTCCTCTGTTTTGCAGAGATGACAATGGCGGGTGCGACAAACAATGCGAGTAGCTCAAGGGTGGTAGCCTCAACCGACCCTATAGAGAGGATGCTGGCTATGATGGAGAGCCAGCAGAGGCAGAACGCGAAGCAATTCGAGGCCCAACAGAAGCAGCTAGATACCCTGCAACAGTTGGTCCGAACAGTGGTGAACAATGGGGCTCAAGGCACCCCAGTCTCACGAGAGAGCGAACTGGTGGAGGCAGAGGAACCGCCGGCGGCTAAGAAAACCACTGCTGTGGCCGACATTACAAAGTTTAAGAAAATCTGCAGTAAGGAATTCAAAGGGACAGAAGAAGCCACCACTGCTATGGATTGGCTAGTTGAAGTGGAAGATCACCTGGAAGCTTTGGGTATTGTTGGATCTAAGAGGGTCTCGTGTGTGAAACTACTGCTGGTTTCCAACGCACACTACTGGTGGCAAAGTCAGAAAAGAATTCTTGCGGGAGTGAATGGAACAACAAAAATTACTTGGCTGATGTTCCGCGAGGCATTTCTGGCTCAGTACTTCTCTTCGACTGAGCAGCGAGCTAAGGAATTGGAGTTCCAGAAGCTCGAGCAAGGAAACATGACGGTGAAGGAGTATGAGGCAGAGTTTTCGAGACTGTCTCAGTATGCAATTACGAAGTTTACTGACGAAGCATCTAAGGCTCATCGGTTTGAGCAGGGCTTGAGGCCTGCTCTGAAGGCTCAAGTTGTGGTTCAGAAATATAAGACTTTTCAGGAGTCTTATGAGCACGCGAAGGAATTGGACCCACACTATCCTGCGACGGCGCCAGTGCAAGCGTCGGTGCAGAATCTGCATAACAAGAGACCGAACAACGGTGGCAGATATGAGGCGCCAAAGCGACAGAATTACGGTGGCTATCATCGACCCAACCCGGTTGGGCCGTACTGCAATAAGTGCCACAACAAAGGGCACTTTGCTAACGACTGTAAGGTCTTAGAGGGAGGATGCTACATGTGTGGTCAATTCGGCCATATGTCTCGCAACTGTCCAGGAAGGGGCAACCAGAACCCTCCGAGGCAGCAGCATCACCAACAGTATCAACAGAATCGTGGACAGGCACCACGACCTCCTCAGCCACAACAGAATCAGAGGCCCGGTGCCCAGGGCCGAGTCTTTGCATTGACTCAGGATGAAGCATTTGCATCAGATACTGTAGTGACAGGTATATTGTTATTTAATGGCATTCCTGTACGTACTTTATTTGATTCTGGTGCTTCACATAGTTTTATATCTAAAGACTATGTTAAGGAACATGAAATAAAAATGACAATGTTGGATGTATATCTTAGTGTTAGTACTCCATCAGGAGTAGAGATGCCTACTAACATGATATGTAGGGATGGTTACATATGTATCGGAAAGAGAAGGCTACCATTAGATGTAGTCGAGCTAGATATGAAAGATTTTGATATCATTCTGGGAATGGATTGGTTAAGTGCATGTTGTGCGACGATTGACTGTGCGAAGAAGCGAGTTATGTTTCGCCTACCTGGAGGAACAGAATTCTCTTACTCGGCCAGTTCATCGGCGAAGGCTTCGATGGTGATTTCAGCTACTACGGCCCGGCGATTGCTTCATTCTGGCTACGAAGGGTACCTTGCTTCTGTTCGAGACACACGCAAGAATGGTGCAGACTCAGCTAACACTGAAGTCGTGGCAGAATTTCCTGATGTGTTTCCTGACGAGATACCCGGAATGCCTCCGGACCGAGAGATTGAATTTACTATCGATACATTTCCAGACGCTCGTCCGATCTCAAGGACACCATACAGGATGGCGCCTGCTGAATTGAAGGAACTCAAAGTGCAACTACAAGAATTGTTAGACAGGGGATACATCAGACCCAGTGTCTCACCATGGGGTGCTCCGGTGCTATTTGTGAAGAAGAAAGATGGATCGATGCGGCTGTGCATCGACTACCGCAAGCTAAATAAAGTTACAATTCGGAACCAGTACCCGTTGCCTCGAATAGACGACCTCTTCGATCAGTTGCAAGGGGCGTCTGTATTTTCAAAGATTGATCTTCGCTCAGGCTACCATCAGTTAAAGATCAAACCAGGTGACATTTCTAAGTCCGTATTCCGAACCAGATACGGACACTATGAATTCTTGGTCATGCCCTTCGGACTGACCAACGTCCCTGCCGCTTTCATGGATATGATGAACAGAGTCTTCCGGCCCTTTTTGGATAAATTTGCGGTCGTGTTCATCGACGACATCCTGATCTACTCGAAGAACAGAGAAGACCATGCAGAACATTTGAGGACAGTGTTACAGACTCTACGGGACAATCAGCTCTATGCCAAGCTGAGCAAATGTGAGTTTTGGATGAGTAGCATGTCGTTCCTAGGGCACGTTATCTCGACGGAAGGTGTGTCCGTTGACCCAAAGAAAATTGAAGCCGTAGTGGATTGGAAGCAACCCACGTCGGCGAGCGAGATCCGAAGTTTCCTCGGCTTGACAGGCTACTACAGGAAGTTTGTCAAGGATTTTTCAAAAGTGGCAGCGCCTTTAACTCGGCTAACCCAGAAGGGAGTGGCATTCGATTGGACTGATGAGTGCGAGGCCTACTTTCAAAATTTGAAGCAACGTCTCGTATCAGCTCCAATCCTTACACTTCCAGACGGCGTCGAGGGATTCCAGATATACAGCGATGCGTCCGAACTGGGTTTGGGATGTGTGTTGACTCAGAGAGGGAATGTGATATCTTATGCCTCGAGACAGCTTAAGCCGCACGAGAAAAATTATCCAACGCATGATTTGGAATTGGCAGCGATAGTGTTTGCACTGAAATTGTGGAGACACTACTTGTATGGAGTGGCTTGCGAGATCTTCACCGATCATAAAAGCCTGAAGTACATCTTTACTCAAAAAGCTTTAAATTTGCGGCAAAGACGTTGGTTGGAGCTTATAAAAGATTACGACTTGACGATCGCGTACACCCCAGAAAAAGGCAATGTGGTGGCGGACGCGTTGAGTCGAAACTTTGTGGGATCACTCAGTGTTGACAAACGAATACTAGAGGAATTAGGAAGTATGGGAATTGAGCTCCAGATTCGTGGCCGAAATGCACAATTGGCTCAACTTCAACTTGAGCCGAGTTTGTTAGAAAAGATAAAGACGGCACAGAGGATAGATGAGTTCTTGATTAAGATTTGCAGAATAGTGGAAAAGGGTGAAGCCAGCGACTTCACCAGGCACGAGGACGGATCATTGCGACTCAAGGGAAGGCTATGTGTCCCGAAGGATGAAGAACTCCGGAAAGAAATCTTGACAGAGGCCCACTATGCCAAGTATTCCTTGTATCCGGGAAGTACAAAAATGTATAAAGATTTGCACACGACCTTCTGGTGGCACGGCATGAAACGAGATGTGGCCCTCTTTGTCTCACGATGCTTAGCGTGTCAACGAGGCAAGGTAGAACACCAGAGGCCCGGCGGGAAGATGCAGAACCTCGCGATCCCAGAATGGAAATGGGACCATATAACCATAGATTTTATAGTTGGCTTGCCGAAGACGCAGCGGGGGAATGATGCAATTTGGGTCATCGTTGATCGATTAACCAAATCTGCACATTTTCTTGCAATAAAAACCACATGGAGCGTCGACCGGTTGGCTCAGCTATACTTGGATGAAATTGTCCGACTGCATGGAGTGCCGGCATCAATAGTGTCGGATCGGGATGGGCGATTTGTATCACGTTTCTGGGTCAGTTTACATGCTGCCATGGGATCACAATTGAAATTTAGTTCTGCATACCATCCACAAACCGATGGCCAGACCGAGAGGGTGAATCAGATACTTGAAGACATGCTACGGCTTTGTGCTATTGATCTGAAGACTAGTTGGGATACTCACTTGCCGCTAGCAGAATTTGCCTACAATAATAGTTACCAGTTAAGTATACAAATGGCTCCGTATGAAGCATTGTACGAGCGAAAGTGTCGGTCTCCAATTTGTTGGGATGAAGTCGGTGAACGACAGGTACTTGGTCCAGAGATGGTAGAGCAGGCCGTCGAGAAGGTCCGCATGATTCGGGAGAAGTTACGTGTGGCACAAAGTCGGCAGAAGAGTTATGCGGATACTCATCGACGACCATTGGAATTTATGGTGGGCGATCACATATTTCTGAAGGTGTCACCGATGCGCGGAGTTATGCGATTCGGTGCAAAGGGGAAGCTAAGTCCGAGATTTGTTGGCCCGTTTGAAGTTCTTAAGCGAGTCGGCCCTGTCGCCTATCAGATCGCGCTGCCACCGGCATTGGATGGAGTGCACGATATCTTCCATGTTTCCCAACTACGGAAGTATGTACATGATCCAAGCCATGTGGTAGACTTCGGTCCGTTAGGGCTAAGAGCCGACTTGTCTTATGTGGAGGAACCCGTACAGATCTTGGATAGGAAGGATAAAATTTTGCGGAACCGAGTTGTTTCTTTGGTTCGAGTGCTTTGGCGAAATCATTCCGTCGAAGAGTCGACATGGGAACTTGAGGCGGATGTGAAGGAAAAGTTTCCTTCGTTGTTTGACCTAGGTGGGTTTGTGTTTAAGTTTCGAGGACGAAAATTTTTGTTAGTGTATTAATATGTAATGCCCTGAATCCGTTGCGGAGCACGGTGCGGGCTAGCGGCCGAATGGCCGAGTCAGATGAGAATTGGGGAAACTTTACCAGGATCGCGGGATAATAAATTGAGATCCTTTCCTCGTTATGGATTGGACTCTTTTGAAATGATGCCCAAGATGCAGTGGCGCGCGTCTTGGGGGAAGAGTTCTATATAAGAGTCGCTTGCCCCGAGACCGTTGCCCTGCTGGTTTTCGATGTCGCTTTTGCTGTTGGCTTTTGTGTGCGTTTTCGTGATTGTTTTCGATGAATGTTTTCATGGATTTACTTTCACTGTCTACGCATTTCATATCGAATAACTGAGAGAAAGAGAAGAAGTATGCTGACCAAACGCTGGTGCCAATACAGGTGCTAACGCGGTGAACCTAGGGTGACGTTGCGTGGAAGACCTCTTTCTCTCGGCAATTCACCAACAAGTGAGTGGCTTTGATCCTTCGACGACCCTTGATCTTCGTACATAACAATGGTAGACTTGTTATTGCGTTCGGTGCTTAATAAAAGATGCCTAGTAATAATACGGAAAAGATAATGAAAGATAAATTATCACATGGCTAGGCTTATGGTGCAAATCGAATGATGCTCGTATGCTATATGAATTGTTTAATAGGTGATGCAAAGACCCAAGTATTGGGCGGTAAGTATATCGAACTTCGGTTCGAAAGAATGGGTTACAAATGAATAGTCCCTTGGTTGGATGAACGAATATACGAGCCTATGGCTCAAGGCAAGTTGGTAAGATGGAAGATGGAAAAATGGCAAGATAAAATAAGAACTACGAATATGTGTGGAAGATGCTATTATCATGCATGTCGTGTCTCTTATTAGTTAAGTTGCATTGCATGCATGGTCATGGACAATTTGTATACAAGGTAGTTCCCAGAACGGTAATCCGTGGCCACGGACCCGGTTCGTCCTAGGGGAACAAGGAATTATGCCGACGTACTGGCATCGGTAAACGGGACTTGCAGTGGGGCTAGCTACCAGCACTGCAAGGACGCCGTTGTACCAAGTAAGATGGTCCAAGATGGCGTGTCGCCAGTGACCTTCATATAGACAGGTGGCATAGCTAACATTGTCTTATGCAGGCAGAGTAAGTGGTATTCATAAATATGTACAGGGATGGCTTTCGACCGTGGGTAAGATTCACCAAATTAATATGAACTGCTTATGTTAGATCAACATGAATTGCTTATGTTTCTAACATCACTGTATGCTCCTTATATTTCTCATCAAATATATGAATTGTTAATGGACCCTAAGGCAAGATAGAAAGAATACAAATCAATAGTGAACATTCATGAAATTTTACTACTGTTGATTTATGGTGAGATTGGTTACGGCCGCTCACCAGTACATATGTGGCAATGTACTGACCCTCGTCTCCACAGGTGCCGAGAACCTAGTGGATAATCATAGACGCTGAAGGCTTGCTGTCCGACTCTTTCGAAGCTTCGTACATCTTGAAGTTTCCACTTGAAGAAGAAGGCATTTTACTGAAGGTGGTTATTGCCGCATTATTAATAAAGGGATATGATGTATGGAACAAGTTGTATCTTATTTCAATATTTCTGCAAGTTGTAGCCAAGTTTGGCCTTTCATTTCGGCTGTTTGATAGCCTTATGTTTATGCAATGTAATTTCAAAGATATCAATAAAGAACTTATTTCAGATCATATCTGTGTTGCCAAAACTTCTTTATCATCCGCTGCGAATCTCTATTCAAAATGTCTCTTTTATAAAAGGAACACGAGCACGCCTTGTACAAGTGCAATTCCAGACTTGTACGGCATCACGCCTTAGCGAGGACGAACGATTCGGCGTGAATCAAAGCGGAGGCGAACGATTCCTGAATCGGGGCGTGACAGTTTGCCGCTCAGCCTCGGCCCTGAACTCCTTGAACTTCTCGAATGCTTCGTCGTTAGACTTGAGCAAGTAGACGAAAGCATACTTTGAGAAGTCATCGATGAAAGTAATGAAATACTTCATCCCGGCCTTTGTAGAGAATTGTTTGAAGTCACAGATATCTGAGTGAACCAACTCCAGAAGATCTGTGCTTCGATGGACCCTGTGAAAGGGTTTCCTTGTGATCTTCGTTTGAGCACATACTTCGCATTTCTCTACCTTACCCCCACAATTGGAGATAAGTCCTAGACTAGACATTCTGTTAATCCTTTTACAATGAACATGTCCTAGCCTATTATGCCACAACTCAAGAGAATAATTAGAAAAAGTGATTGCATTTATATTATCATGCTGGATTACAACAAGCTGAATCTTGTACATTCCTTCAGTTTGGAAAGCTTTCCCGAAGAATGTACCCTTCTTGGACATCACCAACTGGCCAGCATTGATGTCCATCCTCAAGCCTGCATTGCAGAGAAGACTTCAGAGATCAGGTTCTTAGCAATTACTGGAACATGCTTCACACCTTGAACCGTCAGAGTGTTCCCCGATGTGAGTTTCAGCTCCACCGTCCCGATCCCCAGTACTTCAGCTTGTGTCTGGTTTGCCATTATGACCTTCTCTGAAGTTGGCTCATAAGAGATGAACCAGTCTTTGTCTGAATAGACATGGCAGGTCGTACCAGTGTCTATCCACCAGTCTAAGTCATCCTCCACAGTTGCAACCTGTGCTATCATGGCAACTAGATTAGTAATCATAGAAACCTTACTAGGCTCACCTTGTTCTTTAGGCTTGGACTTGAATTTGGATTTGTAGTGGCCCTTCTTGCCACAATTGAAGCAAGTCACATGGGACTTGGACTTCTGCTGCTTGAAAGCAGGACCCTTCACTTTCAGATTCGTGAAGTCCTTCTTTTTGCGATGAGAACCAGCCTGCTTCCCCTGGTACTCTCTGGTTTGGACCAGATTTGCCTTCGCCAGTTGCTTGGACAGAGTATCCATCTTCTATTGAGAGCGTATCTCATCATCAACATGGATCTCTTGCAAAAAATCTTCCAAGCTAAATTCCATCTTCTTTCAATGCATCATTGCATAGAAGTTGCTCCATTCTGTAGGAAGTTTCGCGACGATCCCTCCAACGACAAACTTGTCGACGAGGGGCATGTTCTCATCTTCTAGTTTCTGACGCAACTTCAGAAACTTCTTCACTTGGGGCAGCATCGCCTTCTCATCTTCGAAGGTCCACTTGTGGTATTTTTCTACCATGAAGATCTTGGACCGGTTCTCGTCATCTTCATAGAGCTTTCCCAAGGAGTCCCATATCTCTTTGGCAGATGTCTTCTTGGAGTAGGACTCTGCCAGAGAGTCTTCCATGGAATTGAGTATCAATAGTTTGCATATACTGTTTTCTCTCTTCCACTTCGCTTGCTTGGTCATAGCAGCGGCCACAGCCGCAGCAGATCCAGTGGTTGGAACGATCGGTTCTTCTTCTGACAGCACGTGATCAACATTCACGAGTTGAAGATTTAAAGTGACCTTTCATCTCCATATCTGGAAGTGTTCGCCATCGAATTTCTCCAACTTGTTAAAGCCGGTATCGATGAGCGAAACACGAGAATTATCCATCTTCTCAATAAAGCTTTGAGATTGTTAGTCCGAGGCACAATTTTCGATAGAAAATTCTGAAACTGAAACAATTGTACACACAACGTTTCAAATGCAGTACCTTAAAGAAAATGTGCAGCAGAGATCCTGGAGGATTCTGAATTACGAGGATCTAAAAAGATTCTACGTAATACACAAAAAATATAAAGAGACTTTGTGCAAGCAACTATCAGCAGTAGAGTTTCTAAAAAGAAGTTACTGTAAAAGGCAACAGCAGCGATGACAGGCGAGAACGAGATGCTGGGGTGAATGAACCACCGTTGCTCAAAGCTTTATTCGCCCCACACGAGCACGAACAGCTTCCAGGAACCAGCAAGTTCACGAAGAACTTATGGAACGCTCGTAAGTCAATATTTGAGACTTGAACGGGCTTCCTGGACTTAACAGACTCCCTCAACTCTCTTCTTGGTGCATCTTTCAAAGGAGGCCAAGGGGCTCTATTTATAGAGTGGAGTTGAGACTTCACCTCTTCTCCTATCCGATGTGGGACTAAAATACCAATACTCAAAAATAGAGTTTGATATTTTAGATCATCCCACAATCAGCATAGAAGTGTGCCAGTCCACGCCTACCCCCCGAACACTCCCGTGTATGCACGAGACATCCTGGAGTCCGTGTCCGAGTCCGAGTCCGCACAACAAAAATTAACTTGCATCCTTGTTGGATTTAATCCTTTTTCCTCCTAGGAAAATACTTCCACATGGCACAAACTTGTGCCCCACTACACCTCATGTGCACACCTCAACACAAGCAATGCATTATATTGAGATACTCACCATTTGGTGTAGCCGATGTGGGACTATCTTTTCTAGTCCAAAGGAAAAAAACACCAACAATATGTATATATATGATCTTTCTACAATACATGAGATGTATCAATACATCCTAAACAATTACATTAAAAATGCATTAAAAATTGTAAAAGATGTTTACTTCGACTTTGACTTTACCTGTTACTTTGACTACGACTTTAATCTGAACCATTGTATCAACATCCAATGATTCAAATCAAAAATGTATTGAAGAATTTTCCATGGGATGTATTGAAGAATTTTCCACACATACACATACACACACACACATATATATATGAAGCGGATCTAAAGTTCCCTCAAAGCCCCCTTAATTGGAACCGTCTGATCTGAATAAGAAAGACCATCTGATGTGAAGGGGGGTTTAAACAATACTCGGCCGGTTTAATTGGGTGGGGGGTTCAAACGAATACGCGAAAAAAACTCGAGAGGGAGAGAGAGAGAGAGAGAGAAGTCGATCGACTTCTCCAAAGAAAACCGAGAGTGAGGGTTCGAAAAAAACATCATGCTCATCTTCTTCCTTCTTCTTCGTCCTTCTCAACTATTCAAAAGGTATTTGCTCGTCCTCTCTGTGCTGATCTTCCTCCCTCTTCTTCCTTCTTCTTCCTCCTCCTCAAATTTTAACCCTAATTTTTTCAAATAAATCTTCCTTAGTCTTCTTCCTTCCGAGATTAATTTGAAAAAGTTAGGGTTAAAATTTGTTTGTGATCTATTTGTTATCTAATTTTGTGCGAACTCTAGTTTTTTCTTTTAAGGAAAATGGTTACGGCCTAGAAGAAATTCAAGATTTATTTGAAAAAATTAGGGTTAAAATTTGTTTGTGATCTATTTGTTCTCTAAGAATTTGTTTGTAATATATTTGTTTCATATAAAATTTTTCGTCTACTCTCAATCCGTTTTAGGCTTGTCATGTCAGAGATCTCGAAACGCTCCAACAGCACGTACTTTTCAAAGATGGTCGAAGAGGAATGGATGACTTGTTTTTGCCAAATAGAGACGCATCTCACAACATGCGTGAAGACACAGAATGCTGGACGTCAATTTTGGGGTGTGGTAACTACAAATCTTCCAAAAGATGTAATTTTTTTGAGTGGAAAGATGATGAATTTTCAGTCCAAGCGCGAAAATTTATCCTCCGATTGCAAAAAGAGAACATGGAGATGAAGGATAAACTTTTTATTTGGAAGCACAAATTCATATGAAAGAAAGGAAGAATTCAAAGCCTTGCATTCTCATGTTATTTTTTTAATTGGTTTGTGTCTTGTTACTTGCAGCAGTCAATTTTTAGATGATTAAGGTTCGAATTGATGTAAATTATTGTTGTTTTCAAGACGTGGGTTGTGTTTGAGTATGAAGAAAGAAGTGAATTTAATGGAAAAGACTTTGTTTTATTGATACTTGTTAGAAAATTGTTGTTGTTATTACTGGCTTTTCGTGTTATTACTGGCTTTTCGTGTTAGAAAGCTCCGATACTCTACAATTTTAATAAATAGAATGTTTATAATGTTAAGAAGAATTTTTTTAAGTATGTGGATCTTCGACATGCTGCATCATTGTGGTCGACAACATTCTTCCAATATTTTTCTATTTTTCTTGTAGTTTTTTTTTCCTTCCCTAAATGGGTCGGAAAGAGAGTCCCGTGTCAGTATCGACATTATTAGTAGTGCTCAATATTGAACTGGGACATGCCAAAAATGATATGATACGGCTGGTACTGATATTGTAAACCTTGGCATAAATCTCATGAACCTTGATGTAGAAGATTCGAATGTTGAGGTAAATGTTTCCAAGATGAACCACGGAGTCCTAGATTTTGCAGGTAATCTTGCAGGTACCAAATCGCAGATATAAACCATGTTTTCTTCATGAAAGAGGTATTTTTGAAATAACCTTATAGAAACTTTGAAAATTAAGTTTAACCTGCCAATATGGATTGCATAAGAACTTGTCTGAGTCATCTCCACAACATGCCGATTAGCCTCATGTAACTCATATATTTCAGTCTATTTCCTTCAGGATCGATACCAAAGATCTATATTCTAACCAGAGTATCAGTTTTCTACTTTACAAATTTCAGAAGGGGACTTAATTCAAAACTCAATTCAATATTGAAATAAAACTAGTGAGACACCTCCAATAATCTAAATTTCGTATTGACAACAAGTTAATGTAAATTGAGAATAATGGATCACAATTCTAATTTTTTTAAGATATTGTTTGGCATTAACTACCAAGAAATCAATGCATTGCCACTCACAACTGATACTTTGCTATATTGCACAAAATCAATAGCATTTGTCTAGCATGCTTCACAAGAAATGTGCAAAATGGTACCCCCTCTCCAATGCATTCTAGTATAGAATCTAATGGCAAGTACAAAAATATTATCAGTAGAGCTAAATGCAACTCCTATGCATTGATCGGCAGTAATGAGTAACTCCTATGCATTCACCACACCCCTTATATACTTCTCCAGGTGCAAAAAGATAAAGTCAACATTATAACATGGTTACCAGGTCTTTAAATTGATGTATAGTGGTCGCAGGTCTTTAAATTGCCAAAGAACATGGTTACCAGGTTCCTAGGTCTTTAACATTATAACATTATAACATTATAACATGGTTACCAGGTTATCAAGTCAACATTAGAACATTATAACATGGTTACCAGGTTATCAAGTCAACATTAAGTCAACATTATAACATTATAACATGGTTACCAGGTTACTAGGTTATCAAGTCAACATTATAACAGGGTTACCAGGTCTTTATCATTATAACATGGTTACCAGGTCTTTAAATTGTTGTTATCAAGTCAACATTACAACATTATAACTCCTAACAATATTGTTGTATAGTGGTTGCATGTCTTTAAATTGCCAAAGAACATCACTGCTACATGGTTCACAGTATCGGTATCGGAATCGTTATTGGACTATTCCTATGAGTATTGGTATCGACGATATTGGTATTATCGGAAATTTTGGATCAGAGTATCGAATTTATCTTTTTTGTTTAATTTTCTTTGCCAAATTGACTGGAAAAGAGATCCCCAATGTCGGTATCGGTCAGTATCGGGTATTGGTTGGTATCGGATCGGGACATGCCAAACCTTATCGGTATCGGCAGTATCGGATCGGTAAAATCCGATACTTTAAACCATGGCTAGAATACAACAAATTTGTGCTAATTTCATGTGGGCCTACCAAATACACTATCAGATGGGAGGAGTTAGCTAATCCCAAAGAGGAAGGGGGATTGGGACTAAAAATTTAAACCCAAAGAGGAAGGGGGAGACTCATTGATAGATTTGGTTGGCAAGCTTTCACTCTATTAAAAAAATAATCAAGGAAGTTGAGCTAATATATAATGGATATTTCATTTCAAATGAACTCATATTTGCTTCTAGTTAGGAAAGCTTTTACTCATTTCAAACTAACTCAGGGAATGTAGGGCCTAAAAATCAAGTTGTGACCTGAATATACTAATCAGTGATCAAGTTGCGCCCCAAAGATCAGGTTGCGCCACTGATATGAAGCTCAGAGAACAAGCTGCGCCACTGATCAGGTTGCGTCTGATATCAGACTGCGCCCAGTCTTATTGTGCCAAAATCTACGTGGCGTCTGACACTGAATGGCCATCATTACCTGACAGCACTGACAACTAACACCACAGTGAACGAGGAAAATCTCTTAGAATCCCGTAAATTGTGCCGCTCAAGGAGAGATGGTAGACAGCTGTTCTGTATACTTCATAAGTTGCGCCTAGGCACAATCCAGACAAAATCTTTAGTTGCGCCTAGGTGCAATCTGAATGACTTCGGCTCAAAAGCTGCCACATGTCTAGGCACGACTCAATCAGGCACAGTTGACCGAAGCTCGCGCAACCTGATGAAGTTGAGACAACTTGCATTCTAAAGCAGGATGACTGTCACAACCCGTACCCTAGAGTAAGGGCACGAGAAGTGGGTACGTCCAGCCTGCGCCGCAGTGTCGGCGGTAGAACGCTGTCCTAGGTCACAACATCTAACAATAAAATGCTAAACAGTTTATACTCCCCGAATGGGAGTGACATAGCAGAATGTAAACTCAATCACAACTAAGGAAGAAAAAGTACGATATGATATAGAATTCAAAATGAAATACAGATGATCAGAAGAGTCTAAGTGTCGAAGATAACAACTCAGCAAACATCCAGAAATACAAAGTCTCAACTACATAATATGAAAGAATATATACAATCCAGATCTCAATGACAGAAATAGTAAAAACCTAGACTAGGGAGCCTCAGTCTCTATAGCTAGTGGATCCGGCTGAAAATCCGGATCACAGGTGTCATCTAGAGCTGTCCCATAAAAGTGTCAACACCAGCCTCATCCTCATCCTCATCCTCATCCTCATCCTCATCCTCATCCTCTGTAAATATATCAACGGTGCCCAATCAGGACGGAGCAAGCACAATACATCTCAACAGTTCATAGCAGGTTAGAAAATATAATCATGCAGCAAAGTAAGATACAAGAAACTGAAAGAAAGTACATCATGTAAATAGCGAGAGAGAACTGTAATAGAAATATCTACTATAAATAGAGAACTAACAATGACTAGTGAGTCAGAGTACAATATAGACAAGTGAATGGCATAGGATGATTCTGATGCTACACTACGGAAGGATTCTGATGCTACACTACTTGGATATTATTCACATGTCCACTTCTACTTCCCTGTACCCCCAATCAATACACAAGGATCCAGCCAGGTTATGTTATGATTCATGTCGGCCTCCGAAGGGTGGTACATGATAGTCCCATAAATGGGGATTCTAGGAAAGCCCATAAATAGGGGATTCAAGAAAGACTCTGCGATCATGAGAGTACATGTCACAAGTAATTCAATGAACCATGAAGCATAGTGATACACAATGTAAGTAAAACGCACAGAACATGTAGTATCCGATGCTCCCTGAGGGAATAACATCTCAAGAAAGGATCCATATAGTACTAATCCGTGTGACCAACGTGACAGTATCAAGTAAAGTAATTTAAAGCAGGAGAATAATTCCAACAGGATATGAAATGATCAGAGAATGTACTCGTCTGTTAGCTGAGCGTCTGGATGAAATGTACAGTCCGAGGAGAGGTGTCTGGCTCCTAATCAGAACAGCACAAGTCACAACAAGTTTAAAATGATAACAAGATGCAATTCAATGCATTCTATATGATTCTAGGTCAATCTAGACCAAAGTCAACTCTTGGTCAACTTGGTTAACCCTGAAAGTCAAACCTAGGTCCACTATGGTCAAAATAGGTCTAACAAGTCTAAATTAGGTCAAACAAGTTATTCTAGATTTAAACAAGCCCACAAGACCATACAAGCCTAAACCAAGCCTATCAAGTCTATACTAGTCTAATCAAGGCTAAACTAGCCTATACTAGTCTACCAAGTCCATACAACCTATACAAACTGTCCAAGTCATTACACATTACCTATAGGCACACATTACTTAGCATATATATATATATCTACATATATATAAGCATACATTTACATACCTAATAGGCCTATACATACTTTCATGCATCCATTCATCCATGTCATTCTATATATATTTACATACTCATAAAGAAACAGGTATATCACATATAGCTTATACACAATGAAATTCCTATACACTCTACACTACCATTCACACAATTACATTTGGTTAGACTTATATATATAGCTATAGGCATGTGTTAGTGTTTAAAGGGGAACATGTGTATATGCTTGCATATGTGTAAGTGACTGAAAACATGTGTGTGTGAAGACATGAGAGGGTGTATGTGTGAGTGTTTAGTGATATACACTTGTGTGTGTGTGTATGTCATAAACCTGAAACAGTGAAGGTTATATGCAAATGTGTGGGTAAACGGTAAGTAGTGGCATGGTAAAACCAGTGTGTGTGTGTGTCAACTGTTATGAGAACAGTGTGGTGAAGGTGTACATAGGGAAACTAGTGAATGAGAAAAAAATTGGAAATCAGTGAAGTGTACAAAACAGGGATGAATCTCAGGTTTTGAAAACAGTCCAACCCACATTCAAATCCCATTTTCGAAATCAATACTCAACCAATCCACCCCAAAATTGACATATAGCTAGAACACTTATAGGTAAACAATATTACGGTATTAAACCAATAATTAACAGCATCTAAGTGGGTTAAATTTGTTATCAAAATTCAATTTAGAAATCTAAAAAATACAGGAAACTGAACTTGGTTTCAAAAATCAGGGTAAATACAAGATATCAATCAAAAACATGTTAACATGCCAAATCATTGGTTGGTAATGATAAACCAACATGTGTTCGTGTCCCAGAGTCAAATTCATGTCCACCACAATGACACAAACGTGTCCAAATCGATATAACCCAAAAATAGCACACACACACACACACAAAATAACACAGTGTCGTGCACGTATTCCAGAGAGTCTAGGACACGACACGACACGAAACGAATTAGATCTCGTGATCACATATCTGGGTTCGCCTAGTATAGGACTAGGGGCCTAGCACCCTGAATCGGACCCACGTGTCGTCGTGCCCGGCTTATCAAGCCGTATCCGAACCCAAAATCGAACTATACGCGTATAGTACAAAACCAGAGCACGAGCTCATGCTCGCTCGACACGACACGAGGTCACATGAGACTTGGGGAGGGCCTTGTCAGACACTGCCCCCACCCACGTGTCAAGTGGCTCGTGTCAAGTCACCGTGTCTGTGGAGAAATTCACCCCGAGTAGCAGGGGAGCTCGTGCGGTGACCAAACCCGCATGTTCGTGTCCAATTTCTGACACGACACGACTCTAAAATCGACTCAGTCAAAAGGAAATGCCTAAGCCATCTCTAGATCTACAATCTTATGAAAAAACATTTCGAAAATAGCAACATTAAATCCTTTGAGATATTTTCACAAACACCTATGTATCCTATCGGATACGTGTCCGATATGGACACAAAATGAGTCCACCAAGACCCAAAATGATTCCTACATTTAGAGGACTCCTAGGCATAGGCTAAAATGCAAAAATAACAGCAATTGAGATGAATTTAGATGGTATTACCTATTGGTGTCAAAAACCAAAGAAAGCTTTAAATGGGGGGTTCCTCCTTGCTAGCCAACTCTCCCAAATTGTCCACAAACTGAGATTATCCTCCATGAACATTAAGAGGAAGACAATTAGAATCTAATGCAAGTGGTTTGAAAGAAAAAAGAATTAAAATGGATTTTCTATGAATTTCTAAAGATGAGATTTACCTCTTCTTCGAACCTGTGATCTTTCCTAAAAGAGGCTAGCCCTAAATGGAAGAGAGTATAAATATGTGAGTTCCCAATGTGGCCGGCCAAGCTAGGGTTAGGGTTAGGTTTTAGGTTAGCTAATAGGCTTGGGCCAAATTCACAAGCTATGGGCTAAGTTGCTAATTAATTGTTTCCAAAACCATAAGTCATGGCTTATGACTTAAAGCCTTCTAATGCCAACTTAAATTCTAAATGACCTATTAGGAATTAACTTAATGTTAGGTTAGGGTCACATGACCTAATCAAGTCACCACCACTAGGGTTAGCATATAGGTTAGGCTCCAAACTCAACACTAGTCAAAGTTTAGAATAACCCCTAATTAAATTATACCAAAAATCATATAAATTCTAATAAATCTCAATAATTCACAATAATTCCAAATAAATCCCAAAAATTCAAAATAACCAAAATACCCCCATACTAGAAATGTGGTAGCGAGAAATCTAACCTCCTTAAAAGAATTTTGTCCTCAAAATTTAAAGGCGAAATACAACTGATGAGAAGGATAGAAAGTATACCTCACGGTTCAAAAAGATATGGGTATCGCTCGCGCATCTCATCCTCCCGCTCCCGGGTAGACTCTCCTGGAGAATGATGCCTCCATGTAACGCGAACCAAATGTATCACCTGGTTCCTCAGTACCTTCTCCCGTCGATCCAGAATCTCCACTGGCTGCTCTGGATAGCTAAGAGAGGGCCCAACCTCAATATCTGAATGGTCAAGCACATGGCTAGGATCAGCCACATACCATCTCAATTGTGATACGTGGAATACGTTGTGGACACCCACTAGTGCAGGTGACAAGTCTAGCCTGTAAGCTACGTCGCCGACTCTCCCGCTGATAACGAAAGGGCCGATGAAGTGCGGGCTAAGTTTTCCACCTCCACCAAAATGTATCGTACCACGAATCGGAGATATTTTCAAGAAAACCTGGTCTCGAACCTAATCACAAGCAAGGTCTCAATTTAACTATGATAAACAAACATGATCAATCAAACACAACAAACAAACCTAAATCTAATTCTACTCTAATCTGTACCTCAAACTCTAACGGCCTCCGATGGCTATCGGCCCAGTGCTGATGTCTGTCCTGCGCCATGCGAAGTCTGTCCCTGATGAGCTTCACCTTGTCGGTGCGTCAACAACCATCTCTTGTCCCAGTAAAGCTCGCTCACCAACATCATCCCAAGATAAGGGTGTACGACACCTATGCCCATACAGAGCCTCGAAAGGTGACATCTCAATGCTGGCCTAAAAACTGTTGTGTAAGTAAACTCCACTAAATGTAGATGATCCTCTCAGGAACCACCAAAGTCCAAAACGCACGTCCGTAGCATATCCTCGAGCGTCTGAATAGTCCTCTCTGACTGTCCATCCGTTTGGGGGTGGTATGCAGTACTAAACTTGAGCTGAGTGCCCAAACTAGTCTGCAGACTCCTCCAGAAATAGAAAGTAAAGCGACTATCCCGATTCGAGACGATGCTGACCGTAACTCCGTGAATCCTGACAATCTGCCGCATGTACATCTTCGCAAGCCTCTCTCTAGACGTACCCACCTTGAATGACAAGAAGTGGGCCAATTTGGTCAACCTGTCAACGATGACCTAAATCGCATCTTTTCCTCCTGGTGTACGTGGCAATCCAGATACGAAATCCATAGTGATATGCTCCCACTTCCACTTGGGAATGGGCAATGGCTGCAACAATCCACCGGGCCTCTGCCTCTCTACCTTGACCTGCTGACAGACCAAGCACCTAGCTACGAAGCGAGCTACCTCATGCTTCATCCCGTACCACCAAACATTCTCCCTCAGATCTCGGTACATCTTGTTGGCACCAGGGTATACAGAGTACTGAGATCTGTGGGTCTCCTGCAAAACCTGCTCCCTGAGATCTCTGCTGGACACACATAACCTAGAACCGTGCCGCAAGGCACCATCCTCTGCAAGAAAAAACTCGCCATCCAACAATCCTGCTCGAACCTGCTCTCGGAGTCACCGCAGAGCAACGTCCTCAAACTGTGTCGCCTTGATCCTCTCCATCAAGTCTGACTGTATCTGAAGGCCCCAAAACTGCATCTGCACTCTGAGCACGATCACCTCAATCCCAAGGCTCTCCAAATCTGTAAGTAAGTGACGGTCCATAGTCAAACACATGGCTGTCGGATACCTACTCAAGGCATCGGCAACCACGTTGGCCTTCCCTGGATGATACTGAAGTAGGATGTCAAAGTCCTTCATCAGCTCTAACCATCTGTACTGCCTCATGTTGAGCTCTTTCTGTGTAAACACATACTTTAAGCTCTTGTGATCTGTAAAAATCTCTACCCTCTATCCATACAGATAGTGCTTCCACAACTTCAGAGCAAATATCACTGCTGTCAGCTCCAGGTCGTAGGTAGGGTAGTTCTTCTTATGGGAACGTAATTGCCTGAAAGCATAGGCAATCACCTTCCCATGCTGCTACAAGACACAACCCAGCCCCTTACCTGAAGCATCACTATAGATAGTGAATCCCCCTGATCCTGAAGACAATGCCAGAATCGGAGCTGTCGTAAGCCGCTTCTTCAACTCATCAAAAGCTGCCAGAGACTCCTCTGACCAAACATACTCAGCATCCTTTCTGGTCAACCGAGTCAACGGCTCTGCAACCCGGGAGAAATCCTGCAAAAATCTCCTATAATATCCTGCCAGCCCTAAGAAGCTCATGATCTCTGCCACTGAAGTTGGCACTGCCCATGCCTCAACTGCTACGATCTTCTTGGGGTCAACTGAGATCCTATCTCCAGTCACCACATGCTCCAAAAAGTCAACCCAGTCCAAGAAGAACTCATAAGAGCTTCCCATAAAGCTGCTCCTTCCTGAGAGTCTCCAGCACTATCCTCAGATGCTCTTCGTGCTTCTCCTCGGTCTTCGAATACACCAAGATGTCGTCAATGAACACCACCACCAACTTGTCTAAGTACTGGTGGAATACCTTGTTCATTAAGATCATAAATACTGTTGGTATATTGGTCAGCCCAAACGGTATGACCAAAAACTCAAACTGCCCGTATCGCGTCCTAAAAGCGGTCTTGGGAATATCCTTCCCCCTTCACCTTCACCTGGTGATATCCTGACCTCAGATCAATCTTGAAAAATACCCGAGCTTCGTTTAACTGATCAAAGAGATCATCGATCCGCGACAGTGGGTATCTGTTCTTGATCGTCAGGTTGTTGAGTGCCTGTAGTCAATACACATCCGTACTGATCCATCCTTCTTCGGTACAAACAATACTGGTGCACCCCATGGCGACGAACTCGAACGGATGAAGACCTTGTCCTGCAGCTCATCCACTTGCTTCTTCAGCTCCACCAACTCACTGCTGTTCACTCGATAGACGTGCTGAGAGATGGGTTCCGCTCCTTGAACCAAGTCTATCGAGAACTCAATGTCTCTGTCTGGTAGCAATCTAGGCAACTCCTCTGGAAAAACATCTATATACTCTGCTATCATGGGGTATGGAATCGTCTGCTCCTCAACCGAGACTCCACAGAAAACTCCGCTGCTCTGCTCCACCTGACATCTGGAGTACTCGAACTCTGGCTCCCCCGGCACTCTGAAGAGAACTCTACCCCCTATGTAATCAATGCTGGCGTGGTGCCTGTTCAACCAATCCATACCGAATACTATATCGTAGTTCGGCAATGGCATTACGAGCAGGCTTACCTCCAACGCACGGCCTCCCAAATCAACACTCCGACACTTATAAATATCACTCACGAGGATAATGCCACCCCCGATCGTGAACTTGTAAGTCCTAGGCAATGATTCAACTATGTTATCGTATCTAACCGCAAATGATACTGATACGAAACTATACGAAGCACCGGAATCGAATAATATAAAAGCCGGACTGGAGTCGAGAAGAACCGAGCCTGCGAATAGCTCTCCTATCACCTTAGCATCCTCGGCCGCCATGGCGAAAGCTCTCCCATGCTGTCCTCCTCCGCGCTGCTGCTGGTGCTGAACGAACCTCTGCTGCTGTGTCAGCAGGGCTGGTCCCCTCTGCTGGCTTGCTGGAGCTCTGACTGCTGCTTCCTGAGCTGCTCGGCCCATGCGACACTCCCTCATCTGGTGGTCTGCTGAACCACACAATAGGCACTGGCCCAGCCTCTTCCGGCACTCATTGGAGACATGCCCAGGCTTCTTGCAGTAAGCACAAGTAATAATCTGTCACTGGCCCTGCTGGTGCTGTCTCGGTTGTTGTTGCTGTCTCTGCTAGAACGACTGCAATTGGAACTGCCTCGGCTGCTGGTGCTGAAAGTGAGGCCTCTTGGCCTGGCCTCCGCTGCTGTTGTCCCCAACAGGGTCTCGCCTCCTCTTGAGCCTCAGCTCAAGATCGTCCTCAGCCAGTAAGGCTCCCTTCAAAATCTCCTCAAAAGTGGCATCCCTGTTGCCCTTGGTCAAGGACTTGACTTCCTTGACCAGACCCTTCCGGAACCTCTGGGCCTACGCCGTTTCGTTCAAGCCCTCTACGAATCTGCCGAGGCGGCCGAACTCCCCAGCGTACTCCTCTACTGACGGGCTCCCCTGAACTAAGCTCTCAAACTGCGACTCCAAGGCTCGGAGCGCTGCATCTGGAAAGAACTTCTTCTTGAAGAAGCCCTTGAACTCCTTCCAGGTCTGTCCAGCTACCCCCACCCTGGGGTTTGACTGATACCAGGTGCGAGCAAGATCTCGCATCCGGCTAGCTGCTGCCTCTATCTGGAGATCTGTCGGTATCCGGGCCAGGCGAAAGATCTCTTCTATATGCTCGATCTACTCGTCAGCATATAAAATCCCCTCCGTCCCCAGAAAGTCTCTGGGGTTCTTCTTTTGGAACTGCTCTATTCCAGGTGTCCTCGGCTGCTGGACTGCTGGTCGAGCTGCGGCTGTCGTAATGGCCAACTCTATGCTCCTGGCCTGCCGGGTCTGCTGTACCTCCATAAACTGTTAAAAGTAGGCGAACATCTGTGCCGCGTCTACGTATCCTGTAGGCGACGGCTGCTGGAAAGGCACCTCTGGGATGACTGGGTCCTGCCTCCGAGCTTGTGGAGGCATACCCCTGCTGCTGCTGCTGACATCCCAATACGAGCATAGGTGGCAGGAGCTGCAGTCTCCTGACCCTGCAGAACTGGCTGAGAGGTAGCAGTCCCCTCTACAGTATCCCCATGAATGGTATGCTGTGACCGCGTCTCCACCATCCTGAAGACAGACCAAACAAGGGTATCAATTGCTGAGAAAGAAGCGATATAACAAAGGCAGAGAGTTAAAATTCAAAAGAAATCAATTGACAGTAAGGATTTAGATGGCAGAAATAGAGTTTTTTCTAATATGACTGAGAACCTGGAAAACTAATGTACTATATCCTACTGCAGGCTGTAGTGATACTCTGGTTCGAATACCACTACACTTCTAGTCTAGACCTGCATGGGCTACCACTAAAAATGTGTCACGGCCCGCACCCTAGAGTAAGGACACGAGAAGTGGGTACGTCCAGCCTATGCCGCAGTGTCGGTAGTAGAACGCTGTCCTAGGTCACAACATCTAACAATATAATGCTAAGCAGTTTATACTCCCCGAATGGGGGTGACATAGCAGAATGTAAACTCAATCACAACTAAGGAAGAAGAAGTACGACATGATATAGAATTGAAAATGAAATACAGAAGATCATAAGAGTCTAAGTGTCTAAGATAACAACTCAGCAAACATCCAGAAATACAAAGTCTCAACTACAGAATATGAAATAATATATACAATCCAGATCTCAATGAAAGAAATAGTAAAAACTTAGACTAGGGAACCTCAGTCTCTATAGCTAGTGGATCCGGCTGGGAATCCGGATCACAGGTGTCATCTAGAGCTGTCCCATAAAAGTGTCAACACCAGCCTCATCCTCGTCCTCTGTAAACATATCAACGGTGCCCAATCAGGACGGAGCGAGCATAATACATCTCAACAGTTCATAGCAGGTTAGAAAATATAATCATACAGTAAAGTAAGATACAAGAAACTGAAAGAAAGTACAGCATATAAACAGAAAGAGAACTGTAATAGAAATATCTACTATAAATAGAGAACTAACAGTGGCTAGTGAGTCAGAGTACAATATAGACATGTGAATAGCATAGGACGATTCTGATGCTACACTACGGAAGGATTCTGATGCTACACTAGTTGGATATTATTCACATGTCCACTTCTACTCTCCCGTACCCCCAATCAATACACAAGGATCCAGCCAGGTTATGTTATGATTCTTGTAACGGCCCCCGAAGGGTGGTACATGATAGTCCCATAAATGGGGATTCTAGGAAAGCCCATAAATGGGGGATTCAAGGAAGACTCTGTGATCATGAGAGTACATATCACAAGTAATTCAATGAACCATGAAGCATAGTGATACACAATGTAAGTGAAATGCACAGAACATGTAGTATCCGATGCTCCCTGAGGGGATAACATCTCAAGAAAGGATCCATATAGTACTAATCCGTGTGGCCAACGTGACAGTATCAAGTAAAGTAATTTAAAGCAGAAGAATAATTATAACATGATATAAAATGATCTGAGAATGCACTCGCCTGCTATCTGAGCATCCGGATGAAATGTACTGTCCGATGAGAGGTGTCTGGCTCCTAATCAGAACAACACAAGTCACAACAAGTCTAAAATGATAACAAGATGCAATTCAATGCATTCTATATGATTCTAGGTCAATCTAGACCAAAGTCAACTCTTGGTCAACTTGGTTAACCTTGAAAGTCAAACCTAGGTCAACTATGGTCAAACTAGGTCTAATAAGTCTAAATTAGGTCAAACAAGTTATTCTAGATTTAAACAAGCCCACAAGACCATACAAGCCTAAACCAAGTCTATCAAGTCTATACTAGTCTAATCAAGGCGAAACTAGCCTACACTAGTCTACCAAGTCCATACAACCTATACAAACTATCCAAGTCATTAGACATTACCTATAGGCACACATTACTTAGCATATATATATATATATATATATATATATATATATATATATATATATATATATATATATAAGCATACATTTACATACCTAATAGGCCTATACATACTTTCATGCATCCATTCATCCATGTCATTCTATATATATTTACATACTCATAAAGAAACAAGTATATCACATAAAGCTTATACACAATGAAATTCCTATACACTCTACACTACCATTCACACAATTACATTAGGTTAGACTTATATATATAGCTATAGGCATGTGTTAGTGTTTAAAGGGGAACATGTGTATATGCTTGCATATGTGTAAGTGACTGAAGACATGTATGTGTGAAGACATGAGAGGGTGTATGTGTGAGTGTTTAGTGATATACACTTGTGTGTGTGTGTGTATGGCATAAACCTGAAAACAGTGAAGGTTATATGCAAATGTGTGGGTAAACTGTAAGTAGTGTCATGGTAAAACCTGTGTGTGTGTGTATGTGTGTCAACTGTTATGAGAACAGTGTGGTGTACATGGGGAAACTAGTGAATGAGAAAAAACTAGAAATCAGTAAAGTGTACAAAACAGTGATGAATCTCAGGTTTTGAAAACAGTCCAACCCACATTCAAATCCCATTTTCGAAATCAATACTCAACCAATCCACCCCAAAATTGACATATAGCTAGAACACTTATAGGTAAACAACATTAGGGTATTAAACCAATAATTAACAGCATCTAAGTGGGTTAAATTTGTTATCAAAATTCAATTTAGAAATCTGAAAAATACAGGAAACTGAACTTGGTTTCAGAAATCAGGGTAAATGCAAGATATCAATCAAAAACATGTTAACATGCCAAATCATTGGTTGGTAATGATAAACCAACATGTGTTCGTGTTCCAGAGTCAAATTCGTATCCACCACAATGACACAAATGTGTCCAAATCGATATAACCCAAAAATAGCACACACAGACACAAAACAACACAGTGTCGTGTACGTGTTCCAAAGAGTCTAGGACACGACACGACACGAATTAGATCTCGTAATCACACATATGGGTTCGCCTAGTGTTGGACTAGGGGCCTAGCACCCTGAATCGGACCCACTTGTCGTCGTGTCCGACTTATCAAGCCGTATCCAAACCCGAAATCGAACTGTGCCCGTATAGTACAAAACCAGTGCACGAGCTCGTGCTCGCTCGACACGACACGGGGACACATGAGACTTGGAGAGGGACTTGTCAGACACTGCCCCTACCCACGTGTCAAGTGGCTCGTGTCGAGTCACCGTGTCCGTGGAGAAATTTACCCCGAGTAGCAGGAGAGCTCGTGCGGTGACCAAACTCGCGTGTTCGTGTCCAATTTCTGACACGACACGACTCTAAAATTGACTCAGTCGAAAGGAAATGCCTAAGCCATCTCTAGATCTACAATCTTATGCAAAAATATTTCGAAAACAGCAACATTAAATCCTTTGAGACATTTCCACAAATTTCTATGTATCATGTCGGTTACGTGTCCGATATGGACACGAAATGAGTCCACCAAGACACGAAATGATTCCTACAGTTAGGGGACTCCTAGGCCTAGGCTAAAATGCAAAAATAACAGCAATTTAGATGAATTTAGATGGTATTACCTATTGGTGTCAAAAACCAAAGAAAGCTTTAAATGGGGGGTTCCTCCTTGGTAGCCAACTCTTTCAAATTGTCCACAAACTGAGATTATCCTCCATGAACAGCAAGAGGAAGACAATTAGAATCTAATTCAAGTTGTTTGAAAGAAAAAGGAATTAAAATGGATTTTCTATGAATTTCTAAAGATGGGATTTACCTCTTCTTCCAACTTGTGATCTTTCCTAAAAGAGGCTAGCCCTAAATGGAAGAGAGTATAAATAGGGGGGTTCCCAATGTGGCCGACCAAGCTAGGGTTAGGGTTAGGTTTTAGGTTAGCGAATGAACTTGGGCCAAATTCACAAGCTATGGGCTAAGTTGCTAATTAATTGTTTCCAAAACCATAAGTCATGGCTTATGACTTAAACCTTCTAATGCCAACTTAAATTCTAAATGACCTATTAGGAATTAACTTAATGTTAGGTTAGGGTCACATGACCTAATCAAGTCACCACCACTAGGGTTAGCATCTAGGTTAGGCTCCAACGTCAACACTAGTCAAAGTCTAGAATAACCCCTAATTAAATTATACCAAAAATCATATAAATTCTAATAAATCTCAATAATTCACAATAATTCCAAATAAATCCCAAAAATTCAGAACGACCAAAATACCTCCATATTAGAAATATGGTAGTGATAATGACGTGGCGCACATGCCACTAATCTCTCAAGACGTGTCTACTATCCTGTACACGACCACGCGCATCTCAATCATATGATGCCACGCGTCTAAATACAGTTAGTACACGACTTAACAACTGAATGAAAGTTGGCACAACTGGAGATTGGCGTAACCCAATGTGGCGCAATCCAGCCTCGCGCACATCAGAATAACTGCTAAAATAGTTATTTCTTGAACTCTATAAATAGAGTTTTCGATCATTGTGAAATCATCAGATACATACGCACAGAGATTAAGAACTCTTGCAAAATTGCTGATGTATTCTCCAGAGGCTACAGTCTTCAAGTTCACATAGTCCAAGGGATAAAGTGATCATCTTCTGATTAGATTCCTACAGTTGTACTTTCCCAAAATTTATTATACTTTGTACTATTTTTTTCAAGTTTGGAATAAATAATTTTTGTTTTTGCAAACAAAATGACGACTCTGCTGGGGACGACTTTCTTCTCCGACGAGAAGGTGACAACTCAATGTGACATTGTGTCGATCGGCAAGACGCAGAAGTCTCTGGTTGTTTAAGTCAACCAGACAGCCTATGAAGATATGATTAGCACCAAGAGCAACAAGCGTACAACGGCTATTGCCAAGAACATGACTATGTGGGCTTATAAATCTCCCATGGTTACTGTTGTCCATGCGTAACCTGAGTATTCAGTGGCCAAGACACAATTTGTCTCGGTGACTCAGGCACAACTTGCTTCTGTTGCCCGTGCGCAACCTATTTATCCTGCTGTCCACGCGCAGTCTACTACTCTCTTTGCTGCCAAGGCGTAGTCTGTTTAAGCCATCGTTGAGGGGAAGTCTACCCATGTTGCTTCCAAGGCACCATCAGTAGCCCATAGGACTATGGCACAACCCAAGCAATCAGCACCTCAGGCGCAGTCTGCTACTCTAGTGCAACTTAAGGGAACTAGTATTTTGTCTATTCCCTCTTCTAATTCTCAAGTTCTGAACTTGGAGAATTAATGTTCTAGTGCTAACACTAGACAGAATAAAGGGAAGAGTCCTTTGATACTTTCTCAATTGGCGCAATCTGTGCCTAAAATGGTCTCACGACAGAACAAAGGGAAAGGCTTCTTAGCTGACCCTCCACAAAATAAAGGAAAGCATCCTTTGGTCTTTTCTCAAACTTCTTGGTCTATGACTCAGAGGAAGATCTATTAGATTCTATTCCTTTAAACAGAGGTCTTCGAATCTCTGATATTGGAAAGAATACTGATCAAAGAGGTATCTTACCTACCTCTATGGGGTTTGGTCAAGACCTTTCCACCTTGCAAATTTCAATATCCAAGCAAGAAAAATTGAGGGTATCACAAACAGAGACACCTGGAGCAGAATTTTCTAATTTACGTACTTATCTTAATAGGCGTCAACCAATATCAACTTTGGCAAAATGTAAGAACCCTATGCCAAAGGCCAATATGTACCAAAAGCTAAAGTTTGAAAAGAAAGACCCAACCACCTATGCTAATGAATTGAGTACATCTTTATACACTCAGGAAACTAAACATTTGAAGAATAGAAGACATGTTCCTAACATCATTAAGGAATATGTTCCTCCGACTACTTCTCGTCCTGTAGTTGTAACTGATTTGCGACAACATCTTACACAAAGACGAGAGATTACAGGCATGTCTCCCTCACCTCCAAATCGCGTTTCAGATCGCCACTGCCTTCATGAAGTTGTCATCAACTGTTGTTGCCAATCGGCTCAATGATCTGTCTTCGATCTTCTGAACTATGCTTCAACTCCTGAACATATAATAAAAGATGAAGATGAGCTATTATATGCTTCTGTCAACATGACTTCTCAAGGCACTGGGGGTGGGAAACGTCCAAAATGTAATGCATCCTGTAATCCTAGTCAGCAATACTTAGATCGGATCCATGCATCCAATGAAGGTGTCTTTCAATACACTAGATCGAGGAATCGACATTTGAACCAAGGTGTCTTTAATCAAGAAGATCTCCCCATTGTCCATGCAGGAGAGGACTCTTTCTCAGAGTTTGACGCAGACAGTAAAAGTTCTGAACAAACTATATCATCAACAGCAGCAAAAAAAGTGACGGCATATACCATTACGGAAGATCAAGATGCCTCTACTCTAACCAATCAAGAGCAACGAATTGTTGCATTAGAGGATAAATTGTAGACCATGATAGAGATGGTCGCAAGCATGCATACTATAATCGTGGCTCAACATACAGTGCCACCGATTGTAAACCATGCTACAAATCCTGAGCTTATAGCATCTTCCGTACCTGCTAGTCTGGGGGTACCAACTCCTCAGGTTGCTTCCGTGCCAATTCAAGCTGATCCTAGTCAGTCTGGTGCTTGGGGTGGTAATTACCACGCTGTTCCTCCTCCTAACACTTCTAACCAGCCTACCAATTCCCAAACATCAGGGGATGCTAATGAGGCTGTGAAACTCTTACGCACTCAGTTTGAGGCCTTCAAGCAGAAGGATGGCCTACAAATACTAGGCATAAAGCAAATAAATCCCACATAGTGGAAGAAAGTTCCATTTCCTCCTAAGTACAAGCTTCCAACCATTATGATGTTTGATGGCAGCACTTCTCCAAGTCAGTACATCAATTATTTTGAGGTGATGACTGATCAATTACAGCCAAATGATGCTCTTCTTACCAGAGTATTCGTCGGTTGTTTAGCCGGCGCATCCTATGACTGTTATCGTAGCCTGCCTGATGGCTGTATCACTTCTTTTGCTGGTTTCAAGCAAATATTCTTGAAACGGTTTTACGAAGGAGTCAACGACATGATGATGTCTGCTCTCATTAAGATTAAACAGAGGCACAATAAATCCACAGAGAGTTTTATTGAAAGATTCCGCCGAGAGGTACTCAAAATGTCTCTAGGAACTCCATCTGCTGTAACAATAGACACTTGCAAATCAAACTTGTTGCCTATTATCAGTATGTAGGCAGGATCTACACAATTCCAGGATTGGCCTTCTTTCATTGTCAATGCCAAAACAGCCGAGGTCAGTACCGAAAAGTTTAAGCAGTTAGGAATCTAAATGACTCATCCTAACCAAGATGAGCATTCTACACCCGAGGGTAGTAATCGCCAGAATAACCATAAAAGTAAAGAAATGCTGGCCATCAGTCTCATGGACAAGGAGTCTTTGGCTGTCAACATCACTCAGACGACATCCACTTCGTCAGCACCACCACATAAATCAACTCGTCCAAAAGAAGAGTATTCTTTTGATGAAGATGATACTTTAAGCATCTTTGATTGCTTGCTCAAAAGCAATAAGCTTCAGCTTCCAGAGGCAAAACGGCCAGAAGAAGTGGGTAAAACTGATCACCCTAAATACTGTGTTTATCACAGATTTATAGGGCATCCAACCAGAGCATGTTATGTGCTCAAGGGTAAAATCCTGGAGTTGGTCAACTCTGGAGCAATTACTCTACAACAGGACGAGAAAACGGTGACTGCTAATGTGGTTTATCTATAATTCGGTAATTTTCTACCATAACTTGTGCAAGATGGTGTCGTCCCCATTCCAAGGACTACTCTTGAGATAGTAAATCTTCCACCTGCTCAAAATAAAGGTCTTGTTCCATTATCGACTGACAGAGGAGAGATCATGTGAATTCATCCAGATCTGGTAGCATAGTTTGAAACACCTTTCTCTTCTAAGCAAAAGAAGCATTCCAGATCTAAATTCAAGAACTGCAATATGGTATCCTTTGAACCAGTAATAGAAAAAGAAATTATAATGGGCACTAGATCCGGGAAACCCTATCTTCGGAAATATCCCAAAAATCAAGAGAATCTCGTTCCATCTCCTGATGATGCTCCTACATCATCTTCTCCTGGCGAGAATATACCATCTACATCCTTGTCGGTGGTCGAACCATCTCATCTTAAACTAACATCAACAGACAAGGGGAAGCAACCTGTTCGCTTTGACAAAGCACTAAAGAAGTCCTCATCACTTGGACTTGAAAAGCCTTACAATTTTGACATATTGGCTTAATTGGCCAATACTCCAGCAAGTTTGTCAATCTTTAAACTTTTACGTCTCTCAAAAGAAACTAGAGAGACGTTAAGTGAAGCCTTGATGCAGGCTGATGCTTGTCTTACTCTTCTCAAAAAACCTGAAAGAAACCAGCCAAATGTGCACATTGTCATAGTGTATTTGAATTAATGCCCAATATTACTTTTATACTAGATGACATGTTGTTAGAAGACAATCATCATGATCATCCTCTTTATTTTACGGGGTATGTAGACACCATGAAAGTCGATCGCATTCTGATTGACCCCGGGTCTGCACTTAGCATTATGCCGAAGTCTTTACTGGATGCTTTGAAGATCCCAGTGCATAACCTTTCTACGACTATCACTACCATCCTGGGGTTTAATCAAGGAAGAAGTGAACCTTTGGGAAAGATATGCCTAAAACTTCAAATTGACAATCTTCGTACAAAGGTAACTTTCTATGTTATTGACAATCATGGCTCATACAACACTTTGTTGGGAAGGCCATTCCTCCATGAACACAATATTGTACCCTCTACGCTCCACCAATGTTTCAAATATGTGGATGCTAATGGAGAAGTCCAAAAAGAGGTTACAGATCTGAATCCTTTCAAAGGGGTTGAAGCATACTGCAACGATTCTCGCATGTACAAGGAAGAATTCATGAAGGTGGTACTAGCGATAGACACGGATAAAGAACAGAAGAGTGTGCCAAATGATACTCTGGTGATCCCGGTCAAAGGACGCACCTCATGTCCTCAGTCTTCCAAACCACTGACTATCTATCTTCCTTCCCATGACAAGTGGCCCAAGGGTGATAGTCGAGAACAAAGGGAGCTTACCTCTTCTGAGCCGCTTGTAATCGATCTTCGTCACAAGAAGCTTCCCCCTCCTTCTCGTTCTTCTCCTCCTCCTCTTGTCATCAATCTGACTAAGCCTGCTAAGGCTAAAGTTCCTGTTGTAAATGATGGTGTAAAAATCAATAAAGCATCTTCTTTGAAGTATAATGATGTCTCTTACTATACTCAGTGTTATTTGGATATGCTAGATAACTTTAACCCACTTACAATAGAAGTCGTATCATCTCTGCGAAATGTTGTATCATTGGATTCAATACAAGAGTCGTACTTCTTAGTACCGTCTCGAAAGAAAGATAAAAAGCCTATATTCTTCAACAAAAGAGAAGAACCAAAAATTATGCTCTATAATGATAATAGAGATGATACAGAAAGGCTACAATTATGACGCTATAGTCCACAATCCAAAGCCATCATCCGTAAAATGGGCTATGATTTCAGAACAGGCCTCAACAATGGTAAAGGAAGGCGAACTCCTCTTCGTATTGCTGTTCCAAAAGGAAAATCACAATAATACCACATTAAAACGAAACGAGGACTAGGTTATACGTCACCACTTCCAACTCCAGAACCTTCTGAATCTGATGAAGAAGAACGTTTAAACTCTTCTGATTCTATCTCATGGGATTCTGATACCAACATTGGTCATGTTCATCGGATAACAGTATCTTCTAACATGGTGTCCACCGAATTCTTGAAAGAAGATGAAGATGACATTAAAGAAGCTCCTGAAGTGGACCCTTGGGCACAAAAGATGGACAATCAGTGGGAACTTCGTTTCGAACAACGAGAACCACCTACTGAGGATCAACTAGTCTAGATCGATATTGGAGAGGAGGGTGTATCACGACCAATCTTCATTAGCAAAAATCTTCCAGAGGATGATAAACAAGAATTAATTCATCTTATTCGTGAATATATTGATATCTTCGCCTGGAGTTACGAGGATATGCCATGATTAGATCCTAAAATAATAACTCATAAGCTTAACATCCTACCAAATGCCAAGCAGGCAAAACAACAACAACGGCGATTCAAGCCTAAAATGATGGATGCAATTGATGATGAAGTCAAAAAGCATATAGCTTACAGTTTTATCAGAGAAGAACAGCATCCTGACTTGGTAGCTAACGTTGTACCAGTTCTGAAGAAGACCAAAAAGGTTCGAGTTTGCATAGAGTTTCGGAATCTCAATGATGCTTGCCCTAAAGACGAGTTCTCTCTCCCAATTACTGATGTCATGATCGACAATACATGTGGATTCGAACGAATTTCTTTTATGTATAGGTTTTCTGGATATAATCAAATTTGGATAAATCCTGAAGATGAGAAACATACTTCGTTTCGTACTCCTCGTAGAGTATACTGTTATACACTCATGCCGTTTGGTCTTAAGAACGCAGGTGCAACCTACCAGCAGGCTATGAGTACTATTTTTTGCGATCATCTGCGAAAGAATGTCGAATGCTATGTTGACGATATTGCTGTCAAAAGTCATCTCAAGGAAGATCACATTCAAGATTTAAGAACTATTTTCAATGCGCCAGCATCTTTTTTTTGAAAATTGAAGTGACTGTCCATTCATTCACTTTCTTTGACTTGTCATCCATCGGACATTTACTGTCTCTTGTTTTGAATAATATGAATTTACGTTCTCTACACCTCTAAATTTCTATTATTTATATCATCAACTTGTCACGTCCTTTTTACCTCTGCTAAAGTTGTCTATTGAAATAACAGTATTGCTAAACTTTATATTCTGCCACGTCCAGATTACCTCTAAACAGATATAATAAATATTATTATTTTCTAAATCATGAAATATATCATGTCCAGTACCTCTGAATATATTTTCTATTCTATTACTTATATCTGTAACTAGATATGCAATAAGTATTGGAACCATATAAAAGTTTTTACTATTTCTTTCTGTAAAAGAAAAAAACTACATTATAGAAAGAAACAACAAAATTTGCCCATTTTTACTCTGAATGATAGATGATAAGTTCTGTAATTTGTTTCTTCAGAACTTGAATTCTTTCATCACGAGAATCTAGCACTCTTTACCTAGCTTCAACTCGTCCTGATTCAGGATCGAATGGTTGTAGAGCAGCAGTTCGATGTTTTAGTTCTTCATTCTGAAGATGTTCAAATTCCTTCTTCTGATTCATCAAAATCTCCACCTGATCAACAGCAGATTGGTACAATTGATTTTCTTGTTTTATGTTCTGCTCAGTAGTTTAGAGTTCTGTATAAAGTTGAGCAATTTTGGCTTTTAGATCAGCAGCCTTTTTCTCTTCCTCTGTAGCCTGAGTCTTATGACTTTCAGCAACAACAGCTACATCAGAGATTTGAACGTCTAGCTCAGAGGACTGTCTAGTGAAAGCCAGCAGGAATGTTTCAAAATTAGCTTTACTAATTTCTGCTTCTTGAACCATGGTTTCATATTCCGTGTTTACTAGTGGCTCGATATCTCCTCCTTTCAGCTCCTTGTAAGCCTTATTTGAACTCTATAGCTCATCCAAAATATGTTCCAAAAATGAAGCTTGAGCTTCGTCTCCTTGACTACGGATGTCTTCAATCAAGAATGTTGTGGGAGTTCTAACGGTACTGAAAGGGACATCTTCTCTCTCCATAACTCTATGAACTAAGGGCTCCAAAGATGTGAAGAAAACTCTTGTGAAAGAGGTCACCACAAATTTGTTAGCTGCCAGGGCTCCTGGAGTAGCTACTATGTTTGCAGAAGTCTGCACAGCTTTAGTAGGTGGAAGTACTTCATCTGGAGCACTAATATGAGAAGAGCTTCCTTCTCCGGCTACAGTCCCAGTAGGTGCTTCTGCAAATCATATATGTCATTTATGTGGATAACATTTAATGCTAAAGATGCTATGATAAAATTGTTCACATTGGGAAATTTACCTTGAGTACATTATGGGGAGTCTCAATAGCTTTAACCGTTTTGGACTGAAGCTTAGACAGAGTCTCTGCGGACATGGTAGCCTGACTACTCCCTGCTCCCAATTCAGTCGGGGGTGGCAGAGTTACTGGAGTTTCATTTACTAATTCTGTTGCCACTTTAGACATTTCAGGCTCCTCAGTAGTTGTGGGTTCATTAACTTCAGGAAGATTGACATGTTCCTTATCATGAACCACATCCTCCTCGTCTTCAGCAAGTAAAAGATCTTCATCAACTGGGCTTTCTCGTGATGATGGTATATTCGCTAAAGTTTATTTTTCTTTAATATTGTTGTCCCAATCCTCATCATAAGTGTTTCGCTTAACAAAATGCCTGGGAGGAATTGGCTTTTGAAAACAAAAAACAAGAAAAAAAGTACAAGAAGTACTAATTTGATTCTGGGAAAGTATTACTATGGAAGTCTGATTCGTAAATGATCACTTTGTTCCTTGGACCATATGATGATGATGAAGATCACTGCTTGAAGTAGAACAATTTGGAAGAACTAATGCACCAGAAAGGTATCGACGCACTTGGGCACTGATGGCGAGGCCGAATGCTTTCCTGCTTTGCTTCACTTTGTTCTGGAAGAAAAGTTGAAGAAGGATGCTCTAGAGAATCAAAATCTTGATGCTCTGATCTCTGTATTCTCTCCTGTCTCTCTGTGTGTCCCCCCGTGTTATGAGAAAAATCAGTCTATTTATAGACTGGGGCTTCCGTGCGTAAAAGGGCATCAAAATCTGTCTTTACGCTAACAACTGCCATCCACGATCAGAGTCATCCTCTGTATATGCTGACACGTGTCCCATCATTTCAGTAAGAATAGGATACATGTACACACGTTCTTCGAAATATGTGGCATGAAGACCACGTAGGTACACCACGTTCCAAACTAGCCAGAACGAATAGGGCGTAAAAAGATGAGCGTAAACTAGCTCTGTCATAGGTTTCCAGCGTAAAGTGGTTATTGAATAACCTTGAGCGTAAAATGGCTCAAATAGACTTCACGCACACATTATTTTTTATGAGCGTAAGGACTCATGTAAAACTCCGTGCATAAAAGAAACCATTCAGTGAGCGTAAAGTAGCTCGATCTCTATAAACGACAACAATGGTCTTTGTATGAGACAAATTCCATTGAATTCTGTGGTAAATGCCATCATTGATATCTTCATGTCAAAGTCTGTATTAAATGCGAGATTTGATAGCCTTTTGTCCAGCGTGAAAGTGGCTGCTCAGTCCTTGGCGTAAAATCACCGGTGTAGACCCAAGCGTAAAATGATCAATCTGCTTAGGCGTAATACAATTAGCCTTGTCTTGGGCGTAAAGAAATTACTCGTTCTGTTAGGCGTAAAGCAGGCCACTTACGAATGAGATGACTCTTTCTTTGAAGCATTTTTTACGCTCCTACAAGACCCCCTTCAAAGTTTTCAAATGTCTCCAAAATTTGAAACACTTTGAACAGCAGCGTAAAAGTTGAGATTTGATGAGCATAAAATTCGGGATATGCAACAGTCATTCGCGTAAGAGCGGAGATATCCAACAGCCAGCATAAAGTTCAAGAGAGAAAAAAAATGTCGGTCAACACTTAACCGTCACAATAAATTTTCTTCTTCGTAACTTTCAAATGTATCTTCATCTTCCCGAGTGAGCGGTTTCCAATGAGGAATGTGAAGAGTTATTTTAATTTCTATAAATAAGGACAAACTCTTTACTCCTAATATTCATCCTCATAGTTGATATGGCGCCAAAGAAAGAGCCAATTGTGGAGGGGGCTTCGGTCGCCAGGCTTAACCTCGAGATAGAGAACGAGCGAGCGCAAAATCTTCTAGAGTGCTTTGGGCTGACCCCAGCGGTCTTCAGTCGTATTGATGGTGGTCCTTCAAATGCATACGAGGGACCGGGTGACGCGGAAGCATTCCTTCGTCTGATGCGTCGCTCTGGGATTCACAATATGTGTGAGTTGGGTGCATCCCTTCGTCAACCCAACGAAAAAGAATAATAATATTCTATGTACTGCGACTTTTATATGTAGGAATCCGCTCCCATCTTTTATAAATAAAATATTTAATGTTTTTGCCCCATCTATGAACGCGCATTTGTTTATGCACTTCTGTTGACTGCTTCCGTGATTGTTGATTCCCGAGAAACAAACCAACACGTGGCGTCTATCTTATGGTTACGAGATCCTTTAAACAAGATCTTCTTCCGAAATAGACTCATCTTAATAACTTCTTCAATCTTTATAAATAGTCGAGAATATTTCGTATATTCTCGTACTCATCCTCCTGAAGATAGTTTTCTGCGATGTTGTTCTTCAAATAAGAGATGGTGGAGCTTTCTAACGACGTTTCTTTGCATGTCCAATCATTAGGCGCAGATTCAACCATCATTAGAGCCAAACCTTTCGACTCAAGTGGCAAGTTCGATCGTAAGCAAATATCTGTCTTCGAATTTCTTGTTTTGAAAACAGCTATTTTACGAGCGTAAAGCCTTGCTGAAGCACTGGCGTAAAAGCCTTGCTGAAGTAATGGCGTAAAAGCCTTGCTGAAGTACTGGCGTAAAAGCCTTGCTGAAGTAATGGCGTAAAAGCCTTGCTGAAGCACTGGCGTAAAAGCCGTGCTGAAGCACTGGCGTAAAAACCGTGCTGAAGCACTGGCGTAAAAAGCCTTGTTTGAAGCACTGGCGTAAAAAGCCTTGTTATCTGTCTTTAGTTAGCGTTCAATACGCATTTGATGACACTTCTTCTTCTTTGTTTTCTGCAGAAGCTTGGTTGAAGAGCTTTTTTAGAACTGGCATTGGCGATTTTGACTCTGTGAAGAGCGTTCTTCTGACACCCAAATCAGAGAGCTCATGCGCTTTTGACGCGCAAATCAGACAACTCAGAACTCTTCGTGAGATAGAAGGGTCTTCTTCTGTCGGTAGGAAGAGCCTTTATACACGGAGAGTTGGATGGTGGAGTCAACTCTACCCCGAGAAATCGGGTAGTAGAGTTCCTTTCACGGCAGAACTAGGAATCGTATCCCAGTGCTGGATACGTTCCTATCTCCTTTGAGGTGCTGCCACTAATCCACCAGTTGTATTGGCAGCAACACGCCTTCAGGCTGCCCTACTCTGGGGTTCTCCTCTCGTCTGAGAGATAAGACCAGAGTTTGATTCCTACTGTTCTGATTGCCACGGGGGCTCAGACAGTAAGGAACTGCCACCAACAACGAACCCGACGGAGAAGATCCAGAGAAGAAAATAGATCTCTATTAGGTCATTGTTTGGTGTATAGAATGAAATCCAAGATGTAATAGATTTCCATTGTAAAGAAAAGTCTAAGAAATGTAATAGACTTTTATGATGAGAGTGGAAATAATAATTCTTCTATGCTCGATGATTTGTATCTATCTGGATGTAATATGGACATGATATATAATGAAATCTTCTTTTCTAATTTAGAGTTCGTAATACTATCAGAGGTAATATGGACATGACAGTGTATGGGAACTCAAAAGAAAATTAGATTGATTTCTATGCAGAGGTCAAATAGAAAATGATAGATAAGAAAAGTAGGTAGATTTAGCATTTATCCAGAGGTTATGAAAACATGATAAATAACTAATCCTATTTTTTAATCAATCGATAAAGAATAGAAGATTTAAAAAAAATTTCTCCCAGGAGACGAGAAGTCAGCTTAACCAAACCTTGGTAGCTGGGGCATAAAACAATAGATGTTGTGAGCATACATGACGGACGAATCAACGTATTTCTCGGAAAAAGAAAGGACGATTCAGTTCCATAGTTAAATGGATGAACCTAGTAATATGAACGAACGGGTCTTTTCGGAAATGAAGAGTTGATTTCAACTTCAGAGACCGGTTCATTAATAATCCTCTTCTATAAATAGGTAAGAACTCTCTGTAACCTTTTCATTCTCGTTTCTGCTTCTCAATTGAGAATGTCTTCTGAGGATGCACAGCAAAAGAATGAAGTTTCTAGGGACATTGAGGACGTTATTGAGACATGCCCCGCTGAGCCAATAGTGACAAGCCCGACTGAAGTAGGCGACGGTTCTTCTACGCCCAAGCCGCCCCAGGACATTCTTGCTTTCCTAGTAGAGCCAGGGAAGACTCCTGAAGAAGAGGCATTGAGGATGGCTGCCCGCCAATTTTTTATGAGTTCAGGGAACGATGCCTTCTATGCATTGGCTGACTATGTACTCAATAAGGAAGGGAGTGGCCCTCGTCCTTAATCTTTTATCTTGAACAAAAATAATAAAAGAAGTTTTATTTTTGTCCCTCTTTTTTTATATATAGTATTTCTTAAGGAATTTGCCATTGATCGGCAGCATAAGTAGATCTCCGTTGGGTTTTGACAATCGATAAGCACCATTAGAGAACACGGACTCAATCACATACGGGCCTTCCCATTTCGCTTGGAACTTCCCTTTGCTCTTGTGAGTCATCACCATTGGTCTCCGGACAGCCAACACAAGCTCGCCAATTTTGAATACCCTCTCTTTGACTTTACGATTGAAAGTTCGAGATATACGGGCTTGATATAGCTCAATATGCTGTTGTGCTTGAAGACGCTTCTCGTCCAATCCTTCAAGTTCTTGGAGGCGTAAGCGATCATTATTCTCTATAGTTAGCTCATTAGCAATAGCGATTCGAAGAGAAGGGATCTGGATTTCCAATGGGAGGACAGCTTCACATCCATAAACCAGTAAAAATGGTATAAAACCAGTAGGAGTCCGGACTGTTGTTCGGTATGCCCATAAACATTCTCCAAGCTTCTCATTCCAATCTCTTTTATTAGAAGAGACAAACTTTTTGAGAAGTTTGATGATCGTTTTGTTGAAGGCTTCAGCTAAACCATTAGCAGCCGGATTATAAGCCGTAGAAGCCAGATTTTGAATTCGGTTCTTGTCACAGAACCGATAAAATGCCTGGCTGGCAAATTGTGGTCCATTGTCATGAATTATTCGTCGAGGAATCCCGAAACGATAAATGACATGATGTTTAATGAAGCTGACTACATTAGATGTCTTTACTTCAACAAGTGGAACTGCTTCTGCCCACTTTGAAAAGTAATCGGTTATAGCTAGTATAAACCGATGTCCTTTGACAGAAGGAGGGTTAATAGGTCCAATGATGTCCATACCCCAAGCTTCAAAAGGCCAAGAGGCTGCTGTAGGATGTAGAAATTCAGAAGGTTGATGAATAAAGTCTGCGTGAATCTGGTATGCTTTGCATCTTCTGGCATAGTCTACAGCATCTGCTATCATAGAGGGCCAATAATACCCCATTCTTCGAACACGATCTTGCAACTTTGGACCCGGTTGATGGGTACCACAGACACCATCATGAGCCTCACGCAGTGTTTGTTTGGCTTCGCTTTCTGAAAGACAACGTAGCAAGAGTCCGTCATATGAACGCCGATATAACATATGTAAAGACGGATCGTAATAGAATCGAAATGATCGTCTTTTAATTGATGCAGCTTCTTTAGGATCTTCAGGAAAAATTCCATGAACTGCATAATCAATAAATGGTGTTCTCCAATCTTTCTGCTGGAAACTTGCCTCTGTAACATAACTTTGTTCAATATGCAGATTACTCTTCACACAGAACAAGTCTCGATCTAACAAAGTAATTATATTTTGCCTTCGGATCGGGACAGCCAAATCTGCAACTAAGCTGGCAAGAGCTTCAGCTTCTACATTCTGAGAACGTGGTACAAATTCAATGAAGAATCCTTTGAATGAAAGGACCAACTCGACTACCACCTGATGATAAGGGATGAGATCAGGGTTTCTGACTTCATACGTCCCTCTAACTTGATTGACGATTAATTGTGAATCTCCATAAGCTTCTAGGAATCCGATATCCAATTGCTTTGCTACTTGGAGACCAATCAATAGAGCATTATATTCTGCTACATTGTTAGAGCATGGCTCATTAAGAGAATAGGCACGGTATATAACCATTTTGTCAGGAGAAACCAAGATAATTCCTACCCCAGAGACAATATTGCCTTTAGGTCCCACTCGTGATGCTCCATCAAAATATAATTGCCATATGTCATTTTTCAAAGCCATGTTGCAATCCACTACTTCGTCTGGAATGTCTTCATATAACTTCAAAGTTTTAGGTACAGGATGAGCAGCTAAGAAATCAGCTAACGCTTGGCCCTTTACTGATTTTTGAGGCACATAGATCATGTCATAAGGAGTGAGCAACATCGCCCAGGTAGCTAACCTGGAATTAAGAATGCTTGGTTTTCTCATCAATACCCGAATGGGATTTATTCTGGAGATGACATGAATAGTCTGTCCAGTGACATAGTGCCTTGTCTTTTGGACAGCAAAAACCAAAGCTAGACATTCCTTTTCCACAGGAGTATATCTGTGTTCAGCTCCTACCATCATTCTGCTCAGATAATAAATTGCTTGTTCATGACCCATATCATTTTTTATGCCAGAAGAGCGCCAAGTGAATGATCCAAGGCTCGAACGTACAGCAAAAATGGCCTTCCTATCACCGGAGGTACCAGAACAGGTGGGTTTGTAAGATATTGTTTAATGTCATTGAAGGCATTTTGACATGCTTCATCCCAGACGAAAGATACTCCTTTCTTTAATAGACGGGAGAAAGGTTGACATCTCCCGGAAAGATTAGATATAAATCTTCTAATATAAGCAATACGGCCCTGGAAGCCACGGAGTTCTTTCAGATTACGAGGAGGGCGCATTTCAAGAATTGCTTTAACCTTATCAGGATCAACATGGATACCCTGGGAGATAATGACAAATCCTAAAAACTTTCCACTGGAAACCCCTAAGAAAGATTTAGTAGGGTTCATTTTCAATTGATGTTGACGCATCAATTCAAATACTGTCTTCAAGTCTTGAATGTGATCATTCTTTGACCGGCTTTTAACAGCAATGTCATCTACGTAGCATTCAACTATTTTCCGTAGATGTTCTTGAAAGATATTGCTCATAGCCCGTTGATATGTAGCACCGGCATTTTTAAGACCAAACGACATTACCGTATAGCAGAAAATCCTAAGGGGTGTTCGAAAAGATGTATGCTTCTCATCTTCTGGATGCATCTTGATCTGATTATATCCTGAGAATCCGTCCATGAAAGACATACGTTCAAAATCGCATGTATTGTCTATCATGACATCAGTAATAGGAAGTAGAAATTCGTCCTTTGGACAAGCTGTATTAAGATCTCGGTAGTCTATACAAACTCGGACTTTTCCGTTCTTCTTCAAAACGGGAACAATATTGGCCACCCAATCAGGGTGTTGTTCTTCACGAACGAAACCACAAGTGATCAGCTTTTTGACTTTTGCTTCAATTGCATCCATCATATCTGGTCTAAAGCGCCGTTGCTGTTGTTTTACAGGTTTGACGTTAGGCAAAATATTAAGTTTATGAGTAGCAACCTTAGGATCTAGTCCTGGCATATCCTCATAACTCCATGCAAAGATGTCAATATAATCTTTGATAAGTTTTGTCAATTCTTCCCTTTCATCTTCAGAAAGATTCTTACTGATGAATATTGGTTTGGGCGTAATTCCATTTCCAACATCGATCTGGATAACCTCATCTTCTGTAGGTGGCTGTCGCTGTTCAAAACAAAGTTTCCATTGAGTATCCATCTGTTGAGCCCAAGGATCATTCTCAAATGGCTCTGATTCATCATCGGTTTGAACCATATTGACTGAGAATATCTGTCTAGATTCATCATATGAGGAATCTATATTGTCTTTATATTGATGACTTTGATTATCAGAAGATAAAGTCATTCTCTCAATAAACTTGACAGCCATATACTCGAAAAGGAAATCTTCATTGATATCAAAGAGATGAGTAATATTTACATCATTTACAGTCTGATTGCTACGCTTCGAATTAGTCAACGGTGGACCATCATCCGCCTTCTGCATAGAATTGCCAATATTGACGATCAATGGTGATTCTGAATCATTCGTACCAGAAGTATGCCCTTTAACTTTGATCATAAAAGGTTGAACTTGGCTCTTAGCAGGAATTTTTATTGATTCCTCAGATGAAGTTTGAGTTCTTCCTTTAACCTTAATTATCAAAGGTTGATCATTGACAAGTTGAGATTGGATTCGTCCCTTGACCATGATCTTCAAGGGTTGTTCCTCTGGCGGATCTTCATTGATAGACTGATCCTTAGATGATGATTCTTCAACCATGTCTGATATCTCTTTCATATGCTCTTGTTTATAAAGCCTTGAATCAGAGAAGTAGGCTTCGACACCCTTGAAAGGATTAATATCAGCAAATTCAGTTTTCACAACTCCTTGGGAATCCACATATTTGAAGCATTGGTGGAGAGTTGAAGGCACAATATTGTGTTCATGAATCCACGGTCTTCCAAGAAGAATATTGTAGGATACATCCGAGTTGATAACATATAAAGTTACCATGGTTCGAAGATCACCAATCTGAATCTGCAACCAAATCTTCCCCAGTGGCTTACTCTTGCCAGAGTTAAAACCAACAATAGTGGTACTAGTGTAAGTCAACTCACTAGTAGGAATCCTCAGGGGTCTTAGCATACTCTGAAGAATTATGCTGATTGAGGACCCGGGATCAATGTAGATCCTGTCAATTTCAGTGGATCCGATATATCCAGTGTAGCACAGAGGCCTATCATGCTTGTTGTGTTTTAATAGCATATCCTCTTGTGTAAAGATGATGTTGGGAATTGCTTCCATCACGCTACGACATTGTGGACATGCCACTGGCATATTATCGGGAGTCTTGAGTTGAGCTAAGCATGAATCTGCTTGAAGTAAAGCTTCGCTCAAAGTCTCTCTGCTTTCTCTGGAGAGGCAAAGTAGTTCAAATATAGACAATCTAGCCGGAGTATCGGCTAACTGAGCTAGAATATCGAACTTGTAAGGCTTCATTGTCACCCCCTGACTGGAAGCAGACTTCAATGGGATATCAAAGCGTACTGCCTTCTGTTTCCCCTTTTCAACCACAGATGGTTTAGCAGGAACAGGAGAAGGTTGAACCGGTAGTATTTCCACTACATCTTCTGCTTCTTTGGAGGATCCCTCATAGTCTTTGTGGTACTCTTTTCCAGATCTTGTACCAGCAAAAGTTTTTTCCTCAGACTCAGGAGAAAAAAGTACCATATTACAGGATTTAGTCTTTCTTTCTTTAGCCTTCTTCTTGTGAGGATTGTTACGAGGGACTTCAGAACCCAATCCAGCCGTAGAATTCTGATTTTGAATTTGTAAAGGAAGACGTATTCCTTTATCATGGTTCAAACCTTCGGCCTTTTGAAAGTCGTAACCCATCTTCTTTATGAGAATAACAGATTGCTGACTATATAAATGGATAGGCAGTGGACTTTGAACAGGTGTTTCAGCACAGGAAGAGGAATGAATCTCTGCCACTACAGGAGAATGAAACACAGACGTCTCTGTAGTTAAGGGAGGAGAAGGATTCGGGATACGAGGAGAAATCCCTGTTGGAGCTTTTTCATAAGCAGCAAAGACTTGTTGTGCCCGGTATAAAGGAACACTATTCATGGCTAGCCACTGCTGATGAGTAAGCTTGAGCTTGGTAGGAGGAGCTAGACTTGGAGGACAGATGTTTAGTCCTTTCAGTCTATCTTCTAGAGGGAGGCCGTCCCATAGATGATCCAAGTTATCAGGATCTGGAATAATATGAGAAATCATGTTGCAAGTTTTGACTTTCTTGCCTTTCTTGGATTTTGAAGTTTTACCTTCATTTTCCAGTTCAGGCACTAAGTCAGGATGTACCCACATGATTTCACCATTCTTCAATGTGAGAGACAACAATCCTGTATTTTCTTCCCTGGCAGGCGGGATATTCACAATCTTCATTGTCGCCTTCGGAATTGGGATAATTCCATCTGGGACTTGCTGTGGAGGAAAATCCCCAAACTGAAGAGAAACCATATTGGTTGTCACCGTATGGTCATCTTTGGTTAAAGCGATGGCGCCACCATTTATCGGCTCTTGGATCTTCTTTTTCAAGACATAGCAAGCACTGGTAGGATGATTAATGTATCTATGATAGATACAATACTTGGGATTGTCGGTCAGATTCACCTCATTAGGCCTTTTTGGTTCTGGAATCTGAAGTTTACCACTTTTCACAGACATTGGAATATTCCTGGAATATCACTTTCGTCAAAAGAGTATTCTTCTTTTGACCTGGAGGATTCCTGATTACCTGACGTCATTTTATTCTTGGAAAGATTGACCATAAGAGTATCTTTTCCTTTCACATTACAATTGCCAAGATTATTACCAGGATTATTTTTCTTTCCTTTATCTTCTGAAGCAAAAATCATCCCATGTTCGCGAGCCAGCCTACCATTGGTCTCGGCAGAAACTGCTGCTATGATAAATGAAGCCCAATCTGAGAATTGGGAACCTGTGAAGACAGCAATGGATGGTCGCAGATTCATCTTGCATGTATCGATCAACGCTGAATCTGGCATACCAGGAGGCATCTTTAGAGTAGCCTGTCGAAAACGTTCAATGAACGTCCGAGTATCTTCTTTCTTCTTTTGTTTTATTTCTATTAAGGAGGACATGTTCATGTCCATTCCTCCTTCATAGAAGCGGGAGAGAAACATTGCCTTGAATTCGTCAAAAGACGAAATAGAGTTATCGGGTAAGCTAGGATACCAGTCATAAGCCGAACCCGTCAGATACCCGATGAACACTCGAGTGAGAAGAGCATCATTCTTCTGCAAGTGTACAGTCATAATATCAAAATAATTGATATATTGACTGGAAGATGCTTTTCCATCGAACAAAATCATGGATTGTGGCTTGAACTTCGGTGGAAAGGGCACATCATTCCAATGAGGAGGATAAGGTTGCTTAATCCCTAACCCCTGGAGTTGATCTTTGTGCCTTAAAACTTCAAACTGTGCTTTAAGTTCATGCACTGCTTGAATGGCTTCACTGGTTTGAGGAAGCACATTTGACTGAGTAGTCGTTGGATGTACCATGACCCCCACTGGGGGTGGTACATCTTCTGGAATAATGGGATCTGGAGATGCAGAATTTTGATTAGCAGCAGGCTCTTGAATGTTCAAAGGTATTTCAGCCCCTTGACTATCTTGAGTTTGTGCTGCTACTGGTGCCGGTGTCACTACTGTCGGTTGAGCAGTTTGCTGATTCAAAATTATTTGATGCATGCTTTGTACCATATTAAGCATATCCTTCAGTGATTGTTCAACAGCAGTGAGATGTTGTTCTGTATTAGCAGATGACGTCTCTGGTTCATCTCCAACAGCGTAGGATTCAACCTCTCTTGAAGATACAGAAGGATTTGTATAGAAGTACGAATCCACGCTATCGGTATCAGACTCAAAAGATTGAGTACCCCCAGCCTCTGAATCAGAAGTCTGCAAATGTCTTTGTCTTCTTGACCGAGTATTCTGATATACTCCTTCAAAGGAATCAAGAAGCCTGTTGTACTGTTGTTGACTTGGAGTTTGGGACGTGTTCCGTCTTGGATGTCGTCCTCTGTTAGTATGAGATGCCATGTTGACTGACACATATGGCAACTCATGTTCTTGGTCTTCAGCTTGATGTGGAGGTGTATTGAAACTCAATCGATCAAAAACCGATCGTCTTGAAGCTGAACAACAACAGTTAATCACAACCTGGTGGTATTCACAAAGATGTTTTTCTTGGGGGAATGTCACCGGAGATTGTCTATTCTTACGCTTTTGTATTAGCAATTCGCGCAAGTCAGAAGGCGTGGATGAAGTATTCTTCTTTATTACATTTGGGGTAGAAAAACGTTTAGTCCCTTGTGTATAAAGAAGATTACTGGCTGCATTCGCAGAACCAAATTGTACATTTCTACGCGTTTGGAATTGTATGCGTAAATCTTGAGATTTAGCACGTAGGACTCCATTTTCTTGGCGTGTGATTTGTAAGTTTGGTACCTTGCGTAAAGCAGTATAAGAAGGTTGTTGGTGTAGAACAAAAGTTTTACCAACAATATTTTTACGCTGCACACGTTTAGATACATTCACATTTGACATGTGAGCATCATTATGAATTTCATCTACACCGTCATAGACAGGAGATTTATCTTTACGCATGGAACGTAAAATCTTGTTATCTGCCACGTTACCAACGGAAGATTTTGTTTTACGCGAGGAGCGTAATTTATTTGGGCCTACCACGTCACCGACGGGAGACTGATTCTTACACCCAGAAGCACAAGCTTTAGAGTCTGCCCCATTACGAATGGGAGACTCATTCTTATGAATTGAGCGTAAAATTTGGTTCTTACCCACTGAGCGTAAAACTTGATTTTTACGCAGTGGGCGTGAAACCTGGTTATCTTCACCGTTACAAATGGGAGACAAATTGTCACACTTCGAGTGCAACTTTGAAGTAGGGACTGCCTCATTATGAACGGGAGCCCCTACGACAGGAGTGGAAAGAATTCCCTTGTCATCAGAAGTAGCAGAGAGATCAGAAATCACTTTGGATTTGGGAATCCAAACTTTTCGTGCTTTGCGAGACTTTTGAATATTGGAATGGCGAGAACCACCCCCAGTTCGGAGCATTTCTTCATAGGCAGTCTGGTCGAAGTGCACCACCAGAGTCTTCTTGGTCGAACCGACCGAAATATCATCATATTGAGCAATCACCTCCTCGTCAGAGGAGAAGGTCGTCCCCAGCAGAGTCGCCATTTTTGTTTCGCTTAACAAAATGCCTGGGAGGAATTGGCTTTTGAAAACAAAAACAAGAAAAAAAGTACAAGAAGTACTAATTTGATTCTGGAAAAGTATTGCTATGGAAGTCTGATTCGTAAATGATCACTTTGTTCCTTGGACCATATGATGATGATGAAGATCACTGCTTGAAGTAGAACAATTTGGAAGAACTAACGCACCAGAAAGGTATCGACGCACTTGGGCACTGATGGCGAGGTCGAATGCTTTCCTGCTTTGCTTCACTTTGTTCTGGAAGAAAAGTTGAAGAAGGATGCTCTAGAGAATCAAAATCTCGAAGCTCTGATCTCTGTATTCTCTCCTGTCTCTCTGTGTGTCCCCCCGTGTTATGAGAAAAATCAGTCTATTTATAGACTGGGGCTTCCGTGCGTAAAAGGGCATCAAAATCTGTCTTTACGCTAACAACTGTCATCCACGATCAGAGTCATCCTCTGTATATGCTGACACGTGTCCCATCATTTCAATAAGAATAGGATACATGTACACACGTTCTTCAAAATATATGGCATGAAGACCACGTAGGCATACCACGTTCCAAACTAGCCAGAACGAATAGGGCGTAAAAAGATGAGCGTAAACTAGCTCTGTCATAGGTTTCCAGCGTAAAGTGGTTATTGAATAACCTTGAGCGTAAAATGGCTCAAATAGACTTCACGCACACATTGTTTTTTATGAGCGTAAGGACTCATGTAAAACTCCGTGCGTAAAAGAAACCATTCAGTGAGCGTAAAGTAGCTCGATCTCTATAAACGACAACAATGGTCTTTGTATGAGACAAATTCCATTGAATTCTGTGGTAAATGCCATCATTGATATATTCATGTCAAAGTCTGCATTAAATACGAGATTTGATAGCCTTTTGTCCAGCGTGAAAGAGGCTGCTCAGTCCTTGGCGTAAAATCACCGGTGTAGACCCAAGCGTAAAATGATCAATTTGCTTAGGCGTAATACAATTAGCCTTGTTTTGGACGTAAAGAAATTACCCGTTCTGTTAGGCGTAAAGCAGGCCACTTACGAATGAGATGACTTTTTCTTTGAAGCACTTTTTACGCTCCTACAATAAGTTTTATCATCAAAATTGTAACCGTTCAATGCATCGATCACTGCCTCTCCTGAATGAGTAAATATTTGAGCTTACGAAGTATCTTGTGGGGGTAGATCTTGCTGTGTAAAAAAGCTTTTGGACTCACGGGAGTTGGAGAGGGAATTGTTATCCCTGCTGCAGCCAGTACATTGGCAGAAACATTTACTGTCATAATGGTGATAGGTGGATGGACATCTGTTAAAGTAACCAATACAAGGAAAAGCAATTTAGATATATATCTCTAATAAAAATTAACGATGATGATATTTCACAACTATGATATTACCTTCTTGAGATGGTTCTTCTTCAGCAATGTCCAATTTTCTTCTAACTTCTTTAAGTATCGGTGCGTCTGGCCCTGCAACAGCTTCATGACGATTACCCTCTGGGTCAATCAAGGAAGCAAAAGTTCCTCCTTCTGTAAACTTCCTCTATTTCTGAATAGAAGAAGGGGTAATGTCCTTCTCTCTAGAAGAAGAACTAAGAAGCAACTGTCTTGATTGAGAACGAGTTGTTCTCGTAGTCACTGGTTCATTGATAATCAGTGATATTCTTTTCCTCTTCTCAGGAGCTCTTGGATAATTAGGAGGATTATCTCGTTGAGGAGAGGCTGTCATTTCCTTAGTCTTTCTCTTCTTCAAACCTTTAACAGGGGATTTTTCTTTCTGCATCTTTATGGATATATCTAAAGGATCTTGAACTGGGTCAGCAAAACTCATTAAAATTGATGCCTCCAAGGGTCCATCGACAGGATCTCTGTCTTCTATATCCCGGAAAGACTGAAGAGTACGTTTCCCCTGTTTAATTTTCTTTTCAGTTGCGAAGCTATGTGCAGGATGGAAACTTTCAGCGAATGTGTTCGCTGAAGTATAGAAGTTTGCATATGAATATAACATACGCGGGCCTTGAGGAAGTTTATAAGGCATAGAAAAAATAGATTTTGTGCCTCGGGTATTGTAATAATTCCAAGCCCTAGCCCCATCAATAAGATAACCCTTGGCCTGTAGGCAAGTGGTTGCATTTCTTATATGAAGCTGGTCATACCTGAACTGCCGTGCAAATCGACTCGGCAAATAAGGTTCCAAATAGCTTTATTCTTCAAATCTATAGACCAAGTGAGAGGGCCGGATTATCTTAAGCCAGAAAAAGATGTTTGGACTTAAACGGAGTATTTCTTCAGGTAAGTCCATCATCTGTGGAGGCATAGTATCAAACCCTGAAGGGGGGCCAACACACTGGAAATACCACCCTGATCCATGGTTCAAGGCAAGTCGACATTCCGAAAGAGCAGTATATTTCCAGTGAGCATTAGCAAAACGCCCGATGAAGTCTCCATCAGTAGGTCCAATATCCGGGTTCATTAAACAGAGATGGTGTAGCAATAAACATCCGAACAAATAAGTATATAGAATTTCAGTACGAGAAAAATCTGACCGACTATACTTATCTTGCAGCATGGTGTCTACAAAATAACACAATCCAGCGTTCAGGCGACAGGTCATGGCTGATAGGAGATCCATCTTGTATCCAAATACAAGACGTGTTGCAGCGAACAAAACACCCCGATGGAATCTGTCAACCGCACTGGCACCCGAAATTACAAAACGCCGTAGCCATAAAGATAGAAAGCCTACCAGCTGGGCTTCTGGAGACATAGGTCTGTAACCCTGTCTAAGACAACTTTGAAGAACATCGCCAGCCATGAACAGACCCGAGTCCTCAGGCAGGGTGACATCCCCATGATTATGTTTTTCCATCAATAATTGTATATCACTTCTATCAAAAGGTTCAAAGAAACGAAGCGTACAGGCTTGACTATCTTGTGGCTTGTCCTCCCACACATGACCCAGAAACATATATGGCATCTATTTTATGATGTAGTACGTACCCGCAGTGGCACTTTCGTAGTAGAGTGAGCAGATTTTATAGTGACACAGCATCTATTGGAAAACTGTGATCATCTGGGGATTCTCCTTTGCTAAAGCATCTAATTCATCATTTATGGGTACATATTCTTCATATGGGTTGTCACCCATCGGCAGACGAGAGATATATTCCATCTCGTTAAGTACAAATCCTATTTCTCCATGAGGTGTCATGAAGGTCCCAGTGCTTTTGTTATATCTCTCTACTAAAGCCAAGAACATGTGAGGGTTTGGATGAATGCCATATACCGTAGTGCGGATAGGATTATAGAGGCCCAGATCAATGAGTCTGTCTTTGAATTCCTTCAAAATCCATATGGACAAGCTACTCCAACGCTTCATTCCAGGGTTTACCAGGCCTGTCATGCGCATAGCACGGTCTGGATATCTTCCTTCAGCTTTTGCAAATGTATTTGCAAAAATAGGTATTCTGACTGGAAGAAGCAGGGAAGAATCTGTTAGGGTTATATACTAAAAGCATCACTTTTGTAGTAAACTTATTTCCTTAAATTTTGAATGAGAATCATATGGGCAAATATTTGCATATTGTATTTGTTGCAAGTGTTAATGCAAATGTCTGATATTCTATAATTGTAGATAATTTGGTGTGTGGTGTCACACAAAAGATCATATTATCAGTTTCCTATGGAGTATATAAATAGTTCACAACCTAGATGGACTTGGACAATCTATTGGAAAGGTTGTAGTGTAATCTGGTATTAGTCTATCTTGACTATAGGTTTACACTAGTACACTTTGTGTGTATTGAACAGGACCACTTGAGGTTATTCTCCTTGTACTGACTACATAAGAGAACAAATACCTCTGTTATTATGGATGCTTGTACTCTTATCCGAATATAATAACGGACATATATATGCAATGTGCATTACTTTGACTCATAAAAGAGTGAGATTCATTATGGATCAACAACCTCTATGAATTGGGTAATAACGTTGTATGTATGATGGGCTGTTGATTATAAATGGAATCCATGTCCCGATACATCGGGTTGATGATGTCCTCTTAAGGTGCTCATAAGGATTGTCATGTAAACCCTGCAGGTGGATTATATCCGACATGACAAATAAAGTTGAGCGGTACTACATAAGGATAAAAGATGTCGAATCAATATAGTTGTCAGTAACTTAATTGATCGACGGACATACGATATCTTAACATGGGAAGCCAAACGAGCATATAATAAAAGGAGCCCACAAACATAATTTGGGATTAGGGAGGTAGTGCAACAATAGCTCATTAGTGGACCGAGCTATTGTTAATGGGCCTGGATTGTGTGTTCGGGCTGAACACGGGATATCTAGATCCGTTAGGAGGCCTATCCCTAATTTCTCCTCATGGTCCCTGCCGTAGCCTATATATATCCTCTATTCTCTGCCCGCCAGATTACTGATCAGAAATCTAAAATTTTCTCTAAATTCGTGATTCACGTAAGGAGAGAAAGAGAGTGCTGCTAAGGAGAAGAAAAAGTTGGGAGATCGTCGCCCATACGACGTCCAACTCGAGGAAGGAATACGTGCAGAAGATCTTGGGGTCGTCCACTCGAGATTTCCAGGAATTACTTGTCTCCTTTCCGTCGCAGGTATAATTCGTGAACCCTAGTTTCCGCCTATGAAGGGTTAGAACACGTATTAGATCTGTTTAACTTTTTATCGATCAATACGCACACCAAAGAAAGGGTCCTGGGAATCCCCAGTTCCATCAATTAGTATCAAAGCCACTTTGGATCTACGTATTGATTGATACGTCCATGTTGTCCAATAAAACTTGCGCTATGTAATAGTCGATAGATGTAGATCTGTTCTAACTCGATTTTGCAGGCATCTCAGATCCAACTATTATGGTCCAATGCATGTTTTTTGATTGTGTTGTTTAAACCACGGACATGTCATGGATGTTGTTGTTGCTGTGGATGTAATTAAAATCACGAGGGTTGATCGTGCTTATTAATTTAATTTTTCAATCTAGATTATGTGTGAACTCCTTCGGGAGGCATAGGATTGATTTAATTTTAATTATTTTTGATCAATCGTGATGGCGGTGGTGGCTTTTTCTGACGTCGGACGAGATGCTGGTTTTGAGCAATCCAGAGGCCGACAGATGATTTTCGATGAAGGAATCGACAGCCAAAACCTAAATAGTTGGATATTGGATTCGGACCCCGTATAGATCTGCGCAGCGCCAGATTTTAGATTCGGATAGTTGAGGACGGAGCAGCAAAGATGACCATAGTAGTTGGATATTTCTTCTTATTTTTGTCATTTTGCTTTTTTTAATTATGCATTTTTATTATTGTGTGATTATTTTTTTTGAAAAACCAAGCCTACATTAATAATGGACAACATGGACATAATATCAACTAGTAGAAAAACCCTCATTGTTAAATAACTAAGTGGGAGAAGATTTTTATTTAGTATAAATCCTATGGTCTCCATTACTGGTTTGTAGGTGATGTAATTATACTTGCGTGTTGGCTTTAGTGCTTTCCTCCATATCGGATGAGTATAATTATGGATCACCAGTACAAACTTCCTTAGGGATAATTGTAGAAAGTTACCTAATATGTGTTCACTTCTCCATCTGAAGGAACTCATTACAAGGTAATGGATTTAGTATTAAGTAATGGTATACACTTAGATACAAATAATGGTATCCTTCCCATCGGAGTCACTGCTATTATTTGTATGACCAGAGCAAGACCAGCATATTAATTTTATTTGTCATAAAGTTATATTGACATGATAGTAAAATTAATAAAAAAAATCTACTTGAACAAAGTTGAATTTGTATACGTCCACACTATCGTGGCATGCTAAACTCATGGTGTTCAAGGTGTTGGTAAATTTCTTATATTGTTTTGAGGGAATCAATATTTAGTTAATTCAAAAAGTTTTTTTTGCCCTACATAATTTTATTTATGTGATTCTCAGGATTTCAAATATGGGTTCTTTCAGTCCACTTATGGTGATTCTTAAAGAAAACAAACTTACTGGACCTAATTATATTGACTGGAAACGTAATTTAGACATTGTTCTGACTGCTGAGGAGTACAAATATGTACTTGTTGAGGAACGCCCACCTAAGCCTGATGCTAACTCTGATGAAGAGGTCAAAGAGGCTTATAAGAAGTGAAAAAAAGGCAGATGAGATGGCGCGGTGTTACATTCTGGCATCTATGTCAAATGTACTACAACATCAGCATCAGGCCATGGCCACAGCTTATGATATGATGTATAACCTCAAGGAACTCTTCGAACATCAAAGTAGAACAGCTAGGCAGTTTGCTATAAAATGTTTGATGAATACAAAAATGGCTGAGGGCACACCAGTAAGGGATCATGTTCTTAAGATGATGGGTCATCTGAATGAGATGGAGATCCTTGGAGCTGAAATCGATGGGAAAACCCAGGTCGATATCCTTCTCGGGACTCTGCCTAAAAGTTTTGACAATTTCTGCCTTAATTACAATATGAACAAAAGGTTGTATAGTTTGGCAGAACTTACAAAAGAGCTACAGGATGCTGAATCTCTCTTTAGGCAGAGTGGTCATGTTTTTGTTTCTGAAAAGGCTTCTACTTCTAAGCCAAAAGGCGGTAAGAAGAAGAATAACATTCAGAAATAGGCAAACTTAGCAAAGAAGGGCATGGGACCTCAAGGCGCGGTGAAAAAGCCAAAAGGCAAATGTTTCAAGTGCAAAGGGTCAGGACATTGGAATACTGATTGTCCACTTCTCAAACAAGGGAACAAAGAAGGTATATCTCATTTACTAGTAGTTGAAACATGTTTAGCGGTGTTATCTACCGGCACCTGGTGTGTAGATACATGAGCCACTAATCATGTCTGCAATACATTGCAGGGGTTCCAGGAAACCAGACGGCTCAGTGATGGAGAGATATGCTTATTTATGGGTGATGCTACAAAAGTATCGGTTGTTGCATTAGGAGATATTACTTTATCTTTTGGTAGAAATAAGTCTTTGACATTGAGAGATTGTCTTTATGCACCTTCACTTAGAAGGAATTTAGTTTCTGTTTCTATGTTAGTTATGGATGGATATTCAGTTTATCTTAATGACAATATTGTTATTAGAAAGAATAAACATTTTATCTGTTCTGGTGCATTGGTTGATAATTTGTATGTCATTAATCGTATTTCTCCCACAATGCAACTTATGAAAATGAATAATATGTCATCTAACTTAAATAAGAGAAAAGAACCTCCTTGTATGAACCAAATAAATCTTTGGCACTTACGATTGGGGCATATTAACCTAAGAAGGATTCAAAGACTGGTTGAAGATGGACCTTTAAGTTCATTGGAAGTGGAGGCACTACCAGTCTGTGAATCCTGCTTGGAAGGTAAAATGACCAAAAGGCCTTTTACGACAAAGGGGTATAGGGCCAAAGATGTGTTGGAATTGGTTCATTCTGATTTGTGTGGACCCATGACTATCCAAGCTAGAGGTAGCTTTGAATATTTTGTCACATTTATTGACGATTATTCAAGGTATGGATACATTTATTTGATGCACCGTAAGTCTGAGTGCTTTGAGAAATTCAAAGAGTACAAGGCTGAAACGGAGAAACGTCATAGAAAATGTATTAAGTCATTACGATCAGATCGTGGTGGCGAGTACCTCTTTGGAGAGTTTAGGGATTATTTATCAGAGGCTGGAATTACATCCCAATTGACTGCACCTGGAACGCCCCAACAGAATGGTGTAGCCGAAAGAAGGAATAGAACTCTTATGGAGATGGTTAGATCAATGATGAGTTATTTGGATTTGCCAGATTCATTTTGGGGATATGCCTTAGAGACTGCAGCTTATATTTTAAACTTGGTTCCTTCTAAGTCAGTACCTCTTACTCCCACAGAGCTGTAGATTGGGCGTAAGCCTAGTCTGAAACATGTTCGCATTTGGGGTAGTCCAGCATATGTGCTGAATAGAAAAGCAGATAAGTTGGAATCTCATACAGAAGTACGCTTATTTGTAGGCTATCCAAGAGGAACGAAAGGAGATTTATTTTATAGTCCTAAGGATCAGAAGGTTATTATTAGCACCAATGCCCGATTCTTAGAGGAAGACTATGTGATGAACCATAAACCCACAAGTAGAGTTGTTCTAGAAGAACTGAGACGTGAGACACCAAGTACTTCAGTACCAATAGTACAAGAGGATGAACCACAAATAATTGTACAACGTGTCACAAATGTTACACCACAACCGATAGTGCCTCGTCGTAGTGGGAGGGTTGTGATACAACCTGATAGATATATGTTCTTGGGAGAGTCGTCAGACTTCGTCCCTGAGGAACAAGATTATGATCCCTGTACCTACAATGAAGCACTCCAAGATAAAGATGCAGAGTCTTGGCAAAAAGCAATGATATCTGAAATAGAATCTATGGATTCTAATCAGGTCTGGGAGCTTGTAGAACCACCCGTTGGTGTAAAAGCCAATAGATGCAAGTGGGTCTATAAGAGAAAAAGAGGATCAGACGGTAAGGTTGAAACCTTTAAAGCTCGGCTTGTAGCAAAAGGTTTTACTTAAAGAGAGGGTATCGATTATGAGGAAACCTTTTCTCCTGTAGCCATGCTTAAGTCTATTCGGATTCTTTTATCTATTGCATCTCATCTCGATTATGAGATTTGGCAAATGGATGTCAAGACAGCTTTCCTTAATGGAAGTCTTGAGGAAGACATCTATATGAAGCAACCAGACGGGTTTATTGAAAAGGGCCAGGAGCATCTTGTTTGTAAGCTTAAAAAGTCCATTTATGGACTTAAGCAAGCTTCCAGATCTTGGAACATCTGTTTTGATCAGGTGATAAAATTCTATGGATTTGATCAATGTCATGATGAATCATGTGTATAAAAAAAGTGTGACGGAAACGTGGTGGTGTTCCTAGTACTTTATGTGGATGACATCTTGCTCATTGGAAACAATGTTAAGGTATTATCTGATGTAAGGGTATGGTTATCCAAACAGTTGATATGAAGGACTTGGGAGAAATAGGTCACATCCTTGGGATCAAAGTTCTACGAGATCGCAAGAAAAGGATGTTGGGCTTATCCCAAGCTTCCTATATCGATACTGTACTAACTCGTTTTAGTACGCAAAATTCTAAGAAAGGTTTCTTACCTTTTAGACATGGAATTGCTCTATCAAAGGAGCAGTGTCCGAGGACACCTAAAGAGATAGAGAACATGAAGGCAGTTCCTTATGCTTCATCAGTAGGAAGCTTAATGTATACAATGCTATGTACGAGACCAGATATCTGCTTTGCCGTAGGCATGGTCAGCAGATATCAGTCTAACCCAGGACAAGAGCACTGGACTGCCGTAAAGCATATTTTGAAGTACCTGAAAAGGACTAAAGAGTATATGCTAGTTTATCAGGCAGATAGTTTAGTTCACTTGGGGTATACAGACTCAGATTTTCAGTCAGATAGGGATTCCAGGAAATCTACCTCAGGTTATGTGTTTACTTTGGGAGGTGGAGCCATTGTGTGGAGGAGTATCAAGCAAAAATGTATTGCTGATTCCACCATGGAAGCCGATTATGTGGCAGCCTCTGAGGCAGCCAAAGAAGCGGTTTGGCTCAGAAACTTTCTATTGGACTTGGATGTGGTACCTAGTTTGCCTAAGTCTATTACACTTTATTGTGATAATAGTGGTGCAGTTGCAAACTCGAAGGAACCACGAGCCCATAAGACAGGCAAACACATTGAGCGTAAGTACCACCTGATACGATATTTCGTAAAGAAAAGAAAAATTGCTGTGATCAAGATAGCATCAGCCGACAACCTAGCTGATCCCTTTACAAAGAGCTTACCAGCTAAGGCTTTTGACAGTCATGTTGAGGGAATGGGAGTCAGATGTGTAGCAGCATGGCTTTAAGTATAAGTGAGAGATTTGTAACAGTATACTGAAAAGCAATGCTTTGAGTATAAGTGGGAGATTGTTAGGGTTATATACTAAAAGCATCACTTTTGTAGTAACCTTATTTCCTTAAATTTTGAATAAGAATCATATGGGCAAATGTTTGCATATTGTATTTGTTGCAAGTGTTAATGCAAATGTCTGATATTCTATATTATAGATAATATGGTGTGTGGTGTCACACAGAAGATCATATTATCAGTTTCCTATGGAGTATATAAATAGTTTACAACCTAGATGGACTTGGACAATCTATTGGAAAGGTTGTAGTGTAATCTGGTATTAGTCTATCTTGACTATAGGTTTACACTAGTACACTTTGTGTGTATTGAACAGGACCACTTGAGGTTGTTCTCCTTGTACTGACTACATAAGAGAACAAATACCTCTGTTATTATGGATGCTTGTACTCTTAATCCAGATATAATAACGGACATATATATGCAATGTACATTACTTTGACTCATAAAAGAGTGAGATTCATTATGGATCAACAACCTCTATGAATTGGGTAATAACATTATATATGATGGGCTGTTGATTATAAATGGAATCCATGTCCCGATACATCGGGTTGATGATGTCCTCTTAAGGAGCTCATAAGGATTGTCATGTAAACCCTGCAGGTGGATTATATCCGACATGACAAATAAAGTTGAGCGGTACTACTTAAGAATAAAAGATGTCGAGTCAATATAGTTGTCAGTAACTTAATTGATCGACGGACATACGATATCTTAACATGGGGAGCCAAATGAGCATATAATAAAAGGAGCCCACAAACATAATTTGGGATTAGGGAGGTAGTGCAACAATAGCTCATTAGTGGACCAAGCTATTGTTAATGGACCTGGATTATGTGTTCGGGCTGAACACGGGATATCTAGATCCGTTAGGAGGCCTATCCCTAATTTCTCCCCATGGTCCCTGCCGTAGCCTATATATATCCTCTATTCTCTGGCCGCCAGATTACTGATCAAAAATCTGAAATTTTCTCTAAATTCGTGATTCACGTAAGGAGAGAAAGAGAGTGCTGCCAAGGAGAAGAAAAAGTTGGGAGATCGTCGCCCACACGACGTCCAACTTGAGGAAGGAATACGTGCAGAAGATCTTGGGGTCGTCCGCTCGAGATTGCCAGGAATTACTTATCTCATTTCCGTCGCAGGTATAATTCGTGAACCCTAGTTTCCGCCTATGAAGGGTTAGAACACGTATTAGATCTGTTTAACTTTCTATCGATCAATACGCACACCAAAGGAAGGGTCCTGGGAATCCCCAGTTCCATGACATCCTTTTAGGATAGCTAGCAAAAGCATACTGGGATAATGCCATAGATCTTGATATTTCTGTTAGATGTATGGCATTGTTTCCCTTTAAGAAATATCTCGTCTCTTTTCTTGCCTTAGGTTGGAAGGTTTTCTTGATAGCATCCCCGAATAAAAAGGCAGGTTTTTTGTGGACTGTAGTATCCAAGCTCTGAAGAGGTTCACCGTTCATCAAGTTCAAAAGAGTTTGATTATCTTGATCTATGAGTAGAGTTCTTCATGCTTCAGGGCCATCATATTGAGGGAAGGTTACATGAGACAAATTCTCTCTATACTCTGGGACGTTAAATGTTGAAGCAAACCTTTCTGCATTCGGGTCTTCCCTGAGATTAACTGCAAAGAGATATATGAACAAAAAATTAGAAGCAAAACAAATTGTACAACTTATTGAGTGGCACAGACATTTTGAGTTGTGCCACGTAATGTATTGCGCAAAGTCTAAGTTGTGCAACATTCTGAGTTGCGCAACAATTTAAGCTGCACCAAATGCTATGTTGCACGAAATTCAAGTTGTGCGACATTTTAGGTTGCACCACATGCTGAGTTGCACCTCAAATTTGGCTGTGTAATATTTTAGGTTTTACGCAAACAGCATGTGTGACACAGTTCGTAAGAACGAACAGTGTTCAAGAAAAAGGTGACCACACCCTAATAAGGGTGGCGCAAAGCTTGTGATACTCCACACTCTAAAAAGAGGGGCGCAAATCAATCGTTGATGAAATCATCGCTCATAAATCGAATTGGTTTGCCCTTAATCACCTTCCATTGCTGGGTTGGCTGTATCTCGACGAGAAGAAGGCAGCGCGTATTGTGGCACATGGGCAGGCGGAACACGAGTTGAAGGGATGGCGATAGCCTTTCCTTTGTCAGCAGCAGTCCTTTTGGGGGCCATGTCGTCAAGAAGATGGTCGGAAAAGAGGGTTGCAAAAGTTATAGAAATTTTCTCAGAAGATTAAAAGTGAAAGTAAAGAATCATACTGGAGTAAACAGAGATTATTTATAGCCAAAAAGTCAGAATCCTAACAGTCATCCTGAATCGTGCATGATGAATCGTAATTGGTCATAACAGATTGCGCGAAACTGGCGCAACTTGACTCACTCAAAATTTTTATAAATTCAAAGTATTTCAAAATTTTGAAACATTTTTAAGTTTTGAAAACTTTGAAGGGGGTCTTATAGGGCATAAAAGTCAAGTTGCGCCCTGAACATACTAATCAGTGATCAAGTTATGCCCCAAAGATCATGTTGCGCCATTGATATGAAGCTCAAAGAACAAGTTGCGCCACTGATCAGCATACGCCTGATACCAGACTGCGCCCAGTCTTATTGTGCCAAAATCTATGTGGCGTCTGACACTTAATGGTCATCATTACCTGACAACACTGACAACTGACACCACAGTGAACGAGAAAAATCTCTTAGAATCTTGCGAATTGTGCCACTCAGGAAGAGTTGGTAGACAGCTATCATGTATACTTCGTAAGTTACGCCTAGGCGTAATCCAGACAAAATATTTAGTTGAGCCTAGGCACAATCTGAATGACTTCGGCTCAAAAGCTGCCATGTGTCTATGCGCGGCTCAATCAGGCGCAGTTGACCGAAGCTCGCACAACCTGATGAAGTTGAGATAACTTGCATTCTAAAGTAGAATGACATGGCGCACATGCCACTAATCTCTCAAGACGTGTCTACTATCCTATACACGACCACGCGCATCTCAATCATATAATGCCACGCGTCTAAATACAGTTAGTACACGACTTAACAACTGAATGAAAGTTGGCGCAACAAGAGGTTGGCACAACCCAATGTGGCACAATCCAGCCTCACGCACATCAGAATAACTGCTAAAACATTTATTTCTTGAACTCTATAAATAGAGTTTCCAATCATTGTGAAATCATCAAATACATACGCACAGAGATCAAGAACTCTTGTAAAATTGCTGCTGGATTCTCCAGAGGCTACAGTCTTCAAGTTCACATAGTCCAAAGGATAAAGTGATCGTCTTTTGATCAGATTCCTACAGTTGTACTTCTCCAGAATTCATTGTACTTTGTACTATTCTTTTCAAGTTTGGAATAAACAATTTTTGTTTTTGCAAACAAACTCATTGATAGATTTGGTTGGCAAGCTTCCACTCTAATCAAATTAAGCATATCAGGAAATATTCAGTACCTATGTTTACAGAAAATATTCAGATGTTTTGTTTGCCAAACCTCTTGTACCTGTGTTTACAGGAAAGCAATCAATTAAATAAACAAAACATCAAAGGGTTAAACCAAGTTATGGCCAAGTTATGGCCGAGAACAAGTCTTCAAAACAACACATGTATAAGAACATGTATAGAACCACTAATACTCGAAAGATATCAGAACATGTATAGAACACTGATACTCGAAAGGGTTAAACCAAGTTATGGCCAAAATTCCAAGTTATGGCCGAGAACAAGTCTTCAAAACAAAATATTCACACAGATGTTTGAATATTTAGGTTACAGTTAAATGTCCTCATCATTGGTTAAAATCCTAAATATATTCCATTCTTATAAATAGAAGACTATAAAGCAAATTGAAGACTAGAATCCAAATAGAAACTGAAACTGAAACTGAAGGTCCGTCCTTGATCCTATGAGTTCTTCAAAAAATTGTCCTACAAATTAATAGTACACAATTAGTGAAATAAAGTGCCTAATCGATGTAAACTGTATATAGAGAACAATGTGTAAACTGTAACTGTATATAGAGAACAAACATTACATAGAAATAAGTAAATCGATGGTTCTATCAACTGAAGTAGACAAAGTGCCTAAATCATTATCCAATATGTATGAATTCGTCATCACCATCATCTCCTGTGTGGAATAGATATACATAACATGAGTACAATAAAAACAATACAACATAGTAAAAGTAGATATCCATTTCAATAAAAAAAAACATACTTGAACCAATATTTTGAACTATCTTGGGGGTCTTGGCACAGTTGCGACTATCATGACCATGTCCTTTGTAGGAATAACAAATTCTCAGTTTTTTTCTTTTCAGTGCAAAGCTCTATTCCACTCTTCATTCTTGCATCCTTTGAACCTGTGCCACTCTGACTTCCTTGAGTCCTCTTCCTTCCTTTTGTTTGAGAAATACGCGAATCCAAAATGGGTACATCAATCTTACCTTGAGGGCCCTCATTTTCTTGAATTCTCACTTCATCTTCATTTTCTTTTTGTAGTAAACCACCATTTATCTCCTGGATTTCTACGTAAGCTCTATCAAGTAAATTTGATAAAACTTTGTACCCCTTCGTAGATTCACCCCCCAGGTACGCTAATTTTGTAAATCTCCTACATAAGTCACTGACTCTTGCGGCTTATGATCCAAAATGATTATCTTGCATTTCTAAACCATCAGAAGCCATCACTTTAGATCGGTTCGCATCTGTCATCCAACTCTTCAAAATAAAATGAGCTGGAATCTCACCTACGTAATATCGATTGAACACCATGTAGTATGCCAGAAAATTCGAACAATTTACATCCACAAAAGGCTTCTTTCGTTACAACATTGAATCTGACAACCTACTCGTCAGGGATACTCGACCTATAACGCACTTCAAACGTGTGAATATCCCCATCAACCTTCGTTTGGTCCGCCCTAAGCCATTGGACCTAATCACATTCGTTTGAAAATTTATCAAAAATATTTATTGTGTATATACCCGCGGAATGGGCCAATATCAGACTAGTCGTATTCAAAACACGCTTCTTGTAGATTGAAATATAATATTCTTTGTGTTCATATACATAGATCGACTCCAATGCTTGGTCATACTTCACTATGAATTCTCTCTGATTAGCCTTGCAAGACACAAAATGATTGAAGAACGCATTATGGCCTTCACTTCTCTGTGTCGAGTTCATACCGACAAAGAAAGTGCTCCGACAATATATGGGTATCCAAGACTCTTGGATTTCATACAAATGCTTCAACCATGCATTGTCTTCTAAACTTATTCTCGTAACAGAGATTCCCATTGTTCTTCAAACTCTACAGTTGTCTTTACAAAGTGGGTACATCTTTTAACTGCTTATTTGAAATTAGATTTCTTGGAAAAAACAGGCGATAGTTTTTCTGCAAATTTCTTCTTAATGTGCCACGAACAAAAACGATGACGTGATAAGGAAAAACTTTCTTAATCGCCGCTGTCATTGCCAAGTCTTGGTCGGTGATAATAGAAATCGATGGCACATCTCCCATAGCTTCAAGCCATGTCTCAAACAACTAGATGAACGTATCTTCGATCTCGTTTTCTAGAAGAAAACAACCAAAAAGTATAGACTGACGATGATGATTCACCCCTATAAATGAAGCAAATGGCATTTTGTACTTGTTTGTCATGTATGTCGTATCAAAGGACACGACATCTCCAAAATGACTATACGCCATACGACTGAGTGCATCGATCCATAAGAAATTTGTAGCTCTGCCCTCACTGTCACATTCAATGGAGTAGAAAAAATGAGGATTCTCCGAGCTCATCTTCTTGAAATAATTTCTGACACCTTCTGCATCACCATCTTCATAATACACAGACCTCACATTCCTCATATGAGTGTAAATATCTCTTTTGTCAAACCCAGCACCACCAAATATTGCAGGAACCTTACTAAATTGGAGATTTTGTTGACTTAAACTCTCGGCCAATGTTTTAGCTGCTGTGGGCACACGTCTATGTGATCTAATTAAGATACGCTTGCTCGGCGTTACCAACAAATAATTATGTTCATCTAAAAATTTAGTGATCAACCACACTTCACTATCCCTCCACAAGATACACATTCTTGCAGCACATCCTGTCTTCATTGTAGATGTGCTCCTTTTTATCTGTCCATGATTGTAGGCCTTAAAAAATGAAAGTCACGCTGAGTTGATCAGAACTGAGTCTCAAAGTCACGCTGAGTTGATCAGAACTGAGTCTCAAAGTCACGCTGAGTTGATCAGGACAATATTAAAAAAAAATCACGCTGGAAGACAGCTCATCATTTGTCAGAAATGTCATTATTACTGACAGCACGATAGTCGAAGAATGTCTCCTCGTATGCCACGTATGCACGGAACTCGAGAGATCACAGCCGACTATTGCGTGACTTTTAAAATCTTCCTCAGCAAGACTCAGCCTTCACCAAGTTGGCGTACCAAAAGAGCTTCTTGTCATTTAATACGACTGACAAAGAATCACTGTCAGAGATTTTGTGTCAGTCGAGGCACGTCGAATCAAGACAGCTGGCAGTCCTGCCTCAATCTTGCATATATTTTGAGCCTTCTGGCCCAAGTCTGCGTGTATTTTGAACTTATATGTTCCTTCCTCAAATCTGCGTGTATTTTGAGCATTTTGCCTCAAGTTTGCGTGGATTCTGAAGTTTCATGCCCCATGTCTGCGTGGATTTTGAAGCTTTCTGCCCCAAGTCTGTGTGGATTCTGAAGCTTTTTGCTCCAAGTCTGCGTGGATTCTGAAGCTTCTTGCCCCAAGTTTGCGTGGATTTTAAAGCTTTCTTACCCAAGTCTGCGTGGATTTTGTCTTCAACAAGTCTGCGTGGATTTCATCAAATTGGAGTACGTGGCAGCCATGCCACTGATCTCTCGCCTGCGTGTCCTGTAACTTGCATACGACTCATGCATGATTGCCATGTGTCCAACAGTTACAGGCCACGTCCAGTAACCGCTCACAACCTTGCGTATGTTAGATCCTGCATGATTTTCAACTAGTCACAGGTTGTGAAGACAGTTATCTTTTCAGTTATTTTTGACTCTATAAATAGAGTTCTTTTTCTCATTCATTGTACAGATACATAGTTATCTAAATTACTGTCAAAATTTTGAGAGTTTTTTTCTTCGCATAGTCCAAGGGATAAAGCGATCGTCTTCTAGATCGGATTCCTACAGTTGTAATTTTCCCAGATATACAATAAATAAAGTGAATTTATTTATGGAAAACAAATTGGCGACTCTGCTGGGGAAAACCATCTCTTCTTCTGAGATGGCAACAACTCAATGCGACACTTCGTCAGTCGGCTCGACGAAGAAGGTGATATCGATCCAATTTGATCAACTCGCCTATGAAGAAATACAGCGGGCTAAGGGTGGCAAGCCCACTTCAGCCTCCATCACCACTGCCAAGTCGAAGGGACGCTCTGTCTATGTCCCTAAGAATCAGTTGGCAGCCAATGGTGAAGTCTCTGCCACAGTGTTTACTCCTAACACTAGCAAAGACTCTACTGCAAGCACGCACACTCTTGTGCGCTCAAAGATGACAGCATTCAAAAGTCATGCTGACAGTACTGGCTCCTTAGCTAAGTCTGTTCCAGCGTGCAATCCAGCCTTTAAAAGTCACGCTGACAGTACTGGCTCCTTAGCCAAGTCTGTTTCAGCGTGTAATCTCAATCCCAAAAGTCACGCTGACAGTACTGGCTCTTAGCCAAATCTGTTCCAGCATGCAATCTCACATTCAAAAGTCACGCTGACAGCACTGGCTCCTTAGCCAAATCTGTTCCAGCGTGTATTTCTAAAATCAAAAGTCACGCTAACAGCACTGGTTCTTTAACCAAGCCTGTTTCAGCGTATATTCCATATACATCATCTAAGAAGAATAGCTCTTTAGCTGTCTCTTCTTCTTTGCCAAGTTCTACTAGAACTGGGGGTGGTCTTCCACATAAAGTCCCTTCGAAAAGAAATAACTCTTTAGTTGTTTCTTCTGCTCCTGTAGTTTTTACTTCAGGAACAGCTTTGACTGACAATTTTGTTAGTCAAAGAAAAGAAGATGGTCTTTTGACTACTCTTCCTTCTGGACATTCTATGTCTCAAAACTTGAACAAGTCTAAGAAGAAACATTTCTTAATGTCTTCTTCTACGACTTCTTCGAATTGGGCACAGAATTTGTCTATAAAAGAGGGTCTGTTACCAACTCCTAATCAAGGGGGTGGTTCAACTCTTCCTTCTCTGCAAATATCCAGATCAATGGAAGGAAAACTCCAAGTTTCAAAAATCAATGGGTTACCTCCAACTGATCTAAGAACAAAACTCAATCAAACCCGTTTGGGAAGCACTTCTGGTGTTAAGAAACCACACCAATCGAAAATGAAAATAAAAGATCCGGAGGCAGAGTATGCTAAAAATTATGTGGCTCATATTAATCACTCCCTATATAATCAAGAGCCATCAAGACCCAAGAACCAGAAATATATTCCTAAAAATACACAAAGAGTGTTCTCTGATGTACCTCAGTCGTCACAGACAGATTTACGAGAACACCTTCAACAGAAGAGAAGGAATAATTCTATGACAATGGATCATGCTGAATGTGACTTCCAGCCTAGAGTCATAATTCAATGCAGATGTCAATCAATGGTTCAGGACTATGTTGATCATGAATGTGACTTCCAGCCAAGAGTCACAATGCAATACAGATGTCAAACAAAATGACAATCTGTCTTCAATCAGATTCAGTGTGAACCTATGCCTGATGAAGATGAGCCTTTGTTTGCTTCTGTCAACATGACCTCTCGGGATACTGGGGGTAGAGCTGATAGTCCAGATGGAGTATATAGAGGCACAAGAGCAAGAGTCCTGGCCTCTAGTCAAAGAACTTTGATCTCTGAAGATGATTCTGAATTCCTTGGAGAATCTAACTTTCCACCTCTTCCTACTGGGGGTAGTTCTCCTATAATTGACTTTGATGCACAAAGCAATGATTCAGAACAAACAACATCCACCAGTTCATCAATAATCCCTCGTACAGTCACGACTTATATGGTTGATGGGAATACTGATGAACCTTCTTCTTTCTTGACTCCTCAAGAACAAAGGATTGCTTCTTTAGAACAGCAAATGAAATCCATGGCTGATACTATGAAGTCGATGTATGAACTCATGGCAACTCAGATACAAAATTGACAGACTGTACCAGATGCCATACCAATTGACACTGGTGTAAGTCCAGTACAAGTTCCTCCAGTAGTACAATCCAATACTCCTGGACCAGCTCAACCAAATCCTAGTCTCTCTGGAGCTGGGGGTAGTGCTTATAATGCTGTTCCTTCTCCCAACTATTCTCTACAAGCTACAACTCCACAATCTTTCGGAGTTGTCTCTGAAGAATTGAAGAATCTCAAAACTCAATTCGAGGCATTCAAATAGAAAGATGGTTTACAAAAGTTAGGCATCAAGCAACCTTATCCGATAGAATGGAAGCAAGTATCGTATCCTCCTAAATACAAGCCTCCTACTATCTCATTCTATGATGGAACCACCTCTCCGAGTCAGTTAATTAATCACTTTGAAGTGATGACTGACCAATTGCAACTAAGTGATGCCCTCCTTACTCGGGTGTTTGTTGGATGTCTCAAGGGAACGGCTTATGAATGGTATAGAAGTCTTCCAGATGGGTGTATTACCTCATTTGCCAGTTTCAAACAGATGTTTCTTGAACGGTTCTATGAAGGGCTTAATGACATGACTATGTCTGCTCTTATAAGAATCAAGCAGAAAAATAATGAAACTACAGAGGAATTCATTGAACGGTTTCGAAGAGAAGCTCTGAAGATGCCTCTTGGCACTCCTGATGCTGTCACCATCGACACATACAAATCAAATTTGTTACCAATCATCAGCATGTGGACAGGATCTACTCAATTTCAAGATTGGCCTTCCTTCATAGTCAGTGCCAAAGTCGCAGAAATCAGTGCTGAAACCTTCAAAGGTTTAGGAGTGCAGATGTCTCCTAAAGAAACAGGTCAAAGCAATAATAATAATGCTAAATTCAATAAAAGCAAGGGAAAATAAACTCTTGAAGTTAATCTTCAGAGTAAAGATGCATCGACCGTTCAAACTCCTCCTGCCTCTACAACTCAACAACCAAGAGCACCTCGCCCCAAAGAAGAATACTCTTTTGATGACGACGATGTCCTTGGTATCTTTGAATGTCTGCTGAAAGGTAATAAAATACAATTACCTGAAATTAAGAAACCTGATGAAGCTGGAAAGACGGATCATCCTAAATACTGTCCATACCACAGAATGCTGGGTCATACAATTCGTACATATTATGTACTGAAAGGAAAGATCCAAGAAATGATTAAATCTGGAGCTATCTCCCTTACTCCGAAAGAGAAGACCGTCACCTCCAATGTCGTCTCTATGCAATTTGGAGATTTTCCCCCTCAACTCCTTGAAAGAGGGATCGTTCCTATTCCCAAGGTAACTCTCGAGATAGTGAATATTTCTCCTCCACAGTCTGAAGGATTAGTACCAATTACTATGGAAACAGGAGAAATTATGTAGATTCATCCTGATCTAGTGGCAGATTTCGAATCTCCTCCTCTTCAAAAGATTACTTCCCGAAAGTCCAAGAAGGCTGGAAAGAATAAGTCATGTCATATGACTTCTTTCGGATCTAATCCTGACACAGAGCCAAAAGACAAAGAAGAAGCACTTGCTGGTGCTATTCGAACAGGGAAATCTTATTTAAAGGATTATTCCAAGAATCCTGAGGATACTCCTGATATCCCTCCTGCTGACAAAGATGCTCCTAATGTTCCTCCTGAAGAAGAATCATCCACTGCACATGTTCCTTCTACTGCACCAGTTGAACCTGCTCTTTCTAAGCCTACAGCTCTTGAGAAAGACAAACAACAGGCTCGGTTTGATAAACCAATCAAGAAGTCCCCTCCTCTTGGGCTTCAGAAACCTTATAATTTTGACATTCTAGCTCAACTTGCTAATACTCCAGCTAGAATGTCCCTCTTTGAACTTCTACGTCTTTCCAAAGAGACTCGGGAGACGTTAAGCGAAGCACTTCTTCAAGCAGACTCTTGTCTTGCACAATTAAAGAAGCCAGATGCAGAACCTGCCACTTGATTACATTGCAACAGTGTATTAGAGATTATCCCAAATATCACCTTTACACAAGATGACATGCTACTGGAGGATAATCGACATGATCGGCCTCTCTATTACACCGGTTATATTGATACAATGAAGATAGATCGTATCCTCATTGATCCAGGGTCTGCTATAAGCATAATGCCAAAGAGTCTGTTGGATGAACTAAAAATTCCTCTTCACAAGCTTTCCAAGACGGTTACTACTATCCTGGGATTCAATCAAAGTAGAAGCGAACCCTTGGGAAAGATTCATCTGAAGCTTCAGATAGGCGATTTCAGATCCAAAGTTACTTTCTATGTGATCGAGATTGTAGGATCCTATAATCTTCTTCTGGGGAGGCCCTTTCTTCATGAAAATAATGTGGTGCCTTCTACTCTTCATCAGTGTTTTAAATACATTGACAACAATGGAAGAGTACAAAAGGAAGTTGCTGATATAAACCCTTTCCATGGGGTTGAAGCTTATTTCAATGATTCCCGGATGTACAAAGAAGAGTATACAAGGGTGATACAAGCTATGGAGAAAGAGGATTCACAAAGTGAGACTTTGATAATCTCTGTTAAAGGTCGAACTACTCAGCAATAATCTCCCAAACCCTCTGGAGAAGGACCTTTCATCATTCCAGTAAATGGACGAATCTCTCCATTACCTCAGTCGCCTACTCAAGATACACTGATCATTTCTGTCAGTGGGCGTACTACAATTCCTGTATCTGCACATATGAAATAGGATACTCTGCTAATTCCAGTTGGAGGGCGGATTACTCTTCCATCTCAAGCTTCAAGGGAGCTCACCTCTTCTGAGCCATTTGTTATCGATCTTAATCGAAACAAAGCTTCTTTTCGTTCTTCTTCTCCCCCTTTAGTCATTGATTTGGCTAAGATCTCTAAGGCTCAGCCTTCTTTCAATGTAAATATTGCTGCTTTTAAATTTAATGAAAAATCTTCATCTTTGCAGTATGCTGATGAGTGTAATTATGTTCATAGTTATTTACATTTGTTAGATGACTTGAGCACAATAACCATAGGAGTTGTACAGACTGTTCATACAGATGTATTCCTAGAATCAGTACAATCTTCATACTTTCTAGTTCCCAGCAGAAAGCCAGGAGACATTCCAATATTCTTCTATAAAGGGCACCAAAATCCTTCTAACTCTGAAGATGATGATAAAAACGATGATACTGGAAGATTACAACTACGTCGTTATAGTCAACAATCTAAAGACATCATTAAAAATATGGGCTATGACTTCAGGACTGGCCTCAATAGTGGAAAAGGAAGAAAAATGCCTGTTCGTATTCCTCCTCTGAAATATGGGAGGACGAAATGTGGATTGGGTTATACTGTTCCTATTCCTTTTATCAATATTGTTCATGAAGATCCCGAATCTGACGAAGATAAGAGATCTAATTCTTCTAGTACTACCTCTTGGGATTCCGATACGAGTATCGGTGATTTCTATTGCAACATTCTGTCTTCCAACATGGTTTCCATTGACCGCTCTGAAGAAAGTGATGAAGACGAAGATGAGTTTGAAATCTCACCTGAATCAGAACAATGGGCCCAAAGGTTAGATAATCAATGGGAGTTCCGATTCGAGCAAAAAGAACCTCCGACTGAAGACAAACTTGTTCAAATAGATGTTGGTGAAGAAGGATCTCCTAAACTAATATTCATCAGTGAAAGTCTTTCAGAAACTGATAAGCAAGACATGATTAAACTTATTGGCGAATACATCGATGTCTTCGCTTGGAGTCATGAAGATATGCCAGGACTTGATCCTCAAATCGTAACTCACAAGCTCAATATCTTGCCGAATGCTAAACCGGTCAAGCAACAACAGCGACGATTTCGTCCAGACATTATGGATGCAATTGAAGCTGAAGTCAATAAACTCATGGCCTCTGGGTTTATTCGAGAGGAACAACATCCCGATTGGGTGGCTAATATAGTTCCTGTTCTTAAAAAGACTGGCAAGATCAGAGTTTGCATAGACTTCCGCGATCTCAATGCGGCATGTCCCAAAGACGAATTCCCTCTACCAATCACTGATGTCATGATCGATAATACCTGTGGGTTTGAATGGATGTCATTCATGGACGGGTATTCTGGGTACAATCAGATTAAAATATTTCCAGATGACGAGAAGCACACTTCTTTCAGAACGCCGATTGGTACATACTGTTATACAGTTATGCCATTCGGTCTCAAGAATGCAGGAGCAACTTATCAACGAGCTATGAGCACTATATTCCATAAATATTTACGGAAAATAGTCGAATGCTATGTTGATGATATTGCAGTCAAAAGTCGACAAAAGGAGGATCACATCCAAGATTTGAAGACTATATTTGATCTAATGCGTAAGCATCAATTAAAGATGAACCCTACTAAGTCCTTCTTAGGCATCTCTAGTAGTAAATTTCTCGGCTTCGTCATTACCTCTAAAGGTATACACGTGGATCCCGAGAAGATCAAAGCCATCCAAGAGATGCGTCCTCCATGCACCTTAAAAGAGCTACGAGGATTTCAAGGAAGGATCACTTATATCAGGAGATTCATCTCTAATCTTTCAGGACGCTGCATATCATTCAATAAACTCATGAAGAAAGGTGTTTCTTTCGTCTGGAATGATGAATGTCAGAAAGCATTCGATGATATAAAACAATATCTGATGAGCCCTCCAGTATTGGTACCTTCCGTCTCAGGAATTCTATTTCTCCTATATACTCGAGCAATGAGTCATTCATTGGGTGCATTGCTTGCTCAAAAGAATAAGAATGGTCATGAACAAGCCATTTACTATCTCAGTCGTACTATGACCGGAGCTGAACCTCGATATTCACCGGTTGAAAAAGAATGTCTAGCCTTGATGTTCGCTGTCCAAAAGACACGACATTATATCATTGGTCAGACTATTCATGTCATCTCCAGGATCAATCCTATACGGGTCATAATGAAGAAACCTAGTGTTTTGAATTCTCGATTAGCTAACTGGGGAATCTTACTTGCTCAGTATGATATGCATTATATTCCTCAGAAGTCAGTCAAAGGACAAGCTTTAGCTGATTTTTTGGCTGCTCATTCAATTCCAGAAGATTCAAAACTTTATGATGAAATCCCAGATGAAGTTCTAGATTCAAACTAAATTGCTGAAAAAGATCCTACTTGGCGTCTATTCTTTGATAGAGCTTCAAGAATTGGTCCTAATGGAGACATTGTCGCTGGAGTTAGAATTGTTCTTGTGTCGCCAGAAGGTCTTGCTATCCAAAGAGCTTATTCTCTTGATCAGCCATGTTCAAACAATGTAGCTGAGTATAATGCATTACTCATTGGTCTTCAACTCGCTAAACATCTGAATATTCAACATTTGGAGGCGTATGGAGACTCTAAACTCATTGTCAATCAGATAAGGGGCACTTATGAAGTTCGCCATCAAGATCTGGTTCCTTATCATAGATCGGCTATATCTATGGCTTCTTTATTTGAAGAGTTCTTCATTGAACATGTTAGGCGAGCATGTAACACGGAAGCTGAAGCTCTTGCTAATCTTGTGGCGGTGTTAGTTATTCCAATCAGACGTCAGCAAATGATTGTTGTTGGCAATCGAGAATTATTTCATCTCAAAAATAATCTGACTCTAGGACTTCCAGTCGACATTGAAGAATCAACATCTCATGATGTCAATGCAACAAGAGGATTTGGGTTTAGTCGTAAATCTTTATCATCTTCATCTGATTCTAGCATGGAATTCATCTTCAGTAATTCAGCTGAGACTCAAAATACGGATAAAGATTGGAGACTTCCTTTCTTAGACTTCGTATTGTATGATATTCTTCCAGATAATCCGAGTGAGGCAGCATCTATCAGACGACGGTCACTCAGATTCTATTACAATCATACCACAAAAACCTTATATCGTCGAGCTTATGATGGTTTACTTCTTCGATGTGTTGCCGGTGATGAGGTTCAACAAATTATTCGCGAAGCACATGATGGAATTTGTGGAGCACATCAGCCTGGACCAAAACTTCAAGACCGTATTCGACGTATGGGTTATTACTGGCCCACTATGGTATCAGATGCCATCGAATATGCGAGGAAGTGTAAAGCTTGTCAAATCTATGCGGATTTTATTCATCAACCCTCGGAATTTCTGCATCCGACAGCAGCATCATGGCCCTTCGAAGCTTGGGGCATGGATATTATTGGTCCAATCAATCCGCCATCATCAAAAGGTCATCGGTTTATTCTCGCAATAACCGATTATTTCTCTAAATGGACTGAAGCTATTCCGTTATCTGAAGTCAAGACGTCTAATGTTATCAACTTTATCAAGCATCATGTCATCTACAGATTTGGTGTTCCCAGACGCATTATTCATGATAATGGTCCACAGTTCGTCAGCCAGAAATTTACTCGATTCTGTGATGATCATCGGATCAACAATGTGGCTTCTACCGCATATAATCCGGCAGCTAATGGATTAGCAGAAGCTTTCAACAAGACCATCATCAAACTCTTAAAGAAGTTTGTTTCTACTAACAAACGTAATTGGAGTGAAAAACTTGGTGAGTGTTTATGGGCTTACCGTACTACAGTTCGTAATGCCACTAAATATACACCTTTCTCTCTAGTGTACGGTTGTGAAGCTGTTCTTCCATTAGAGATTCAAATTCCTTCTTTAAGGATAGCAATCGCTAATGAACTCACTGCCAAAAATAATGATCGTCTTCGACTTCAGGAATTAGAAGCTCTGGATGAAAAGCGATTATCTGCTCAACAGAATATTGAATTCTATCAAGCTAGAATCTCAAGAGCTTTTAATAAGAAAGTCAGAGTTCAAGCGTATCAAAAAGGAGAACTTGTTCTAACAGTCAGACGTCCTATGACTATGGCTCATATGAGCAAGGGTAAATTTGACGCAAAGTGGGAAGGTCCTTATGTCGTGAGCAGAGTTTTCTCAAATGGAGCCTATCAACTCTCAGAACTGGATGGTCGAAAAGTTATGATACCTATTAATGGCAAATTCCTTAAAAAGTATTATGTATAAATATAAATGCTTGTAAATCATTAGACAAGTTCATGTTCAGAAATAAAATTTTTATTTTATTTTAATCATGAATGATAGTACATGATTTTAAGGAAGATCACTATCATCCTTCTCTACATTTAGACGCGGGCCACTGCCGTCCTTCTCGAAAACACGGTCAGCAAAAGAGCCGAGAACCTCCTTGCTGGAACCCACGAGGAACTTGTAAGCGGCCATCCTCATGGCTTCTTCTTCTTCAGTCCTTCCTGGTTCAAGCAGGAAGTCCAAAATGTCCCTTGGTGGTTTGGGTGCAGACGAACCTTCGCCTGCTTCTACTTCCTTCGGCTGAACTGGATCGACAGGGCGTTCTCCAGTGCCCTTCTGAATCTTCGGGACGATTTCAGCCTTCTTGGATGCTTCTTCAGACGACATTTTTATGTTGAAGAATAGAAGTGTTCGTTCTTGTCAGAATTCTGCTATATTTATAAGCAGAAGTTCTTCAAATAACGAAGCGTCACATTTATTTGACGGTTCGTCCATTCATTAAGCAGAGTAAGGTTGTATGATCTTGATTGGCCAACAAAGACAATCTGGCTTCCGGAAGATCAAATTGAGGGAATTGTACATGAGATAGATCATGCTTAAATGAGAAACTCCAATGCCCTTCATAATCTGCTTCTTCGCTTCGGATGTTCACTACAAAAAATAAAAGAAGACAAAGTCAGATATATCTATGTCTATGCATGTATTACACTATTTTTGGATATACTACCATGACATGCTGAGTGATTTATTCATGCAGATGATTAATTCACGCAAAGTCCAGACAGATTAGGATGAAAGTCACGCATCATTGTCAGAATCACATTTAAGTGAAAATGACAAAAACACGCTGACAGATCAAGACTAATCTATCCAGAGGATGACTCTCAGAAGTTTGCGTGAATAATTCAAACATTGACATCTCTGCCAACATGTGAAAAATCACGCAGAATCATCATGAAGTCTACGTGACTAATTCAAGCATTGACATCTCTGCCAACATGTGAAAAAAAATCATCACGCAGAGTCATCATGAAAGCTGCGTGACTATTTCAACATGGACATTTCTGCCAGCATGAAAAGTCACACCGAGTCATGAGAGTCATGATCCTTTGTGTGAAACACAGAGCTTCGTAAACACGAAGATGTGAAGTATGGCTGACCCTAAAGAGGGGGCATACTTTATTAATATCCTTTGCCCTAAGAAGGGGGGATATATTTCTGAAGTTTATTGTTTTAAGATCCTAAAAATTCTATGTGGAGCTCATCTTCATCAAAGTCGTCTTCAAACAGTTCATGCCCCCATCACTTACGATGCATAGGAGCTTGTGGGATTTCTTGTCGAGGAAGCCTGTCAGTAGTGGCATGCGAAGAAGTCGCAGGGGCTTCCCCCTTGGCTTGAGCATCAGCCTTCTTGGGAGCCATTGTTGTTGAAAAGGGGAAGAAGGAGTTCGTCGGGGAAGAAGGAGTTCGTCGGGGAAGAAGGAGTTCGTCGGGGAAGATGAAGTTCTCTTCTGTGGATTCTCTCTTTCAAATACAAGTAAAGAAGGAAAGAAGTAATCTATGGCTTATTTATAGGTTCATGAAGGATTCCAAACGGCATATCATTATTTGCCTTGATTTAGGCGCTTGATACGGGATCCTAACTGCACAGAATCCCAACAGTCCAATCATTTAGGAATAAATATCTCTTTAAAGGTCATCTCAGCATGACTAAATTTATTTTTTTTCATCTTGATTTCAAAGTATTTTGAAATAATTTATCATTTTTCGAAAACTTCGAAGGGGGTTTTGTAGGCCTTAAAAAATGAAAGTCACGCTGAGTTTATCAGAACTGAGTCTCAAAGTCACGCTGAGTTGATCAGGACAATATTAAAAAAAATCACGCTGGAAGACAGCTCATCATTTGTCAGAAATGTTATTATGACTGACAGCACGACAGTCGAAGAATGTCTTCTCGTATGCCACGTATGCACGAAACTCGAGAGATCACAGCCGACTATTGCGTGACTTTTGAAATCTTCCTCAGCAAGACTCAGCCTTCACCAAGTTGGCGTACCAAAAGAGCTTCTTGTCATTTAATGCGACTGACAAAGAATCACTGTCAGAGATTTTGTGTCAGTCGAGGCACGTCGAATCAAGACAGCTAGCAGTCCTGCCTCAATCTTGCGTATATTTTGAGCCTTCTGGCCCAAGTCTGCGTGTATTTTGAACTTATATGTTCCTTCCTCAAATCTGCGTGTATTTTGAGCTTTTTGCCTTAAGTTTGCGTGGATTCTGAAGTTTCATGCCCCATGTCTGCGTGGATTTGGAAGCTTTCTGCCCCAAGTCTGTGTGGATTCTGAAGCTTTTTGCTCCAAGTCTGCGTGGATTCTGAAGCTTCTTGCCCCAAGTTTGCGTGAATTTTGAAGCTTTCTTATCCAAGTCTGCGTGGATTTCGTCTTCAACAAGTCTGCGTGGATTTCATCAAATTGGAGTACGTGGCAGCCATGCCACTGATCTCTCGCCTGCGTGTCCTGTAACTTGCACACGACTCATGCATGATTGCCATGTGTCCAACAGTTACAGGCCACGTCCAGTAACTGCTCACAACCTTGCGTATGTTAGATCCTGCGTGATTTTCAACTAGGCACAGGCTGTGAAGACAGTTATCTTTTCAGTTATTTTTGACTCTATAAATAGAGTTCTTTTTCTCATTCATTGTACAGATACATAGTTATCTAAATTACTGTCAAAATTTTGAGAGCTTTTTTTCTTCGCATAGTCCAAGGAATAAAGCGAGCGTCTTCTAGATCGGATTCCTGCAGTTGTAATTTTCCCAGATACACAATAAATAAAGTGAATTTATTTATGGAAAACAATGATCATCTTCTTCATCTTGTTTCTTGAAAGTCGCTTCACAAGAACATGAGTAAGTGACTGACATAAGCTCGTTGTTCCTCTTATCCTTACGTTGTGTTCTTTTACGAATACCAAATCCAGTGTTTGCAGCATATTCTTTATAGGAATCTTTCGCTTATTCAACGTATTTGAAGACCTTTTCCACCCATAACTCTTTTCTATTTTCGATCTTTGTTGGTGTCAATGCTTTATCGAAAACTTATTTTTCAACATTTTCTCCCACTCCAATGGATTGTGCATCAAGACTTGTCATTGAGAACCCTAACTCAATTTGAAAAATAAAAATAAATCAGTTGAGAACCATAAATGTAAGTATTGGAAAAGAAAAAAAGAATTAGTATAATCCCGTACCTTTCTGATCGGAAGAAAGAAGGACGAGAGGTCTTTCCCCGCAGTTTTGTGAAAGAATGAAGAGGCCGAAGAAAATGAGCCGATCAGAAGTTGTCGTATTCTCTCTCTCTCTTCAGGCCGCCCGAGTATTTGTTTAAACCCTCCCGTTCAACTGAACCATGTTTAAACCCACCCGTCTAACTGAACCATGTTTAAACCCCCCTTCACATCGGACGGTCTTTCTTATTCAGATCAGACGGTTCCAATTAAGTTGGTTTTGAGGGGGCTTTCTAAGGTGGGCTTTTGATTTGCTTCCATATATATATATATATATATATATATATATATATATATATATATATTATCATTTTCTCTGTGCAGCTGACCAACATGAGCTTCATGCAGCTCATAAACTTCCCCTCCATGCTAGCCATGCAAAGCTATACGCCCATATTCTGTTATTTCTGAAACATAATTAGATGGAAAAATGATCAGAATTTAAGAGATCACTTGCAAAAAAATTTGTTTTCTATTCTGATAAAACAACTGCCGGACGTAGAGATCTTCTTGCAAATGAATTTGCTCTCTATTCTGACTATGTAGGATTTTGAAGAATAATTGCAAATAAATTTTCTCTCCTAATTTTCTTAAGTTGGAACTTCAGAGATTCCTGCAAACGAGTTTGCTCTCCAGAATTACCTAAATTGAGTTTCAGCATTTTTACAATTCCTGCGAACGAGTTCGCTCTTGAAAAATGTCTTAACTGAGTTTTATGATTTTGGAGATTAGGCAAACAAGTTTGCCCTCCAAAATATTATGTAGCCCACCATGAAGAAGAAGAAGAAGAAGAAGAAGAAGAAAGAAAGAAAGAAAGAGAAGATTTCAACAGCCCTACTGAGGTGATAAGAATCACCGTTACTCAAAATAAGATCCGTATATATGCGATCTGCTTCCAAGAACCAGCAAGTTCTCAATGAACTTCTGGAATGCTCGCTAGTCAACTTTTTTGACTCAAATGGGCTTTCTGAACTCAACGGGCTCCCTTTGCATTCTACTTTGGTATCTCTTACAAAGGAGGCTAGGGGACTCTATTTATAGTAGAGTGAGACTTCACATTTTCTCCTATCCGATGTGGGACTAAAATACCAGTACTCAAAAATATACTTTGATATTTTAGATTATCCCACAATCAGCATAGTTGTGTGCTAATCCATGCCTACTCTCCGAAGATGCCCGTGCATGCACGAGACATCCTGAAGTCCATGTCCTAGTTCGAATGGCAAAAAGCAACTTTGCTTCCTTGTTGGAGAATCCTTTATTCATCTAGGTAAATACCCCCACATGGCACCCACATGTGCCCCACCATACCCCATGTGCATACCTCAATACATGCAAAAAAATATATTGAGATACTTGGTGGTGTAGCCAATGTGGAACTATTTTACCCTAGTCCAAAGGCAAAAACACCAATAATTTTCTACATATCTCAATGTAGGTTGAGCGTTTCCTACAGTAACTGTCCATCATGCAATAGGATAGATGTCGCTACGACTTGAATCTTCATGCATGGGTTAAATAAAAATATGATACAAGAATAAATTAAGCCTTGAATTCTGCAACATTACTGCAATTCTTCCCGCTCACATAATGACATCAACTGTGCTTCTGGCTGCACATTAAAGGTCCTATGCCAGCCTGGTTTCAGTATATGTAACTTGGATGTCTACAAGGTTTCCCTCAAGAGACGGCCTATATCTCTATTTGTACACTCTAGGTGAGTTCTTTTAAAAAGTCCTGGCATGAAGCATTTTTCTTTCTTACGGTGCTACGTCGCTATCAAACGACCCAAAGTCAAAAAACTGCCTCATGTGGTGTCATATCACTGTAGCATGAGGAATAACCTCTTTGTAGTGCCAAACTACCCAGCATGAAGCCTTTCGCTTCCTTGCGGTGTTACGCCACTATGACATGGCTCGCGAAGCCGAGGCTTTACCCTTTATAGGTACCTCATGTGGTGTTACACCACTGTAACATGAGTCACAACTCTTTGTAGTGCTGCCTACCACTCTTTATTTTACAACATTAGGCTAACTTGTCTATGTGCGGTGCTATGCCACTATGACTTAGCCCAAAGTCGAGGCTTTACCCTCAATAGGTACCTCATGTGGTGTCACCCCACTGTAGCATGGAGTACTACGCTCCTTTGTAGTGTTGTGCTACCCGTACTTCTTGTAAAGCACATCGGACATCCCAAATGCCCGAGAACTCATTAAGGCTTCCAAGCCATCCTCTCACAGGACTTTGTTCTCTACAATGAACAAATAGTAGACAATAGTAGTTTTGGATCCATAACCCCACAATGTCCCATAATACTGCCCATTGACAGTGGTTTTGGGTCCATAACCCCGCAATGTCCCATAGGACTGCCCACTGACAGTTATTCTGGGTCTATAATCCCGTAATATCCTAATGGACTGCCCACTGTACCTGATATTCTTCTAGTCAATGGTCCTTCCTTGAACCAAAAGCTAGATGCCTGGTATATATTTTTTTGAACCAATCAGCATAAAACTTTATGGTAGAATTGTAGAGACACGGTATAAGAGGTTCGCCAAGCCCATTTTCTTGCTAGTTTTTGACTAGCTGGCGCTTGAGGCCTTTGTGAACAGATCCATCAGATTCTCTGACTCCTATTACAAGAAACAAGGTATCTTACAATGGTAAAAAATTATTGCAAAAATAATATAACCCGTTGTAAAATTAATTAGCAAGAGTTATTGGAACCATTGTAAATTCAAGCGTTGCATATTCCTCTTACAACAGTTATATGATGTTTTTGCAACGTTTCTATAAATAGTTGAAAATAATGTATTATGCAACGGATCTCATGTTAATACGTAACGGTTACATTACGTTGTCAATAATATATTTGGCAATGATTAACAAACCAATGCAAATATTAAGTAATGCACGATGGTTGATAACTGTCGCCTAAAATGTTTCATGCATTGGTTAAAAAATGTTGTGGATAATAGAAAATAGTTAATATCAAGTACTTTTTTATGCCAGTAGGGCTCGAACATTCGAACTCCTAGATTGCATGCCTCCTCTCTACCACTAGGCTAGAGGCTCATTTGCATGTAAATACTTATATATATAATATATATGTCCTGATATCATTTTCATCAATCGAAGATTTTGGATCGATGTTAAATATTAATTATCTAATATTTTTTGTTAGCGAACAAGGAACCAATTAATACGAGTAATTCTAATGCTTAAATCCTTATCGTGTATAAAAAATTCAAATTAGACATTGAATTTGCAACGACTATAAATAAGAGATCAATATTTTTGTAATAGTTATTTATTCTTTTGACAATAGTTATCATAAACTTTGTTATTTAACAAAATATTACAACTAGTAGCATAAATCCTTGTACAGTGATTACAAATAATAAGCCCACTCACAACATATGGCAAAAATTATTGCACAATTGTTGCTAACAATGAGCCTTTTTATAAGGCTTTATGTAATCATTGCAAAATATTAATAAATTTGTAACAAATACGTAAAACCCTTACATAACCATTGTCTATTCAACTCACTTTGACAATACTTTCATAAAACTGTTGCTTGACCGTTGTAAAAAAGAAAAACATTTAGCAAGCGTTTATGAACCGTTGTAAAAAGTGTATTAGGCAATGATTAATCTCTAACCATTGAAAATATATTTAATTTAGCAGCAGTTATTTCAACTATTATATAACTATTATAAATTATAGCTTTAGCAACTTCCATATAAGCATTGCGCTAAAATCATTGCAAAATAGGGGTATTTTTTGTAGTGTCTGAACACTAACCATTGTAATGATCCATGCTTGATACACTCATTTAGTGTCCTAGTTGCACAATCCTTTTCTTATCATTAAAGAGATCATCCGATGGCACTACTGTAGTGCGATATATTGGCATTACCCGAATTTGTGCACCAACCACAGGAAGGTTGTATCTGATTGTCGTAGTACATCGACAACACCCAAATTTGTGTACCAACCACAGAAAGATCCTTTCTGAGGTCATGAAGCCATTCTGCTTTATACCTGATGTAATTCTGCATCATCCGCTACAACTAATAGAACTCAGATTCCATAGTGAGAGAAAGGTCTGCTTCTTCGACTTTCTCGATATAGCAGCACTACCCATGGATTTGCTTCTTTGACTTTCTCGATATAGTAGAACTATCCATGTAGAAGATTTAACTTCTTCTCTCTCTTATTCTGAGCACCAACTGGCATCACTGAAGCCTTCTACCCCTGTAGGGTAACCGCTATAGTGCATTCTTTTGAGTTTCTGAGAGATATCTCATTAATCTCTTCATAGCTTTCCAAAGATCAACACTTGGATTGCTCGTGCATCGACTCTTCATATATATAGCAAAAGCTATGTCAGGTCTGGTGGTACTTGTAGCCTATATCAAACTTCAGATGATGCTCGAGAACACCAATTGTCTGACGCTTCTCCAGGATCTTGCTTCAACTTTTGATCACACTTTCAAGGAGTATTAATCCCTGAAAGATCCTGATATCCATAGCGTGTGAGCAACTTTCCATGTAGTGAGCTTGTGACAGAGCAAGCTCAACTTCTGTCTAAATTATTTAAATTCCCAGGATGACATTTACATCTTCAATGTCCTTCATACTTAATCTGGACGTGAGCAACATCTTTGTTCAAGTGATACATCATTATGTCGTCCACATAGTGACATACGATGACTCCTCTATTATCATCAAACTTCTTGTAATTATACTTAACAGTCTCGCTAACCCAGTAGCCTTTTGACCTAATAACCTAGTCAAACTTCTCGAGCCACAGATTGGGAGTGTACTTCAAAGTGCACATAGAATTCACCAACTTGCAGATCTTTTCTTTGAGACCCTGAACAACAATCTATCTGGCTGTTGTATGTGAATCTCTTCTATCATTTTTCTATCCAAAAATAATGTCTAGACATCCATCTGATGATAGAACGACTTATGAATAGCCTCCACGACGTCACCATCGTCATCCTGATAGTTGACATCTTAGTTACTAGAGCAAATGTATCAACCTCATTTATCTCCTATTCTTGAAGAAACCCTCATGGCAACCAGCCTAGCCTCCACCTCATCATTAGTTCCTTCGTCTTTTATCTTCTTCTTCTCAAAGATTCAATAGGTTTTGCTCCTTTAAGCAGATTAACTTGTAGGCCTCAAAAATGAAGTCACGCTGAGTTGATCAGAACAAGTCACGCAGAGTGATCCGAGAAGCAGCACAAAAGATACGCTAAGTTCTGCCTGGCCATCTCCTTTAGAAGTCATACAGAGACAGCTCAGCCATACGTCAGAATCATAATGACTGACAACACAACAGTCGAGAAACGTCTTCTCGTATGCCACGTATGCACAGAACTCGAGAGATCACAGCCGTCTTTTGCAATCTTCCTTAGCAAGACTCACTCTTCACCAAGTTGGCGTGACTTTGGGTCTTACCTTCATTTAATGCGGCTGACAATATAATCAATGTCAGAGATTTTGTGTCAGACGAAGCGTGCCAAATCAAGACAGCTGGCGGTTTGCATGGATTCTGAACCTTCTCCTTCATCAAAACATTGCGTGACTTTTGAGTTATTCTTCTCAAAGCCTGCGTGAATTCTGAAGTATTCTTCTTCAAAGCTTGCGTGGATTTCGCCTTCAACGAGTCTGCGTCAACGAATCTGCGTGGATTTTTTTTGCCTTCAGCAAGTCAGCGTGGATTTTATTTCAACTGGAGTACGTGGCAGCCATGCCACCGATCTCTCTCTCGCGTGCCCAGTAACTTGCACACGACCCATGCACTGATGCCATGTGTCCAACAGTTACGGGCCACGTCCAGTAACTACTCACTAACCCTGCGTGTATTTAGAGTCTGCGTGACTTTTCAAGTGCACCAGTGGTGAGGTAGTTATCTTTTCAGTTATTATTTTTGACTCTATAAATAGAGTTCTTTTTCTCATTCATTGTACAGATACATTGATATCTACTGTCAAAATTTTGAGAGCTTTTCTTCTTCGCATAGTCCAAGGGATAAAGCGATCGTCTTCTAGATCGGATTCCTACAGTTGTAATTTTCCCAGAAACACAACAAATAAAGAGAATTTCTTTATGGAAAACAAATTGACGACTCTGCTGGGGAAAACCATCTCCTCTTCTGAGATGGTAACAACTCAATGCGACACTTCGTCAATCGGCTCGACGAAGAAGGTGATGACGATCAAATTCGATCAACTCGCCTATGAAGAAATGCAGCGGGCTAAGGGTGGCAAGCCCACTCCAGCCTCCATCATCACTACCAAGTCGAAGGGACACTTTGTCTATGTCCCTAAGAATCAGTTGGCAGTCAATGGTGAAGTCTCTGCCACAGTGTCTACTCCTAACACTGGCAAGAACTCCACTGCAAGCACGCACACTCTTGTGCGCTCAAAGATGACAGTAACTAAAAGTCACGCTGACAGTACTGGCTCCTTAGCCGAATCTGTTCCAGCGTGTAAATTCAACTCTAAAAGTCACGCTGACAGTACTGGCTCCTTAGCCGAATCTGTTCCAGCGTGCAAATTCAACTCTAAAAGTCACGCTGACAGTACTGGTTCCTTAGCCGAATCTGTTCCAGCGTGCAAATTCAACTCTAAAAGTCACGCTGATAGTACTAGCTCCTTAGCCAAATCTATTCCAGTGTACAATCCCACATTCAAAAGTCACGCTGACAGTACCGGCTCCTTAGCCAAATCTGTTCCAGCGTGTAATTCTAAAATCAAAAGTCACGCTAACAGCTCTGGTTCTTTAGCCAAATCTGTTTCAGCGTGTATTTCATCAGAGAAGAATAGCTCCTTAGTTATCTCTTCTTCTTCACCGAGTTCTACTAGAACTGGGGGTGGTCTTCCATACAAAGTCCCTTCGAAAAGGAATAACTCTTTAGTTGTTTCTTCTGCTCCTGTAGTTTTTACTTCAGGAACAGCTTTGACTGATACTTTTGTTAGTCAAAGGAAAGGAGATGGTCTTTTGACTACTCTTCCTTCTGGACATTCTATGTCTCAAAATCTGAATGAGTCTAAGAAGAAACATTCCTTAATGTCTTCTTCTTTGATTTCTTTAAATTGGGCACAGAATCTGTCCATTAAAGAGGGTCTGTTACCAACTCCTAATCAAGGGAGTGGTTTAACTCTTCCTTCTCTGCAAATATCCAGATCAATGGAAGGGAAACTCCATGTTTCCAAAATTAATGTGTTACCTTCCACTGATTTAAGAACAAAACTCAGCACTTCTGGTGTTAAGAAATCATACCAATTGGATATGAAGATAAAAGATCCAGATGCAGAGTATGCAAGAAATTATGTGGCTCACATTAATCACTCTTTGTATAATCAAGAGCCATCAAGATCCAAGAACAGGAAGTATACTCCTTAATCTTCACAAACAGATTTACGGGAATATCTTCAACAGAAGAGAAGGAGTAATTCTATATCAAAGGAACATGCTGAATGTGACTTCTATCCAAGAGTCATAATTCAGTGCAGATGTCAATCAACAGTTCAAGACCATGGTGATCATGAATGTGACTTCCAGCCAAGAGTCACAATGCAATGCAGATGTCAAAATAAACGACAGTCTGTCTTCAATAGGATTCAGTATGAACCTATGCCTGATGAAGATGAGCCTTTGTTTGCCTCTGTCAACATGACTTCTCGGGACACCGGGGGTAGAGTTGATAGTCCAGATGGAGTATATAGAAACACCAGAGCAAGAGTCCTGGCTTCTAGTCAAAGAAATTTGATCCCTGAAATTGATTCTGAATTTCTTGGAGAATCTAACTTCCCACCTCTTCCTACTGGGGGTAATTCTCCTATAGTTGACTTCGATACACGAAGCAATGATTCAGAGTATACAACATCCACTAGTTCATCAACAATCCCTCATACAGTCACGACTTACATGGTTGATGGGAATATTGATGAACCTTCTTCCTCCTTGACTCCTCAAGATCAAAGAATTGCTTCTTTGGAACAGCAAATGAAGTCTATGACTGACACAATGAAGTCGATGTATGAACTCATGACAGCTCAGTTACAAAATCGACAGACTGTATCAGATGCCATACCAGTTGATACTGATATAAGTCCAGTGCAAGTTCCTCCAGCAGTACAATCCAATACTCCTGGACCAGCTCAACCAAATCCTAGTCTCTCTGGAGCTGGGGGTAGTGCTTACAATACTGTTCCTCCTCCCAACTATTCTCTACAAGCCATAACTCCACAATCTTCGGGAGTTGTCTCTGAAGAATTGAAGAATCTCAAAACTCAATTCGAGGCATTCAAACAGAAGGATGGTTTACAAAGGTTAGGCATCAAGCAGCCTTATCCGATAGAATGGAAGCAAGTATCATATCCTCCTAAATACAAGCCTCCTACTATCTCATTCTATGATGGAACCACTTCTCCAAGTCAGTTTATCAATCACTTTGAAGTGATGACTGATCAACTACAACCAAGTGATGCCCTCCTTACTCGGGTATTTATTGGATGTCTCAAGGGAACAGCTTATGAATGGTATAGAAGTCTCCCAGATGGGAGTATTACTTCATTTGCTGGTTTCAAACAGATGTTTCTTGAAAGGTTCTATGAAGGGCTTAATGACATGACTATGTCTGCTCTTATTAGAATCAAGCAGAAAAATAATAAATCTACAGAGGAATACATTGAAAGGTTTCGAAGAGAAGCTCTGAAGATGCCTCTTGGGACTCCTGATGCTGTCACCATTGACACGTGCAAATCAAACTTATTGCCAATCATCAGTATGTGGACAGGGTCCACTCAATTTCAAGATTGGCCTTCCTTCATAGTCAGTGCCAAAGCTGCAGAAATCAGTGCTGAAACCTTCAAAGGTTTAGGAGTGCAGATGACTCCTAAAGAAACAAGACAAGGTGCTAACAATAAAAATAATGCTCGCAAAGGAAAAGAAACTCTTGAAGTTAATCTTCAGAGCAAAGATGCATCAAATGTTCAAACTCCTGCCTCTACAACTCAACAATCAAGAACACCTCGCCCCAGAGAAGAATATTCTTTTGATGACGACGATATCCTTGGTATCTTTGAATGTCTGCTGAAAGGTAATAAAATACAATTACCAGAGATCAAGAAACCTGATGAAGCTGGTAAGACAGATCATCCCAAATACTGCCCATATCACAGAATGCTGGGTCACACAATTCGTACATGTTATGTATTGAAAGGAAAGATCCAAGAAATGATTAAATCTTGAGCTATCTCTCTTACTCCAAAAGAGAAGACCGTCACCTCCAACGTCGTCTCTATGCAATTTGGAAATTTCTCTTCTCAACTCCTTGAAAGTAGGATTGTTCCTATTCCTAAGGCAACTCTTGACATAGTGAATCTTCCTCCTCCACAGTCTGAAGGATTAGTGCCAATCACTTTGGAAATAGGGGAAATCATGTAGATCCATCCTGATCTAGTAGCAGATTTTGAATCGCCTTCTCCTCAAAAGATTTCTTCTCAAAAATCCAAGAAGGCTGGAAAGATCAAGTCATGTCATATGACTTCTCTTGGGTCTACCTCTGACACAGAGCCAAAAGACAAAGAAGAAGCACTTGTTAGTGCTACTCGAATGGGGAAACCTTACCTAAAGGATTATTCTAAAAATCCTGAAGATCCTACTGATATCCCTTCAGATGCTAAAGATGTTCCTAACGTTCCTCCTGAAGAAGAATTATCTACTGAACATGTTCCTCCCAAGCCTACGGCTCTGGAGAAAGACAAACAACAGGCTCGGTTTGATAAGCCAATCAAGAAGTCTTCTCCTCTTGGACTTCAGAAGCCTTACAACTTCGACATTTTGGCTCAACTTGCTAATACTCCAGCTAGAATGTCCCATTTTGAACTTCTACGTCTTTTCAAAGAGACTCGAGAGACGTTAAGTGAAGCACTTCTACAAGCTGACTCATGTCTTGCACAATTGAAGAAGCCGGATGCAGAACCTGCCACTTGCTTACATTACAACAGTATACTGGAGATTATCCCAAATATCACCTTTACACAAGATGACATGTTACTGGAGGATAATCGACATGACCGACCTCTCTACTACACTGGTTATATCGATACGATGAAGATAGATCGTATCCTCATTGACCCAGGGTCTGCTATAAGCATAATGCCAAAGAGTTTGTTGGATGAACTAAAAATTCCTCTTCACAAGCTCTCCAAGATGATTACTACTATCTTGGGATTCAATCAAAGCCGAAGTGAGCCTTTGGGAAAGATTCATCTAAAGCTTCAGATAGGCGATTTCAGATCTAAAGTCACTTTCTATGTGATCGAGATCGCGGGATCCTATAATCTTCTTCTGGGGAGGCCCTTTCTTCATGAAAATAATGTGGTGCCCTCTACTCTTCATCAATATTTTAAATACATTGATAACAATGGAAGAGTACAAAAAGAAGTTGCTGATATAAATCCCTTCCATGGGGTTGAAGCTTATTTCAATGATTCCTGAATGTACAAAGAAGAGTATACAAGGATCATACAAGCTATGGAGAAAGAAGATGCACAAAGTGAGACTTTAATAATCCCTGTTAAAGGTCGAACTACTCAGCAACCATCTCCTAAACCCTCTGGAGAAAATTCTTTCATCATTCCAGTGAGTGGACGGATCTCTCCGTTACCTCAATCATCTACTCAAAATACACTGATCATTCCTGTCAGTGGGCGTACTACAGTTCCTGTACCTTCACAAGATACTCTGCTAATTCTAGTTGGAGGGCGGACTACTCTTCCTACTCAAACTTCAAGGGAGCTCACCTCTTCTGAGCCATTTGTTATCGATCTTAATCGAAACAAAGCTTCTTCTTCTTCTCCCCCTTTAGTCATTGACTTGGCTAAAATCTCTAAGGCTCACCCTTCTCCCAATGTAAATATTGCTGCTTTTACATTTAATGAAAAGTCTCCACATTTGCAGTACGTTGATGTGTGTAATTATGTTCATAGTTATTTACATCTGTTAGATGACTTGAACACAATAACCATAGGAGTTGTACAGACTATTCATACAGATGTATCTCTAGAACCTGTACAATCTTCATACTTTCTAGTTCCCAGCAGAAAGCCAGGAGACATTCCAATATTCTTCTACATAGGGCCTCAAAATCCTTCTGATCTTGAAGATGATGACAAAAATGATGATACTGGAAGATTACAACTACGCCGTTATAGTCAGCAATCTAAAGACATCATCAAAAATATGGGCTATGACTTCAGGACTGGCCTCAATAGTGGAAAAGGAAGAAAAATGCCTGTTCGTATTCCTCTTCTGAAATATGGAAGGACAAAATGCAGATTGGGCTATATTACTCCTACTCCTTTCATCAATATTATCCATGAAGATCCTGAGTCTGACGAAGATAAGAGATCTGATTCTTCTAGTACCACTTCTTGGGATTCCGATACGAGTATCGGTGACTGCTATTGCAACCTTCTGTCTTCCAACATGGTTTCTATTGACCATTCTGAAGAAAGTGATAAAGACGAAGAAGAGTTTAAAATCTAACCTGAATCAGAACAGTGGGCCCAAAGATTAGATAATCAATGGGAGTTCCGTTTCGAGCAAAAAGAACCTCTGACTGAAGATAAACTTGTTCAAATAGATGTTGGTGAAGAGGGATCTCCTAAACCAATATTCATCAGTGAAAGTCTTTCCGAAAATGATAAGAAAGACATGATCAAACTCATTCGTGATTACATCGATGTCTTTGCTTGGAGTTATGAAGATATGCCAGGGCTTGATCCTCAAATTGCAACTCACAAACTCAACATCTTGCCGAATGCTAAACCGGTCAAACAACAACAACGACGATTTCGTCCAGACATCATGGATGCAATTGAAGCTGAAGTCAATAAACTCATTACCTCTGGGTTTATTAGAGAGGAACAACATCCTGATTGGGTGGCTAATATTGTTCCTGTTCTTAAAAAGACTGGCAAGATCAGAGTATGCATAGACTTTCGCGATCTCAATACGGCATGTCCTAAAGACGAATTCCCTCTACCAATCACTGATGTCATGGTTGATAATACCTGTGGATTTGAACGAATGTCATCATGGACGGGTATTCTGGGTACAATCAGATCAAAATATTCCCAGAAGACGAGAAGCACACTTCTTTCAGAACGCCGATTGGTACATACTGTTATACAGTTATGCCATTCGGTCTCAAGAATGCAGGAGCAACTTATCAACGAGCTATAAGCACTATATTCTGTGAACATTTGCGGAAAATAGTCGAATGCTATGTTGACGATATTGCAGTCAAAAGTCGACAAAAGGAGGATCATATCCAAGATTTGAAGACTATATTTGATCTAATGCGTAAGCATCAATTAAAGATGAACCCTACTAAGTCCTTCTTAGGCGTCTCTAGTGGTAAATTTCTCGGCTTCGTCATTACCTCTAAAGGTATACACGTGGATCCCGAGAAGATCAAAGCCATCCAAGAGATGCGTCCTCCACGCACCTAAAAAGAGCTACAAGGATTTTAAGGAAGAATCGCTTATATCAGGAGATTCATTTCTAATTTATCAGGACACTACAGACCATTCAACAAACTTATGAAGAAAGGTGTCTCTTTTGTCTGGAATGATGAATGTCAGAAAGCATTCGATGATATAAAATAATATCTAATGAGCCCTCCAGTATTGGTACCTTCCGTCTCAGGAATACCGTTCCTCCTCTATACTCGAGCAATGAGTCATTCATTGGGTGCATTACTCGCTCAAAAGAATCAAAATGGCCATGAATAAGCCATTTATTATCTCAGCCGCACTATGACCGGAGCTGAACCTCGATATTCACCGGTTGAAAAAGAATGTCTAGCCTTGATGTTTGCTGTCCAAAAGACACGTCATTATATCATTGGCCAGACTATTCATGTCATCTCCAGGATCAATCCTATACGGATCATGATGAAGAAACCCAGTGTTTTGAATTCTCGATTGGCTAACTGGGGAATCCTACTTGCTCAGTATGACATGCACTATATTCCTCAGAAATCAGTCAAAGGACAAGCTTTAGCTGATTTTCTGGCTGCTCACTCAATTCCAGAAAATTCAAAACTCTATGATGAAATCCCAGATGAAGTCCTAGATTCAAATCAAATTGCTGAAGAAGATCCTACTTGGCGTCTATTCTTTGATGGAGCATCAAGAATTGGTCCTAATGGCGATATTGTCGCTGGAGTTGGAATTGTTCTTGTATCGCCAGAAGGTCTTGCCATCCAAAGAGCTTATTCTCTCGATCAGCCGTGTTCAAACAATGTAGCTGAGTACAATGTATTACTTATTGGTCTTCAACTCGCTAAACATCTGAATATTCAACATTTGGAGGCGTATGGAGACTCTAAACTTATTGTCAATCAGATCAGGGGTACTTATGAAGTTCGCCATCAAAATCTGGTTCCTTATCATAGAGCGACCATATCTATGGCCTCATTATTTAAAGAATTTTTCATTGAACATGTTAGGCGAGCATGTAACACAGAAGCTGATGCCCTTGCTAATCTTGCAGCGGTGTTGGCTATCCCAATCAGACGGCAACAAATGATTGTTGTTCGTAATCGAGAATTATTTCATCTTGAAAATAACCTGACTCTAGGACTTCCAGTTGACATTGAAGAATCAACATCTTATGACGTCAACACAACAAGAGGATTTGGATTCAGTCGTAAATCGATATCATCTTCATCCGATTCCAGCATGGAATTCATCTTCAGTAACTCGACTGAGGATCAGAATACGGATAAAGATTGGAGACTTCCTTTCTTAGATTTCGTATTATATGATATTCTTCCGGATAATCCGAGTGAGGCAGCATCTATCCGACGACGATCACTCAGATTCTATTACAATCATACAACAAAGACCTTATATCGTTGAGCTTATGATGGTTTACTCCTTCGGTGCATTGCTGGTGATGAAGTCCAACAAGTTATTCGTGAAGCACATGATGGAATTTGTGGAGCGCATCAACCTGGGCCAAAACTTCAAGACCGTATTCGACGGATGGGTTATTATTGGCCAACTATGGTATCAGATGCCATTGAATATGCAAGGAAATGCAAAGCTTGCCAAATCCATGCAGATTTTATACATCAACCTTCAGAATTTCTACATCCGACGGCAGCATCATGGCCCTTCGAAGCTTGGGGCATGGACATTGTCGGCCCGATTAATCCAACCAGCGTGCAAATTCAACTCTAAAAGTCACGCTTCTCCATAAGGCTCCGCCCATCAGAACAAGACGAGCCATCCAATCCAAAGTAGCTCAAGAGATTCTTGGCTAACTGCGTGGAGTCGTCCTTGAGCTCGATGATGACAGGTTCGGGTTCTTTGCCCCCAAAAGTGGGGTCACCATGGGAACAAAAGCCCAACTTTCGTGCTTCCTCTTCGGCTGCTTCTTTTGGGGTCATATTTTCGAGAGATGAATGTCAAGACTGAGAATCTCTTCCTGTTTATATAACAGACCTCGTCAACAGTTCATATTCCACCATAAATTGGACGTAATCAGTCTCGGAGAACGAAGAGTCATTATGACATTTAATAAGTTCATTTGGATATTTTCAAAGGACTTCAAAGTCTTTTCGACTTCCGAAAAATTTTGGAGTCATCTCAGCGTGACTGAACTCATTTCATCATCTCTATTTCAAAGTATTTCAAAAATATTTTATCATTTTTCGAAAACTTTGAAGGGGGTTTTGTAGGCCTCAAAAATGAAGTCACGCTGAGTTGATCAGAACAAGTCACGCAGATTGATCCGAAAAGCAGCACAAAAGATACGCTAAGTTTTGCCTGGCCATCTCCTTTAGAAGTCACGCAGAGACAGCTCAGCCATACGTCAGAATCATAATGACTGACAACACAACAGTCGAGAAACGTCTCCTCGTATGCCACGTATGCACAAAACTCGAGAGATCACAGCCGTCTTTTGCAATCTTCCTTAGCAAGACTCACTCTTCACCAAGTTGGCGTGACTTTGGGTCTTATCTTCATTTAATGCGGCTGACAATATAATCAATGTCAGAGATATTGTGTCAGACGAAGCGTGCCAAATCAAGACAGCTGGCGGTTTGCGTGGATTCTGAACCTTCTCCTTCATCAAAACATTACGTGACTTTTGAGTTATTCTTCTCAAAGCCTGCATGAATTCTGAAGTATTCTTCTTCAAAGCTTGCATGGATTTCGCCTTCAACGAGTCTGCGTCAACGAATCTGCGTGGATTTTTTTTTGCCTTCAGCAAGTCAGCGTGGATTTCATTTCAACTGGAGTACGTGGCAGCCATGCCACCGATCTCTCTCTCGCGTGCCCAGTAACTTGCACACGACCCATGCACTGATGCCATGTGTCCAACAGTTACGGGCCACGTCCAGTAACTACTCACTAACCCTGCGTGTATTTAGAGTCTGCGTGACTTTTCAAGTGCACCAGTGGTGAGGTAGTTATCTTTTCAGTTATTATTTTTGACTCTATAAATAGAGTTCTTTTTCTCATTCATTGTACAGATACATTGATATCTACTGTCAAAATTTTGAGAGCTTTTCTTCTTCTCATAGTCCAAGGGATAAAGCGATCGTCTTCTAGATCGGATTCCTACAGTTGTAATTTTCCCAGAAACACAACAAATAAAGAGAATTTCTTTATGGAAAACATAACTAACACCCACTTGTAATTGGATGTAATAGAGTCAATCTTATCATTGACTCAGTTTTCCCAGAAGATTGCGTCTCTGGTCTTCATTGCCTCATCAGCCAACATGTGAGAGGTGATAAAGTCATCTCCGAAGACTTTGGACCTTTTGACCGCTTTGCAAACTGCTTAGCGAATACTGGTTCAAGTGTTGTCTCATCAATAACAAACACCTTCTGGATAACTACTTCTTTGGAAGTATTTTGCTTCTTCGGTACCAACAATTTTCTCCGGAACATCCGCGATAAAAATATTATTGTCCCTAGCAAACTTGTTTTCAAAGAATTCTGTATCGCGAGACTATATAAAAGGATCTCCGAGCGTAGCTTTCAACAGCTTATCCAGAAATACGGTCTTCTTGGTCTTCGTCCCTGGCTTCTGAATCTTGATATCCAGAAGTTTCACGTACACCTGACACCCCCACACTTGAATGATATTCAAGTCAGCTAATCTTGAACTAGTATTTATGAGAAGCAATGACAGATGTGGCAAACAGTACTTTACTTGAAAATAAAAGTAGCCGTAAGCACAATATATCCTCAGAAGCGTATTGGAAGACCAGCAATAAAGATGTCATCATATCTGACAGTGCACTGATCTTCCTCTTTGAAACTCTATTGGATGAGAGATACTACGGAGCAGTCATTTCATAGCCAATTCCATGTTCACAGCAGAACGATGCGAATACAAGAAAACGATACTCTCCGTCTCAACCACTTATGAGTCTCTTGAGTTGTCGATCGGCTAGACGTTCAGCTTTAGTCCTAAAGTCCCTAAAATTCTCAAACATTTCGTCCTTCGAGAAATACTTCAACCCAGCCTCATTGGAGAATTGTTAAAGGTCATAGATATATGAGTGTACCAACTCCAAAAGATCTGTACTTTATTTCAATTGCCTGAGCAGTTTTCTGACAGTCTTTGTCCCTGCACATTTTTATATCCCTCCACCTCTTTACCCCCATATTCTAGAGATAAGATTTAGACTGGACATCCTGAGTCTTCTATTACATAGCACATGTCCTAGTCCATTCGTCATAACTCAATTAAGAAACTGCATCATCAAGAGAAGTCTGAACATTCGCTTGATACTGAACATCTTTCCAAAGCATGTTCCTGGCCAAGAATCCAACATCTTGCCAGCATGAATGTCTATCTTTAAGTCTGTATCAAACAACATACTTCAAGAGATCAGGTCCTCATAAATAACTGGTATGTGTTATACGTACACCAGTGTTAGCAACTTTCCGAAAGTCAAAGACTATGATTCTGGTTTCCAGATCTTCTGCTAGCAATATGTTTGCCATCGAGACATTCATCACATCTAGGCTCGTCCAAGGTGAATAGATCCTTACAGTGCGGCTAGATGCACCAGTGTCCACCCACTAATCAACTACCATATTAGATGACTCAACCTGTGCATATCAAGTTTAGCTTTACCTTGCTATTTTATTTTTGTATTTCTCCTTCAAGGACCCTTCAAGCCACAGCCATAACTAACCCCACCAAGATAAAATTATCTTCATTTAGGATTATTGCATCCTTGGAGAATTTTCGTGCTTTATACAGTCGAAACCATGCGCATATTGGAAAAAAACCTATGCACCATTCCATACGCATCATACGGGCTGTCCCATGCGCCTCATTCGAGCGGACCCATGCGCCAAGATATGCAACACCCTACGAGCATATACAGATAGCACATCTGCAATCATGCATAGACTCTACCATGCGCATATGCAATCATGCGTCGAGATCACCATGCACTGTCGTGCTCTTAGTTGGAGCAAAACCTATATACCATACTGAGCAGAATCCATACACACACATACGCATGATCTTCCATGTACTGTCGTGCTATTTTTTAAACGTTGTAGAAGAGCTTTTACAATATTTTTGCAATGTTGTAAAAGAGGATTTTTCTTGTAGTGTTACAAATATTGTAAGTAAATTTTACAATGTTTAAAAAGTTGTTATAATGTTATATTATAACATTTTTGAAACGTTGTTGTTTATGTTTGCATTTAAAAAATATTTTATAAATAAAAATATATTGATTACAATTAATACTAATAGAAATAGAAATAGAAACACATTATTTTAATTTTTTACTTGGCTCATAAATAACCAGTTCAGACAATACAAAGTTAAGATTGAACCAAATAAAAGAACAAAATAACAGTAACATGAACACAATAAATATTACAAAAGCAACATTTTTTAGAAGGCTTAAGAAATGTTCTATATATATATATATATATATATATATATATATATATATATATATATATATATATACTATGTATATACTAGTAGAACTCCACAGATGACAAGTAGAGGATACTTAATTAACTTACAGTTCAAACAACGATTTACTTAATACCCTTACAAATATAAAGTCAATCTTCTAAGTGTAGTTTGATTTTGATGTTGATTTTATCAGTGATACAATCAGAGTATGATAGGGATCAAGAAATATTCCTAAACTAATGTTTTTGTTACAATCCTTTGCCTATTCTAAATGCTTTTACGAAAAATTCTCAGCTTTGAAAAATTGAAACCCATGCTCACTCCACCTCAACTCCGGAACTCGTATTATGTCCACTCACATGCCCGTCATGCTTCGGTTAGTTTTAAACGTGGAACAACATTCATTGATTGCAGTTTCCGAAGGCACAAAAGAAGGAAAAAGATATAATCATAAGTTTTACATAGGGAATTAAATGATTGCAAAACATAATCATAAAGAACAAAAAGATATAGAGCAAAGAGTAATATTGGAAAATGGAAGTCCTGAGAAAAACTATGTAAACATGCTTGGTAAAAGATAAATGCACAGAGGTTAGAATTGTGCACTGCCTTGCTACATGAAATAGAAGTTTGCAAGCATATGACAGTTTCATTTTCGATATGTTCGCCCTTTTCTTACACATTGAACAAAAAGCCGTCTTGTGATTGTAATAACCTAACATACCACATTTCATGCAAACCTAAGGATTGACAGTGAACCTAAATGAGACAACATATTTTTAACAAAAGAGCATAAAGAAAGATGAAACTTGAGTCGAATAACTACAAATATAATATAGATGTATACACATTTCTCAAAATGAAATGTCTTGATAAAATTATTCAAAAAGAGAATAGAATGGTAATTCTAGCATGGCAACTAAATGTAAGATTTGAATCATCTGATGGGAGATAGTCTAGTCTACATATTCTACATATGCGGAAGTTAGTTAAAAGATTTGAATGAAGAAGAAGTCTAATAGAGATAATTAGTAGAGGATTCTTGGAAAGAAGACCTTACACAAAAAATAAGATTCAGAGAGCTAGCTAAGTTTAGATAAAACCTTTGGCAACAATAGCTAAGCAAAATAAGGATAGTCCATAGGTAGGACAACTCACAAGCATAGGAAAGCAATGGGATGTACATTCTTTTGAGTTAAAATCAACAATAAAAGATACATTTAAAATTCCTAAAAACTTATGCTACGTTTTTTCAATTTGGTGTCACTACCACATTTTTGGCTTGAGAGTATTTTGGTCGTTTTGACTTTTTGGTGATTTTAAATTTTATTAATTAAATAGGTGCTATTTGTTTAGTTGAGACATGACCAAGAATCTTAGTCTAATCTAGATTAGCCTTGAGCTTAGAATCTTGATTAGGATAACCTACTAAGTGACAAGATTAACAATATCTAGATATTTCTAAGTAGGATATTTTTTTCTTAGGATATTTGTGATAAAGAAAGACTTAGGACTAATTGAACCTATAGGAGGACTTGAAATTGGGTGGAGAAACCTTAGCCACTCATCTACATTTAAACCTAACCCTAATTCATCTAGTGGCAGCCACAAACAGTAATCCCTCCTCCTATAAAGTATCCTTAAGAAACCCTTGCCTCTTTTAACACCTACAAAGAACCCTAACTTGTTCTTTCCCAAATTCCTCCCCTTTTATCCAAATCAATATGTACCAAATTGAGGCTAATCTCTTGTATTGGGATTCATTTTAGAAGTGGAGGCTAGTGGGGGGCTTGCTTGCAAGAAGTGGAGCTCATTTGGACATCGCTTGAGGAAGGAAACTTCTCATTTAGGAGCCCTTAACATTGAGTTTGAATTCTCAATAGGTAAAACCCTACAAACCCTAATAAGTTCCTTATTTCTTTACAAAGATGCATCCATTTAGGGTTCCCCTAGGTGTAGGCCAAGTTTGGTAGGGATTCGTATCCATTTCGTGTCCGCATCGGACACATATCGTTGTTTTTGAATAGGTGTTCGATGAAATGCTTAATAGGAATTAATATTGCTAATTTCAAATTCTATTTGAAGGGATTTGTAGCCCTATAGGTGAGGAACACGAAACCCTAACACTGAGGTGACTTCATGTTGTGTCCGTGTCCAAACTGGACACGCACACTGTGCATAAGACACTGCACAGGGGGTTCTGTGCTCCCCTGCTACCCGACCTTCATTTCTCCTTAAATATGACACGTGGGCCCATATAACTTGGCACAGAGGTGGTGGCTATCACTGACAGACCCCACTCCAGTTTTACGACACTTCGTGTTGTGTCGGACACGAAAACTAGGGTGCATTGAATTTGTACTGTACTGTACGCACAGAAATTTCCCCCTGATACACATCTCGTATCGAGATACGACACAACGTGGACTCATGTCAGTGTGTCTAACATGTAGCCCTACACCTAGACTCACTCTAGACACGAGCACGTGGCTCCACATGTCTTGTGGCGTGTCCACGAGACCCCGACACCTCTGTACGAGACCTAGGTTCACTGTGTTACTGATACACGTTTAGCCTGTTTTGGACACTACGTGTCCAGCTATGTGGACACAAAATGAGACCCCATGACACGTGTAATACACCTATACCTATGTACACAATTTAATTTGGGTTTCGATTTGGTTTTGGTTTAAAATTTGAGGGTTGTTCATGCTTCGGATACGTACGGGAATAAAACTGTGTGTTCAAATGTGGGATTAATATATTTTTAAACAGAATTTAAATTATTAAATACGAATTGTATATGTTAAAAATTGCACTGATAGGATGTGTAGATAACAGGGATTCAAAATGGTTTGATGTTGTATTCGAATTTCATTTATTAAGGACTGAACAGTATAGTTCAGGCCTAAATAAAAACCTGAGAATTATTCATTTATCAAAACTGAGAATTTTCCCTTTCCTTGTGTATGAAGCTGAGAACCTATATGAGTCTAAGATAAATATGTGTCTGTAAATCGCATTGCATTGTTGTACCAGCTGAGAATTAGTTTTCATCCTTAACTGAGAACAAATGAATTTCCTGAGAATTATTCATTATGAAAACTGAGATTTTTCCTTTGTTAAAACATGGGAATTATTTGTGTAGGAAAAACTGAGATTTTGCCTGTGCATGAAAACTAAGTTTTTCTCTTTTGTGTATGAACCTGAGAAATGTTGTTCTAACATGAGAATGGTTTTGTATTCAGTAAAACCTGAGAATGGTTTTGTATTTAGTAAAACCTGAGAATGGTTTTGTATTTAATAAAGCCTGAGAATGGTTTTGTATTTAGTAAAACTTGAGAATGGTTTTGTATTTAGTAAAATCTGAGAACCTGAACCTGAGATTGTTAGTTCATGCATGAAAACGGGAAAATGAGTCTAGTTGCATATGTTAAACTGGAAACTAAGATGAATGTATGTAGATATGTATGTATGAATGTATACATGTATGTAACTGAAAGTTAACCTTACCCTACTGCTACACAATGTATATGACACACACACACAACCCATATATGTGCCATCATTCATTCTCTATGTATATAGATTTATATGTAGTACCTATATATATACCCTATATATATTATTTATATATGTGAATGTGATACTATACTAGATTACTTGGTTGTGTGTGCCTAGCTAGTTTGATATAGTGCTAGACTATGGTTTAGCTATGTGTGTTTAGTATAGCTAGTTGCCTAGGCTATGTGTTGAATAGTTGGAGCTGACTTGTTAAACCTAGAATTGAATTGTTAAGCAAAGATTAGACTAACTTAGACTAGTTGACCAAGATTGACCAAACCCTAACTAGTTTGACCTAATTTGACTAGAGTTGACCTAGTTTGACTCTTAGAGTTGACCAGAGTTGACCAAGAGTTGACTTTGGTCCAGATTGACCTAGAAATATGTAGATGCATTGTACTCTTCAAATTATAATCCTTTTGTATACCTCGTGACTTTTGTTGCTCTAAATAGGACTCAGTTACCTCTCTTCGGACTTTATTTTCTCACGGGCATTCGAATTTCAGGCGAGTACATTCTCTGATCATTTTATACTTGCTAGGAATTATAATCATGTTCTAGATTACTTTACTTGATGCCGACACTTGTTATCACGGATTAGTACTATATGGATCTTTCATGCGATGCTATCTCCTCATCGAATACATCGGGTATTTCGTGTTTGTATACTTTATCCTGGGCATCGTGTACTCCTTGTGTTCGTATTATTCGTGTACAAATCGTGTGAAATTGTGTACTCTCATATACTCACATAATTATCGTGTACAACTATTCTTCGTGTGCAATAACATAACTTGACTGGATCCTTGTGTATTGATTAGGGACGGGAGAGTAGAAGTGGTTATGTGATCAATCTTGTAGTTACTTATGTGAACCTCTGTAGATTACTCGTATGCAACATCGTGTCGTTTACATAACCGTCTTATGATCTGAATCACTAGTCACTTACAGTTCTTACTTATCATGTATATATTTCCAGTTTACAAATATCTTTCTTATTTTTGTGTACATCTTCTTATAGTTCACGTATCATACTCTTTCGTATGCTTTAAATTTCCTACCATGATATGAATTGCGTGAGATGTATTGTGCTCATTTTTATCCTGACTGGACTTGTTGAAAATATTACAGATGACGCTGAGGATTTTTGTCCTACGTACTATGGAACAGCCCTAGACAACACTTGCGAGCTGGACTCTCAGGAGGACCCAACTCTAGCTGATGATATCACCCCTACTGCCTAGACTAGTTTAGTTAGGCATTATCTTACTTTGTTGTTGTCTTTTGAGACTTGAGATGTGTTATGTTTGTTGTTGTTATTATGTCGTATAGACACTTAGACATATTTCCCTTCTGTTGTACTTTCTTTGAGATTTTTATATCTATGATATTGTGCTATTTCTACCTCAGATTGTGATTGAGATGTACCTTCTATTTGTCCTCCGTACGGAGAGTATATCTTCTACAGCTATACTTATATTGTGTTAGATGCTGTGACCTAGGACAGCGTTCTACCGCCGATACTGCGTCGTAGGCTGGACGTATCCACTTTTCGTGCCCCTACACTGGGTGCGGGTCGTGACACATTTTTAGTGGTGGCCCATACAGGTCTAGATTTCTAGTGGTATTCGAACTAGAGTATCACTACATCCTGTAGTAGGATATAGGATATAGTTTGAGGTACCCAATCACATTAGGAGAACTTTTATCTAAATTTCTGCAATTTAAACTCTAGCCGATAATTGCTTTCCCTTGAAATAACTGTCCTCCTTAAATTGTCACTTCTTTTTCAGTATTAATTTCTTTGTTGATCTGTCTCCAGGATGGTGATTGAGACACGATCGCAGCGCCCCATCATGGGAGGTACGTCAGAGAGGTCTACCACTTCTCGTCCGGTTCAGCCACGACTTGAGACAGTAGCTTCCCCAGTACCTACTCATGTTGGAGCCTCTGCAGTTTTCGGGGCAGCACCTCCACCTATTCGGAGGCTGACCCTAGTTATTTCTGAGGTGTTTCCGCCGCAGCAGCAGCCACATGTGGGAATGGTTGACGTTGCACACCTCTTTTCCTTCGTAGAGAGGATTATGGAGTCGCATCAGCAGCAGCAGCAGTGCCAGACCACTGACTTCCGTCATGGCATAGACGATGCCCACCAGCTGGTCAAGACGACAGTGGAGATGGTGGCTGCCCAACCACATGGAGGCCAGATCCAGCAGTATCTGCAGCGGATGCCAGGCATCCAAGATTTCCAGAAGATGCTCCCTAGGGACTTTCGACGCACAGAGGGGATCTTATATGCCGATGATTGGATCGAGCATATCGAGGAGATATTTCGGCTGGCGGAGATACCAGCCCGACTTCAGATCGAGGCGACAGGCAGCCAAATGCATGACCTGGCCCGCACTTGGTATCAGACGGACCCTAGAGTGGGGACCGAGGGACAGACTTAGGAAGCCTTTAAGAAGCTGTTCAAGGAGCAGTTCTTTCCAGATGTAGCACTGGAAGGCATAGAGCAGAAGTTCGATAGTCTGGTTCAGAGGAACCAGACCATCGTGGAGTATGCAGAAGAGTTCTGCCAACTGAGCAGATTTATCGAGGATCTGAGCGAGATGATAAAGGCAAGGAAGTACCACAGAGGCTTGATCAGGAAGGTTCGGTCCTTGACCAAGAGTGACCAGGATGCTACTTTTGCGAAGATCCTAGCAGGAGCTATGGCAGCAGAGGATGGCCTAGGGCTGAAACTGAAGAGTGGTCGAGATTTTACGGAGCTAGTGGCAGCGGGGGTCCGGCCAAGAGGCCCCACTTCCAGCAGCAGCACCAGCAGAGGCAGTTCCAGCAGCAGCCTCAGGGACAGGGTCGAGCACCTTTTTAGTAGGTGCAACAGCAGCAGGCCTCCAGGCAGCAGCAGACAACCAGTTGTCCTTTTTATAGGAAGCCGGGACACGGGTGGAATGACTGTAGAAAGAGGCTAGGGAGGTGCCTGATGTGTGGTTCGCCAGACCACCAGATGAGAGACTGTTCTATAGCGGTGGCTCGTCCGGCACCAGGAGGAGGAGGAGAAGAAGATAGGATCCAATAGGCCAGTAGACCCAGCAGCAGAGGTTCGTTCAGCACCAGCAACAGGACAGGAGAGGCCAGTAGGGGCGAGCATTCGCTATGGAAGCGGAGGATGCGGAGGATATTGGTGATCTGATTGCAGGTTCTGTTCTTCTAGACTCCTTTCCTGCTTTCGTATTGTTTGATTCTGGGGCATCCCATAGCTTTGTGTCGGTATCTTTTGCTATTCGACACCATCTTGCTTCTAAATTGTTGCCTAGGACTTGCAAGATCACGACTGGGGGTGGCATTATCCTTGTCAGTAATATTTGCAAGGATCGAAGAGTAGTTTTGGGAGGCCGAGGACTGGATGTGAGTTTGCTCGTAATGCCACTATCGAACTATGATATAGTACTCGGGCTGGATTAGTTGAGCAGGCACCATGCCAGTATAGATTGTCATGGTGGCAGAGTTCTTTTCTGTCCGCCAGAAGAGCCAGAGTTCGAGGTCGCCTGGCGGGAGGCGAAAAAGAGCAGCAGAGTCTTCTGCGGAGTTTCAGTTGAGGAGTAGACAGTGACACATCCATTGATAGCAGAGTTCATGGATGTGTTTCCGGAGGACTTGCCAGGACTACCACCGGACAGAGACGTTGAGTTCTCTGTAGATTTAGTGCCCGACACAGAGTCGATATCTCAGCACGTCTATAGGGTGAACAATAGCGAGTTTGTAGAGTTGAATAAATATGTGGATGAGTTGTAGGACAAGGGCTTCATTCGATCTAGTTCTTCACCATGGGGTGTACCGGTACTTTTTGTACCGAAGAAGGATGGGACGGTACGGATGTGTATCGACTACAGGGCACTCAACAACCATAGGATCAAGAACAGGTACCCGCTGCCGCGGATCGATGATCTCTTTGATCAGTTGAGTGGAGCTAGGGTATTTTCGAAGATTGATCTAAGGTCAGGTTACCATCAGGTGAAGGCAAAGAGGAAGGATATCCCGAAGATAGCATTCAGGTTGCGGTACGACCAGTTCGAGTTTATGGTGATGTCGTTTGGGTTGACTAATGCCCCGACGGTATTCATGAACCTAATAAACAAGGTATTCCACCAGTACTTGGACAAGTTCATGGTGGTGTTCATCGACGATATCTTGGTGTACTCGAAGACCACAGAGGAGCATGAGGAACATTTGAAAGTGGTTCTGGAGACTCTCAGGAAGGAGGAGCTTTATGGCAAGCTCTCGAAGTGTGAGTTCTTCCTGGACCGAGTTGATTTCTTGGGTCATGTTGTGACTGGAGATGGGATCTCAATTGACCCGAGGAAGATCACGGCAGTTGAGGCATGGACAGCACCGAGTTCAGTTGTGGAGATCATGAGCTTCCTGGGATTGGCAGGCTACTACAGGAGGTTTGTTCAGGATTTCTCCAGGGTTATAGAGCCATTGAATAGGGTGACCCAGAAGGACGAATAGTATATCTGGTCAGAGGAGTGTCAGGTCGCTTTTGATAAGCTTAAGAAGCGGTTGACGATAGCTCCGATTCTGACATTGCCATCAGGATCAGGCGGGTTCACTATCTACAGTGACACCTCGGGGAAGGGTTTGGGTTGTGTCTTGCACCAGCATGGAAAGGTAATTGCCTATGCTTCCAGGCAGTTACGTCTGTATAAGAAGAACTACCCTACCCACGACTTGGAGTTGGCGGCAGTTATCTTTGCTCTGAAATTATAGAAACACTATCTATACGGAGAGCGGGTGGACATCTTCATAGACCACAAGAGCTTGAAGTATGTGTTTACACATAAGGAGCTCAACATGAGACAGCATAGATGGTTGGAGTTGATGAAGGACTTCAATAGTGCACTGCAGTATCATCCAGGGAAGGCCAATATTGTTGCCGATGCTTTGAGCAGATATTCGACAGCCATGTGTTTAACGGCATATCGTCACTTGTTAGTAGATCTGGAGAGCCTGGGGATCGAGGTGCTAGTGCCAAGAGTGGAGATACATATATGGGGTTTACAGATTCAGTCGGACTTGATTGAGAGGATCAAGTCGACTCAGTTCGACGATGTTGCTCTACGGTACATCCGGAAGCAGGCTCGAGTAGGATTGGTGGGTGATGAGTTTACCATTGCAGAGGATGGCGCATTGAGGCACGGTTCCAGACTGTGTGTGTCCAGTGAAGAGCTTCGAGAGCAGGTTATATAGGAGGCCTACCGATCTCAGTACTCTATGCATCCAGGTACAAACAAGATGTATAGGGATCTGAAGGAGCATGTATGGTGGTGTGGTATGAAGCGGGAGGTAGCACGCTTCGTCGCTAGATGTTTGCTCTTCCAACAGGTGAAGGCAGAGAGGCAGAGGCCAGGAGGGTTGTTACAGCCGTTGCCCATTTCGGAGTGGAAGTGGGAGCACATCACGATGGACTTTGTTTCAGGATTACCGCGTACGCCAGGAGGGAAAGACGCAATTTGGGTCATCGTAGATAGGTTGACCAAATCAGCTTACTTTTTGTCATTCATGGCGGGTTTGTCTACAGAGAAGCTAGCAGAGATGTATATGCGACAGATTGTCAGGATTCATGGAGTTCGGGTGAGCATTGTCTCGGATCAGGATAGTCGCTTTACTTCCCATTTTTGGCGGAGTCTGCATACTAGTTTGGGCACTCAGCTCAAGTTTAGTACTGCATATCACCCTCAGATGGATGGACAATCAGAGAGGACTATTCAGACACTCGAGGACATGCTGTAGACTTATGTCTTGGATTTTGGAGGTTCCTGGGAGGATCACATGTACTTAGTGGAGTTTGCATACAACAACAGTTTTCAGGCTAGCATTGAGATGTCACTGTTCGAGGCACTGTACGGGCATAGATGTCACACACCCTTGTCTTAGGATAATGTTGGAGAGCGAGCTTTATTGGGACCTGAGATAGCTGTGGATGCAACCAAAAAGGTGAAGCTCATCAGAGATCGACTTCGCGTGGTGCAGGACAAACATCGGCATTGGGCCGATAGCCACCATAGACCGTTGTAGTTTGAGGTACAACTTAGAAATAGGATTAGAAGTAGGATTGTTGTTTTGTGATTTTATTGATCATGTTTGATTATTATAGTTAATTTGAGACCTTGTTCGTGATTAGGTTGGAGATCTGGTTTTTCTGAGGATATCTCCGATACGTAGTACCATACATTTTGGTGGAGGTAGGAAGCTTAGCTCGCACTTCATCGGACCTTTCGTTATCAGTAGGAGAATCGGTGATGTGGCTTACAGGCTAGATTTGCCACCTGCATTAGTGGAAGTCCACAACGTATTTTACGTATTGCATTTAAGACGGTACGTGGCGGACCCTAGCCGTGTACTCGATCATTCGAAGATCGAGGTAGGACCTACTCTTAGCTATCCAGAGCAGCCAGTTGAGATTCTAGATCGACGAGAGAAGGTACTGAGGAGCAAGACCATACCCTTGGTTCATGTCGTATGGAAGCATCATTCTTAAGGAGAGTCTACCTAGGAGCGGGAGAATGAGATGCGCGAGTGATACCCTTATCTTTTTGGACCTTGAGGTATGATTTTTTATCATTCTCATCAGTTTAGTTTTGCCTTTCAATTTCGAGGGCGAAATTCTTTTAAGGAGGGTAGACTTGTCACTACTACATTTTTGGCTTGAGGGTATTTTGCTCATTTTGACTTTTTGGTAATTTTGAAATTTTATTAATTAAATAAGTGCTATTTGTTTAGTTGAGACTTGACCTAGAATCTTAGTCTAATCTAGATTTACCTTGAGCTTAGAATCTTGATTAGGATAACCTACTAAGTGACAAGATTAACAATATCTAGATATTTCTAAGTAGGACATTTTCCCCTTAGGATATTTGTGAAAAAGAAAGCCTTAGGACTAATTGAACCAATAGGAGGACTTAAAATTGGGTGGAAAAACCTTAGCCACTCATCTTCATCTAAATCTAACCCTAATTTATCTAGTGGCAGCCACAAATAGTAATTCTCCCTCCTATAAAGTATCCTTAAGAAACCCTTGCCTCTTTTAACACCTACAAAGAACCCTAACTTGTTCTTCCCCAAATTCCTCCCCTTTTATCCAAATTGATCCCAAATTGAGGCTACTCTCTTGCATTGGGATTCATTTCAGAAGTGGAGGCTAGTAGGAGCTTGCTTGCAAGAAGTGGAGCTCATTTGGACATCGCTTGAGGAAGGGAACTTCTTATTTAGGAGCCCTTTATATTGAGTTTGAACTCTCAATAGGTAAAACCCTATAAACCGTAATGAATTCCTGATTTCTTTACATAGATGCATCCATTTAGGGTTTTCCTAGGTGTAGCCCAAGTTTGGTAGGAATTCGTGTCCATTTCGTGTCCGTATCAGACACGTATTGGTATTTTTAATTAGGTGTTCGATGAAATGCTTGATAGGAATTAATATTGCTAATTTTAAATTCTATTTGAATGGATTTATAGCCCTATAGGTGAGGAACACAAAACCCTAACTCTGAGGTGACTTCGTGCTGTGTCTGTGTCCAAACTGGACATGCACACTGTGCACGAGACACTGCACAAGGGGTTCTGTGCTCCCATGCTACCCGACCTTTATTTCTTCTTGAATATTATACGTGGGACCATGTAACTTGGCATAGAGGTGGGGGCCATCACTGACAGACCCCCTTTGAGTTTCACGACACTTCATGTCATGTCGGATACAAAAACTAGGGTGCACTAAATTTGTACTGCACTGTACGCACGAACATTTCCCATTGATATACATCTCCTATCGAGACACGACCCAACGTGGACTCATGTCAGTGCATCTAACATGTAGCCCGACACCTAGACTCACTCTAGACACGAGCACGTGGCTCCACATGTCTTGTGGCGTGTCCACGAGACCCCGACACCTCTGCAAGAGACCTAGGTTCACTGTGTTACTGATACACGTTTTGCCTATTTTGGATACTTCGTGTCCAGCTATGTGGACACGAAATAAGACCCCATGACACGTGTAATACACCTACACCTCTGTACACAATTTAATTTGGGTTTTAATTTGGTTTTGGTTTGAAATTTGAGGGTTGTTCATGCTTCGGATACGGAAATGAAACGGTGTGTTCAAATGTGGGATTAATATGTTTTTAAACTGAATTTAAATTGATAAATACGAATTGTACATGTTAAAAGTTGCACTGTTAGAATGTGTAGATAACAGGGATTCAAAATGGTTTGATGTTGTATTCGAATTTCATTTATTAAGGACTGAACAGTATAGTTCATGCCTAAATCAAAACATGAGAATTATTCATTTATCAAAACTAAGAATTTTCCCTTTCCTTGTGTATGAACTTGAGAACCTACATGAATTCTGAGATAAATATGTGTATGTCAATTGCATTGCATTGTTGTATCAGCTGAGAATTGGTTTTCATCCTTAACTGAGAACAAATGAATTTTCTGAGAATTATTCATTATGAAAACTGAGATTTTTCCTTTGTCAAAACCTGGGAATTGTTTGTGTAGGAAAAACTGAGATTTTGCCAGTGCATGAAAACTGAGTTTTTCCCTTTTGTGTATGAACTTGAGAAATATTGTTCAAACCTGAGAATGGTTTTGTATTTAGTAAAACCTGAGAATTGTTTTGTATCTAGTAAAACCTGAGAATTGTTTTGTATTTAGTAAAACCTAATAATGGTTTTGTATTTAGTAAAACCTGAGAATGGTTTTGTATTTAGTAAAATCTGAGAACCTGAAATGTAAAACCTGAGATTATTAGTTCATGCATGAAAACTAGAAAATGAGTCTAGTTGCATATGTTAAACTAGAAACTAAGATGGATGTATATATGAATGTATGTAGATATGTATGTATGTATGAATATATACATGTATGTAACTGAAAGTTAACCTTACCCTACTACTACACAATGTATATGACACACACACACACACACACAACCTATATATGTGCCATCATTCATTCTCTATGTATATAGATATATATATGTAGAACCTATATATATACCCTATATATATTGTTTATATATGTGAATGCAATTTAAATGTGAATGTGATATTATACTAGATTACTTGGTTGTGTGTGCCTAGCTAGTTAGATATAGTGCTAGACTATGGTTTAGCTTTGTGTGTTTAGTATAGCTTGTTACCTAGGCTATGTGTTGAATAGTTGCAGCTGACTTGTTAAACCTAGAATTGACTTGTTAAGCCTAGATTAGACTAACTTAGACTAGTTGACCAAGATTGACCAAACCCTAACTAGTTTGACCTAATTTTACTAGAGTTGACCTAGTTTGACCCTTAGAGTTGACCAGAGTTGACCAAGAGTTGACTTTGGTCCAGATTGACCTAGAAACATGTAGATGCATTGTACTCTTCAAATTATAATCCCTTTGTATATCTCATGACTTGTGTTGCTCTAAATAGGACTCAGTTACCTCGCTTCGGACTTTATTTTCTCACGGGCATTCAGATTCCAGGCGAGTACATTCTTTGATCATTTCATACTTGCTAGGACTTATAATCATGTTCTAGATTACTTTACTTGATGCTGACACTTGTTATCACGGATTAGTACTATATGGATCTTTCATGCAATGTTATCCCCTCATCGGATACATCGGGTATTTCGTGTTCGTATACTTTATCATGGACATCGTATACTCCTTGTGTTCGTATTATTCGTGTACAAATTGTGTGAAATCATGTACTCTCATGTGCTCACATGATCATCGTGTACAACTATACTTCGTGTGCAATAACATAACTTGACTAGATCCTTGTGTATTGATTACGGATGGGGGAGTAGAAGTGGTTATGTGATCAATCTTGTAGTTACTCATGTACAACATCGTGCCGTTTACATAACCATCTTATGCTCTGAATCATTAGTCACTTACAGTTCTTAATTATCATGTATATATTTCCAGTTTATAAATATCTCTCTTATTTTCGTGTACATCTTCTTACAGTTTATGTATCTTACTCTTTTGTATGCTTTACATTTCCTACCATGATATGAACTGCGTGAGATGTATTGTGCTTGTTTCTGTCCTGATTGGACCTGTTAAAAATATTACAGATGACGCCGAGGATTTCTGTCCTACGTACTATAGAGCAGCCCTAGACGACACTTACGAGCTGGACTCTCAGGAGGACCCAGCTCTAGCTGATGATATCATCCCTACTATCTAGACTACCTTAGTTAGGCTTTATCTTACTTTGTTGTTGTCTTTTGAGACTTGAGATGTATTATATTTGTTGTTGTTATTGTGTCGTATAGACATAGACTTATTTTTCTTCTGTTGTACTTCCTTTGAGATTTTTATATCTATGATATCGTGCTATTTCTATCTTAGATTTTGATTGAGATGTACCTTCTATTTGTCCTCCGTACGGAGAGTATATCTTGTGCAGTTATACTTATACTGTGTTAGATGTTGTGACCTAGGACAGTGTTCTACCGCCGACACTGTGGCGTAGGCTGGACGTACCCACTTCTCGTGCCCCTACACTGGGTGCGGGTCGTGACATCTGGAGATGAATGTTAAGATAAATATCATTTGGAAAAGACCCTTTAAGGCAATCTCTAGTACTTTCTTAATACGTGAAAGAATAGTTGATGTCAAAACTCTCCTATAAAAAATCTTACGCAGACTATATAAAAAATTAATTAAAAAAGAAAATAGTTAAACATCAATTTGCTTGACAACAATTCAAAAAATGCACATTAACTGATGTTGAATATGAATAAAGTATTACAAATCAATGGAAATTTATTGCTTTATCCATTACTATTCACATAATAATTCCTATCAACAATAGTCAAAATATCTGCTGTTAGTATCTTGTGACACACTATACGTATTGTATATGTTACAAAACAATCAATAAATAATTTGATTTGTTGTGGCTCATATGAGTATAATAAGCTTCAAGACACATTGCAATAATTCAACGAAAACCTAAACAAATATAACCTAATATAATTTCCAGATTTGGAAGAGAGTAGATTTTTAAACTTAGCCACCTCTGCATCCTTGTCATTCATGAGCTTCCAATCCAAAGCTTCCAATAACTGCAAGGTACTAGTGTTTGGTAAATAGGTAGAAAATAAAAAGGAGAAATAACCATCATGCACCAAAAGGAACATCAGTTGGCACTTTATTTTGTAAGATAGTAATATGCTCATTCAACATGTCTTGCTCGTCTTCTTCGATAAATGACTTAGCCTGATTACCCATGCACGCATAGGTAGCAACCATGACTAGTTAAATTTCCTCCAAAGTACAATAAATTTTACATACAATATGATAGGAAAAGAAATTCAGTAATTAGTGAGGCTTGACCTTCTAAGTTCTTCTTTCAAATACAAGTTTTCCTTACCAAAGCTAGTTATTTCTGGATTACAATCAACCTGGTTGCAGAGAGCCTCTATCTCCTTCATAAGTTCCACTTTCTCTTGCAAAAGGTGTGTTTTTGTTGATATCAATGAATAACAGTCTCGAACCTTTTTATTCCTTCCTCACGGAACCGAAGCCTCATCTTTAAACCTTGTACCTCCTCTATTCTTTGAGTAGCTTGATGCAGAGCAGTATACTAACATATGAGTTTCAAACATAGTAATTGTAAGCCCCTGTTTTTCAAATTTTTAGTTAATTAAATGTTAATTAATTTTAAATATCATTTTTAGCCTTAAAATATTTATTATGATTTTTAAGAATTTTTCTAGAATTATTAAATGATTTTTATTAAGTTTTAAGAGATAAAATATCATTTTGCAATTTATTGAAATGTTTTAAGGTAGTTTTACAATTTATTAAAATATTTTATTAGCTGTTTGTAATATTTAGAATTGTTTAGAAGTCAGTTTGTAAATAACCAATTGTTTTAGATGTCGGGATGCAAATTTTTATTTGCATTTGGTTAGGATAGGGACCTAGATATAAATCCTAAAACTCTAGGGACCTAAACGCTAAACCTAAAACCTACCCATCCCTGACCCGACTGACCGACGACTCGACGTCGGCCTGCCCCCGCCATTTCCGGCTGCCCTTCGACCGCCTCAACCCCTTATTTAAACCCCCTCACCCCCTCGGTTCGACCACCCCCACTTCGACCCACCACAGCCACCGCAGCCCCCCGTCTTCCCACTTAAAACCTGCCGCAACCCTAACTCCGACAAACGCTCGTCCAGCCCCCACGACGAGCGCCACCGCCCGCAACCACCATCCTCCGACGCGCCTCGACGAGACGACCCCAGCGCCACCACTCCGCCACCGCCCCGACGCCTACTCCGCCGGCCAGCACGTCTAAAACCCTCCCGACTAGCCGGACACGTAAGTGACAGTGTCTTTTCGTGTCGTACGTGTCTCGTGTTGGGCGTGGGTTGTTCGCCGTGTCCTGACGAGCTTGAGTGTAGAACTGGACACGTAAAACTCGTGTCGTGCGTGTCGAAATCGACCCGAACACGTAAAATCATGTGTCCTTAACTGTCCGGACACAGGATCGATTTTATTATTTTTTATGTATAATGTTAAACCTAACCTATTAAAATCTAACTAAAATCCTAACCCTAACACAACCCTCGGGCTGACCCCCTGGCCAGCCCGACCCGACATAAAACCTCCCCTACGCGCGCTCTGGCTCGGGTTCGAGCCCCCTCTTTACTGCTGTTTCTTTTTTCTTTTTCTTTTCCTTTTTCTTTTTCCTGTTTTCTATATATATATTTATATATATATGTATATATATATGTATATATATGTATATACTGTATTTTTGGTAGTATTTTATATATGTATATATAATTTTATAGTTAGTAAACTTCTATATATATATATTTGTGTTTATATACATATATGTATATATTTCCATGTGTATATATTATTATATATATATATTAATATATATATATGTATACAATATTTGTATATGTATATATACTTTATAATTAAGTATTTTCTTATATATATATATATATTTTTTTTTCTTATATATATATATATATATATATATATATATATATATATATATATATATATATATATATATATATATATATAAATATATATATATATTTTATATATATATATATATATATATATATATATATATATATATATATATACATATGTACTTTTAACATAGGTATGTATATATTCACTTTGTATAAACTTTACCTTATTAAAATATTAATATTTATTTTGCATTTTTACCAATTTGTATTTTAGTGTATTTAAATTACTGCAACCATTTGGTGTCCAAGCCTAGCATGGGTTTTTGGGTCCAAATGTGTTTTCACACATTCAAGACCTGTACAAGTCATATTGGACTTGATTCATGGCCTTGGGTCCTGTATTTGAACTTTGGTTCAAATTATATACATGGACAAAATACGCAGATAATTAATTATTTAATTTCAGATTGTGTGCAATATTGTTTTTGGATTTCTAAAATACTTAAAGTATTGTTAAAATTCTAGAAAAATAGTATTAGATACTATGTTAATTTAGCTAATTTAGTATAATTTTTATAGTATTTAATTTACTGTTTTGCCACTAATTTGGCATATGGGACCAAAACTCACTTTCTGTATACTTAGGAAAACTGATTTTTATAAAATACTTCTACTGGTTAATAAATTCCTGAAAAATTATAATAAATTTGTACAATTAGTAAAGATCATTTTGGTACTTTATTTTATGTAAAAATAAGCTTTTTGTCTATCTCAAAAATTGTTAGAACATAATGGTCATTTGATTTATTTATTGATTAATTACGACTTGTAGCTTTTTGTGTTATTTTGAGTTTTAGCCGTGTTGAACCCCACCCCTCACTAGTGTAAAGACCCTAGAAAGTTAGTTAAAGTAGTGTGTCACCACACATTGGTCTCCTATGCTAAAATTATCATTTTGGCTAGGTGCCCAGTCACAAGTCGTGTTTCACCAGTTAGTGACTTAGCGTTTTAGCTTAGTGTAAAAACTAAGTTTATGCATTTATTTCTACAGTGACGAGTTATCGGGCAACCATAGCACTTTTATCGCAGCTTGTTTTGCTTTGCTTTGCTAGAGGCAAGTACTTTCTACAAACTTTACATACTGTTACATAAATGAACTGCTAATCCAACCATGTTAAATGCTGATACTTGGGGTAGCAAGTTAAAATATCACATGTTGTACTTTCAATTACTATCATACTTAGAACAGTCTTTATGTATCTCTCACATGATTAGAATATGAGTTATGGGAAAACTGATAGTTGAGTACGTGATCATGCCCCATTCTCCGTACGTATGTACTGAGCAAGGTTGACATTTTATATGTATACCTTGTCGTAGGCTTTATCTCAAAGCGGATCTGTACGTATGTACATCTATCGCCTTATCACTTGTACGGAAGTATATTTCATTATGTGTCCCTGCACATTGTACATCTATTGACCGATCACGTACCTGCTACAGTTTTAAACATTACATATACATCTGTCTCTACGACATATATATCCTTGCCATGATAGACTATGTGATGCCATGTTTCCAGTTATTTCCTCTTATGTTCATTTCCATGTTTCATATGCTAGTTTGCTAGATTCAGTACTTGCTCCCGTCCTGACAGGATAACGTTGTAGGTGTCCTTACTGAGGAGGAGTTACTCTGCGACACATATTATGGAGTTACTGCCGAGGTCCCGACTTTGCTTTACGAGGATGTTCCTGCAGGGAACCTCGCCTAGTTGTCTTTTGTTTTTAGACTTTTGAGAGTAGACATGTATTAGACTATATATTTTTGTAACTGGACATGTATCCAGTTTTACATTTCAGATCACTTGTACTTTGGACATTTTACTATATGAGACGACTTTTGTGTTTGGAGCATTTATGACTTTTATTCACTTATAGAACTGTTAGCACATTTAGTCTTATCCTGTTGTCTTTAGAACAGCTTACTAGAACGTAGGCTGGGCATAACTCGGCCTGGCTCAACAATTTGGGTAGCAGGTCGTGACATGTTTTTAGTGGTGGCGCATGCAGGTCCTGACTAAATTGTTTGGTTACGTTATTGTACCAAGCATGCCTGCAATTAGGAACTTAAGGCAATTAGACAACATTAGGAATGACGCTTAGAACACTTAGAGGAATGCTAGGATTGTAACATACGAAATACGTCACATGCTTGCTATTATAAATTAGATTTTCTTGTCTATGATTGCTTACTTTAACAAGTCCTTATAAGTCCTTTTTACTTTTTTTTAGATGGTGCTTACTCGTTCGTCCCAGTATGTTACACCTGAGAATGGTGCACTCCCTATCCAGTCAGCTGACCAGTTGACTGATACACCCCCACATCCACCTACCACACTCCCCCACTCCACAGATCCACAGACCCAGATGCCTCCACCACCTTCCACATCCCAGTCCCAGCAGGCCCCGATACTTCTACCACCCCCTATCATCATACCTACCCAGGCTTCCATCACACTCGACGGGAACCAGCTGCTCATTATGATCCAGGGGTTCCTAACAACCCATCAGGATCAGACTGCCCTACTCCACCAGAGCATGGAGCGTTCCGAGGAACGTCCCGTGGTCCCACCACTTGTAGAGCCACGGCAGAGAGCGGGGACGATCAAGGACTTCATAGGTCTGAATCCCAAGGAGTTCTCAGGGACTGAGGGCATTGTAGTAGCAGATGACTGGCTAGATTCGGTAGAGAGGAAGCTCCTAGGAGTCAGGATGCCGGGTGACCTCCAGGTCGAGGCAGCGGGATTTCTGCTGATAGACTTGGCAGGAGTCTGGTTCCGGAATGAGCCGTTATTTGCGAGAGGGAGAGCCACTTGGGATCAGTTCAAGACCCAGTTCAAGAAGAAATTCTTCTCGACCACTGCTAGAGTAGCCATGGGGCTACGATTCCAGAACATCCAGCAGGGGAACCGTTCTGTGGACGAGTATGCGGCAGAGTTTAGTCGCCTGAGCCGTTTCGCTCCTAGTCTGGTTGCAGATCCAGAGGAGATGACCCGTAGGTTTTGTCATGGTCTAGTTCCAGACATCGGCATTCTTATAGTGGCGAACGGTACGACTGACTACTACCAGAGCCTAGAGTTGGCCCGGAGCATCGAGGAGCGTCTTCTGTCTAGCAAGAGGCCAGCTTCTGTACATCATGTGGGACCGTCCAAGCGTCAGGCTTTTCAGCAGAGAGCACCGACGCCACCCCAGCAGACTTACCGTCCCCCTACACCACATCATCAGACCCCGCCAGTTAGAGCCCCAGGACCCCGACATCAGCAGCAAGCAGAGGGAAGCTATATGTTCTTTCTGCGGAAGACCAGGGCATGATTACACCGTCTGCAGGAAGAGGTTGAAGCAGTATTTGGCTTGTGGGTCTGCCACCCATCAGCTTCGAGAGTGCCCAATAGCGAAGACTAGAGGACCGCTTCCGACTCGGCAGCAGAGATTTGGGCAGCATCTGTAGCAGCAAAAGGGACCTCAGGGGAAGGTTTATAGCCTAGCCCTTGAGCCAGAGCCGGAGCAGGTTTCAGAGCCAGATTATTTAGCTGACGTCATCACAGGTCATATTTATTTACATACTTTTCTAGCCGTATGCTTGTTTGATTCTGGTGTATCTCATAGCTTCCTATCATTAGAGTTTATGCATAAACACCATCTAGTGGCTACACCTATTGCGGAGATTAGTAGAGTGATGACGGGAGGAGGACCAGTGCCTATTAGATCTACCTATAGATGTTCTATTTTTATAGCCAGAAGAGAGTTCAGGGGACGATTCTTTGTGATGCCACTCCCCGGTTATGATATCATATTAGGGATGGACTGGCTTAGCTATGCCCATGCATCTATAGACTGTCATGAGGGTAGTATTTTGTTCAGTCCTCTAGGCACAACACCATTCAGTGTCAGGAGGACAGGGCCGGAGATCAGCCTAGAGATGAACTGTTGTACGACAGTTGGGGACGTACACCGCCACACCCTATCATTAGGAAGTTTATGGATGTATTCCCAGAGGATCTTCCAGGGCTTCCGTCTGACAGAGATGTGGAGTTCACTATAGATTTAGTGCCGGGTTCATCACTAGTATCCCGGGCTTGCTATAGAGTGAATCCCAAGAAGGCCGTAGAGATGAAAGAGCAGATTGATGGCCTATTGAAAAAGGGTTTCATTCAATCCAGTACTTCTTCATGGGGAGCACCATTACTTTTTGTGCCTAAGAAGGATGGTACAGTCCGGTTGTGTATCGACTACCGGGCCTTGAATGCCATCACCATCAAGAACAAATATCCTCTGCCCAGGATAGATGATTTGTTCGACCAGTTGAGCAGGGTGAAGGTGTTTTCCAGGATAGACTTGAGATCCGGGTACCACCAGGTGAAGGTTAGGGCAAGCAGATATCCAGAAGTCGGCGTTCAACACGAAGTACGGGCAGTACGAGTTTCTGGTGATGCCATTTGGTCTCACAAATGTGCCAGCTGTCTTTATGAATTTGATGAATAAGACATTTCACCAGTATCTGGATAAGTTCGTCATAGTGTTAATCGACGACATCCTGATATACTCGAAGACGCCAGAGGAGCATGCAGAGCACTTGCGGATAGTTTTGGGGATTCTGAGGCAGGAGAGATTGTTTGCCAAATTGCCGAAGTGCGAGTTCTTTTTAGACTGAGTGGAGTTTTTCGGCCATGTAGTCACTGGAGAGGGAATCTCGGTGGATCCCAGGAAGATTGCTGCAGTTGAGACATGGAAGGTTCCGACATCAGTTTCAGAGATCAGGAGCTTTTTGGGTTTAGCAGGCTATTATAGAAAGTTCGTCCAGGACTTTGCTAGGATAGCTGAACCCATGACGAAGCTGACGCAGAAGGACGCAGAGTACATCTGGTCAGAGGACTACCAGGCAGCGTTTGAGGAGCTGAAGAAGAGGCTGACGACCGCTCCAGTTCTGACTTTACCTTCAGGTTCTGGAGGTGTCACCATTTATAGCGATGCTTCTGAAAAAGGGCTAGGATGTGTCCTACAGCAGTATGGGAAAGTGATTGCTTATGCATCTAGGCAATTGCGGACTAATGAGAGGAATTATCCTACCCATGACCTAGAGTTAGCTGCGGTGATCTCTGCACTCAAGTTATGGAAACATTACTTATACGGAGAGCGTGTGGAGATCTTTACTGACCACAAAAGCTTAAGTATGTGTTCACGCAGAAAAAGCTAAAATGAGGCAAAGACGATGGTTAGAGTTGATGAAAGACTTTGACATCGATTTACAGTATCACCCCGGGAAGGCAAATGTGGTGGCGGATGCGCTGAGGATCTAGAGAAGCTCGGTATTTACGGGAGGATTTAGAGAAGCTCGGTATCAAGCTAGTTCGACCAGGATCAGTGATACAGATGATGGCGCTTGACATTCAGTCAGGTTTGATGGAGCAAATCAGGGAAGCACAGTCTACAGATGAGAGCCTTCGCAGACTTCGTGCCCAGGCGTTAGCTGGATTGCTGGATGACTTCACTATAGCAGAGGATGGATCCTTGAGGCATGGCAGCAGATTGTGCGTGTCGAAGGAAGAGCTGGTAGAGGCAGTCTTGCAGGAGGTGCACCGATCAAGATATTTTATTCACCCTGGTGCTAACAAGATGTACCGTGACTTGCGGGAACATCTTTGGTGGCACGGGATGAAGAGGGATGTATCACGTTTTATCTCGAGATGCCTAGTTTGCCAGCAGGTCAAGGCGGAGCGCCAGAGGCCTGCCGGTTTATTGCAGCCGTTACCCATTCCCGAGTGGAAGTAGGAACATATTACGATGGACTTCGTCTCAGGGATTCCTCGTTCCCAAGGAGGGAAGGATGCCATTTGGGTCACCGTAGACAGGCTGACGAAGTGTGCGCACTTCATACCCTTCAAGGTGGGGCTTTCCACCGAGAAGTTGGTGGAGCTATACATACAGCAGATAGTTCGCCTATACAGAGTGCCGGTGAGCATCGTGTCGGACAGAGACAGCAGATTTACATCCCACTACTGGAGGAGCTTGCAGGAGGAGTTGGGCAGCAGGCTCAAGTTCAGTACGGCGTACCATCCGCAGACAGATGGACAGTCCGAGAGGACGATACAGACACTGGAGGATATGCTGAGGACCTGCGTGCTGGACTTCGGAGGATCGTGGGAGAGCCATCTGCACTTGGTAGAGTTTTCATACAACAACAGCTACCAAGCCAGTATTGGTATGTCTCCTTTCGAGGCGCTTTATGGACGACGATGCCGCACACCGCTCTTTTGGGACGATGTCGGAGACAGAGTTATGCTTGGGCCAGAGATGATTACGGATGCAGCAGAGAAAGTCGGGATGATCAGAGACAGGCTCAGAGTAGCTCAGGATAGGCAGAAACACTTGGCGGATGCTAGTCGCAGACCGATGGAGTTCGCAGATGGTGATATGGTGCTAGTAAAGATATCACCTACTAGAGGGACGATCCGGTTTGGACGAGGAGGGAAGCTGAGCCCCAGATACATCGGGCCGTTCGAGGTACTTGGCAGGATCGGAGAGGTGGCTTACAGGGTTGCACTTCCACCCAACCTAGCAGGAGTTTACGGTGTCTTTCATGTATCTCAGCTGAGGAGATATGTTCCAGACCCCAGTCATGTGCTAGATCATACAAAGTTGGAGGTCGGACCGAGCCTTACAGTTTCTGAGCAACCAGTGGAGATATTAGACAAGAGAGAGAAAAGGCTGAGGAACAAGGTTATACCCTTAGTACGAGTAGCTTGGAGCCGTCACTCTCCAGGTGAATCTACTTGGGAGAGGGAGTCGAACATGAGGGAGAGATACCCTTACTTGTTCGGTCCAACCGCTGCGAGGGAACCACCCGTTCCCGCTTGTTACCTTAGAGGTTAGTTTCGATCATAGCCTTAGTCATTTATTGCATTGCTTGCTATGTTAGAATATTGTAGGGTCTTCAATCCTTGTGAATTCGAGGACGAAATTTTTCAAGGAGGAAAGACTTGTAAGCCCCTATTTTTCAAATTTTTAGTTAATTAAATGTTAATTAATTTTAAATGTCATTTTTAGCCTTAAAATATTTATTATGATTTTTAGAAATTTTTCTAGAATTATTAAATGATTTTTTATTAAGTTTTAAGAGCTAAAATATCATTTTGTAATTTATTGAAATGTTTTAAGGTAGTTTTGCAATTTATTAAAATGTTTTATTAGCTATTTGTAATATTTAGAATTGTTTAGAAGTCAGTTTGTAAATAACCAATTGTTTAGATGTCGGGTTGCAAATTTTTATTTGCATTTGGTTAGGATAGGGACCTAGATATAAATCCTAAAACTCTAGGGACCCAAACGCCAAACCTAAAACCTACCCATCCCTGACCCGACTGACCGACGACTCGACGTCGGCCTGCCCCCGCCATTTTCGACTGCCCCCCGACCGCCTCAACCCCTTATTTAAACCCCCTCACCCCCCTCGGCTCGACCACCCCCACTTCGACCCACCACAGCCACCGCAGCCCCCCGTCTTCCCCACTTAAAACCCGCCGCAACCCTAACTCCGGCGAACGCTCGTCCAGCCCCCACGACGAGCGTCACCGCCCGTAACCACCATCCTCCAACGCGCTTCGACGAGACGACCCCAGCGCCACCACTCCGCCACCGCCCCGACGCCTACTCCGCCGACCAGCACGTCTAAACCCCCCCCCCCCCGACTAGCCGGACACGTAAGTGACAGTGTCTTTTCGTGTCGTACGTGTCTCGTGTTGGGCGTGGGTTGTTCTCCGTGTCCTGACGAGCTCGAGTGTAGAACTGGACACGTAAAACTCGTGTCGTGCGTGTCGAAATCGACCCGGACACGTAAAATCCTGTGTCCTTAACTGTCCGGACACAGGATCGATTTTATTATTTTTTTTTATGTATAATGTTAAACCTAACCTAATTAAATCTAACTAAAATTCTAACCCTAACACAACCCTTGGGCTGACCCCCTGGCCAGCCCGACCCGACATAAACCCCCCCTACGCGCGCTCTGGCTCGGGTTCGAGCCCCCCCTTTACTGCTGTTTCTTTTTCTTTTTCTTTTCCTTTTTCTTTTTCTTTTCCATTTTCTTTTTCATGTTTTCTATATATATATATTTATATATATATGTATATATATATATATATATATATATATATATATATATATATATATATATATATATATTAGTATATATATATGTATATACTGTATTTTTGGCAGTATTTTATATATGTATATATAATTTTATAGTTAGTAAACTTTTATATATATATATTTGTGTTTATATACATATATGTATATATTTCCATGTGTATATATTATTATATATATATATATTAATATATATATATATATGTATACAATATTTGTGTATGTATATATACTTTATAATTAAGTATTTTCTTATATATATATATATATATATATATATATATATATATATATATATATATATATATATATATATATATATATATATATATATATACATATGTACTTTTAACATAGGTATGTATATATTCACTTTGTATAAACTTTACCTTATTAAAATATTAATATTTATTTTGTATTTTTACCAATTTATATTTTAGTGTATTTAAATTACTGCAACCATTTGGTGTCCAAGCCTAGCATGGATTTTTTGGTCCAAATGTGTTTTCATACATTCAAGACCTGTACAAGTCATGTTGGACTTGATTCATGGCCTTGGGTCCTGTATTTGAACTTTGGTTCAAATTATATACATGGACAAAATACGCAGATAATTAATTATTTAATTTCAGATTGTGTGCAATGTTGTTTTTGGATTTCTAAAATACTTAAAGTATTGTTAAAATTCTGGAAAAATAGTATTTAGATACTATGTTAATTTAGCTAATTTAGTATAATTTTTATAGTATTTAATTTACTGTTTTTCCACTAATTTGGCATATGGGACCAAAACTCACTTTCTGTATACTTAGGAAAACTGATATTTATAAAATACTTGTACTGGTTAATAAATTCCATAAAATTATAATAAATTTCTACAATTAGCAAAGATCATTTTGGTACTTTATTTTATGTAAAAATAAGCTTTTTGTGTATCTCAAAAATTGTTAGAACACAATGGTCATTTGATTTATTTATTGATTAATTACGACTTGTAGCTTTTGTGTTATTTTGAGTTTTAGCCGTGTTGAACCCCACCCCTCACTAGTGTAAAGACCCTAGAAAGTTAGTTAAAGTAGTGTGTCACCACACATTGGTCTCCTATGCTAAAATCATCATTTTGGCTAGGTGCCCAGTCACAAGTCGTGTTTCACCAGTTAGTGTCTTAGCGTTTTAGCCTAGTGTAAAAACTAAGTTTATGCATTTATTTCTACAGTGACGAGTTATCGGGCATCCATAGCACTTTTATCGCAGCTTGTTTTGCTTTGCTTTGCTAGAGGCAAGTACTTTCTACAAACTTTACATACTGTTACATAAATGAACTGCTAATCCAACCATGTTAAATGTTGATCCTTGGGGTAGCAAGTTAAAATATCACATGTTGTACTTTCAGTTACTATTATGCTTAGAACAGTCTTTATGTATCTCTCACATGATTAGAATATGGGTTATAGAGAAACTGATAGTTGAGTACGTGATCATGCCCCCTTCTCCGTACGTATGTACCGAGCAAGGTTGACATTTTATATGTATACCTTGTCGTAGGCTTTATCTCAAAGCGGATCTGTACGTATGTACATCTATCGCCTTATCACTTGTACGGAAGTATATTTCATTATGTGCCCCTGCACATTGTACATCTATTGACCGATCACGTACCTGCTACAGTTTTAAACATTACATATACATCTGTCTCTACGACATATGTATCCTTGCCATGATAGACTATGTGATGCCATGTTTCCAGTTATTTCCTCTTATGTTCATTTCCATGTTTCATATGCTAATTTGCTAGATTCAGTACTTGCTCCCGTCCTGACAGGATAACGTTGTAGGTGTCCTTACTGAGGAGGAGTTACTCTGCGACACATATTATGGAGTTACTGTCGAGGACCCAGCTTTGCTTTACGAGGATGTTCCTGCAGGGAACCTCGCCTAGTTGTCTTTTGTTTTTAGACTTTTGAGAGTAGACATGTATTAGACTATATATTTTTGTAACTGGACATGTATCCAGTTTTATGTTTCAGATCACTTGTACTTTGGACATTTTACTATATGAGACGACTTTTGTATTTGGAGCATTTATGACTTTTATTTACTTATAGAACTGTTAGCACATTTAGTCTTATCCTGTTGTCTTTAGAACAGCTTACTACGTTTTATATCAAACATAGGCTGGGCATGACTCGGCCTGGCCCAACAATTTGGGTCGCGGGTCGTGACAGTAATACTCAAATTTGAGAACATATTATAATTGTCCAGAACTAAAACTGAAACAGGTATATTGTCCAAAACTAAAGTCATGTATGAATTTCGTATTTAGTAATAATCAAGATAATATAGAAGTCCCGTGTCACAATGAAAACATGTTTCAATTGTCCAAAACTGAAACTAAAACAAGTATGCAGAATAAAGAACCATGTGTGCACAATACTACAACCCAAGACAATAAAATATTCCTAAAACTTAAGCAATTGTATGTAGTACATAGATAGAACAGAAAGCAACAATCACAAAAGTGCTAATGAACCATCAAAACGATAAAATAATCATATATATAATGATCTGTGACCGCTTGCAAAGTTCATAAGCATTACAGCCAATATATGATTAGTCCCATGTATATTGCATTATTACCATGAAAGGAAATACAAAACTTTTAAATAATATATCAAAACTAAATAACTTGTGCATATTCTAACTGAACAAAATGGAAAAGAAAGCATTTTAATATGTTAATGCATGAAAGCTAACCTGCATGCCTTAGCTTAGGACAAGTCTGCCTAATTATCATAATGTGATACATAGACCAGACTTGTTAAAAGATGGAGAAACAAGTAGTTTGAAGATGTGAATGCATGCCTAGTTTACATCAATTATGGCCCCATTATGATGTAGTGTAGAATCCTAGTCCCTCTAGGATTCCTTTTCTTTTCCTCTTCCCTCTTGGATTCCTTTTTCTTTTCTTTATTTTTTTATAATCCTATTTATGATTGGATTCTTATTTTGAAATTATCTTTTATTAGGATAGATTTTATCTTTATTTTATTAGGATTAGGTTGTCACAAAAGCCCTATAAATAGGCACCTTTTGTATACAATTGAGAACAACTTTTAATCAATAAAATTCTTCTTTAAAGTTCGAGATTTGTTCTCTTATTTTCTTGGTCGTGGACTCGACTGTTCCGTGGATTCGGAAGCCCCCCGCTTGAGGTTTTCAAGCAACCTTCGTACGGAACCCTCACAAGGCCCTCCATTGAAGTTTTTATGGCACCGCTTCGCTCTCACCAAGCAACGGTGGTCCAGTTATCGTCATCACTGATCGACTTAGCCATTGCCAAGCACGAAGGTAAGCCCGTTCCGCTATCCCACTGCGTCAAGTGGTATCTGAGCCCCACAGATCGAGGATTACAATTCGTTTGGAAACCTTTGGGAATATTTCTTTCTCAAAACAACAATGGCGAAACATGTCAAACATGAGGAGTTTGATGCCATGTCTAATAACATTGAAGCCTTGTCAAAAAAATTTGATGTCCTATCTGACAAATTGGATAGAGTGCTGTGATTTCTTGGAATCAAATCCAACGAAGTTGTTGAAATTACGGAAATACCACCTACAGAGACGAGAGACACAAATGCTCGTCCTACTACCAGTCATACACAAAAGGGTCCGTATCGTGGCCGCAAAAGTGGAGCCCCTCACATGGAATACTGCGAAGGCAGCGACGACGATGATTTTAGCCTGCAGGGATCCCATCGTCAGGGCCCCGAAACCATCTATGTAAACTAACAACGAAGGAACCATGCATACCAACGATAGGGGCAATGTGACTACGAAGAAGGAATTGATTTCAAAATGAAGATGGATCTTCCCTCTTTCAACGGTCGACTACACATTGAAGACTTTCTTGACTGGCTCACAGAAGTAGAATGCTTCTTCGAATACATGAATATCCCTGAAGAGAGACAGGCTTACCTTGTAGCCTATAGGCTCAAGGGAGGTGCCTCTGCTTGGTGGAAACAACTCGAGCACATCCGTGCGAGAGTCGGCAAAGCTCATGTACGGAGTTGGCCAAAGATGCGACGAATGCTACGATAAAGATTTCTACCTCCAGATTATTAGCAGATTTTCTATCGTCGATATCAAAATTGCACACAAGGTGCACGAACTATAGCTGACTACACAGAAGAATTCTTCAGACTTTTGTCCCGTAATGATATGTACGAAACATATCATCAACATGCAAGCCGTTATCTTGGCGGCCTAAGGAAAGACATCCATGATCAACTATACCTGCAGAATATATACACACTCAGTGAAGCAATCACCTTTGCAGAGAAGGTAGAACAAAAGATTAAGAAGTTTAAGAGTCCACAGAGCCGTTTCAGTGCTAACAACCATGGATCAATAACAAAGGATGATTGGATACCAAAGCACGCTACCAACTATTCCAAAAAGGGAAAAGGACCAACAGACCCTAATTCTCTCTCCCCGATGGCACATTCAAAAGTACAGGTCCTACAACAAGTTGCCAAATCTCAGCAAACTGCCAATCCATACAGCAAACCAAGAGAAAACAAGTGCTACCGTTGCAACAAAGTCGGACATCTGTCCAACAGCTGCCCCCTTAAAGCACAAGTTGTCTTTACTGACTACGAAGACGAAGAGGAAGAAGAAGAACACTCAGGAGAAGAAGTGGTCCTTTCCGAAAATGATGGTGAACAACTAGTGTGTGTCGTTAGGTGCCTGCTACTAGCCCCAAAGATTGAAGAACCACCCCAGCGCCACAATGTCTTCCGAACCCGATGCAAGGTTAAAGACAAATTATGTAACATCATCATTGACAACGGGTGTACAGAGAACATTATTTCAAGAGCAATGGTAGATAAGATGAGACTGACCAAAGAAGCACAACCGGCTCCATATAAGATTGGCTGGATTCAACAGGGACACAACATGGTCGTCTCTGAAGTTTGTCGCATACCCTTCTCCATCGGAAAGACCTATAAAGATGAAGTCATGTTCGATATTGTCGACATGGACTCTTGTCACATCATCCACGATCGGCCATGGCAATTTGATAAAAATGCCACATACCGGGGATGAGACAACACATATTCTTTCCTTCAAGATGGACGATGTCTCACTCTTCATCCATTAGCATCGGGTGATATTCCTAAGACCAGTCCACAATAACAAAAGACTGTAATGATTGTTGACGGTCATGAACTTGAAAACGGTCTTGAGAAACAAAACAAAGTCTATGCATTGGTTGTATCGGATAAAGCAGAAGTATTCCATACCAACATTCCTGAAGTAGTCCAGCCTTTACTATAAGAGCTCCGCGACATCATGCCGAATGAACTGCCTAGCGAATTGCTACCAATGAGAAACATTCAACATGAAATAGATCTCATCCCAGTTCTAAACTTCTAAATATTCCACATTATCGGATGAGCCCTAATGAATGTAAAATCCTCCAAGACCAAGTTGAAGAATTGGTCCAAAAGGGCATGATCAGAGAGAGCCTCAGTCCTTGTGCAGTTCCCGCCTTGCTAGGGCCAAAGAAAAATAGGTCATGGCGTATGTGCATCGACAGTCGGGCTATCAACCGCATCACTGTTAGGTATTGCTTTTCCATCCCTCGACTAGAAGACATGTTAGATATGCATGCTGGGTCTACAATTTTCTCAAAGATCGATTTGAAGAGCAGATACCATCAAATCCGAATTTGACCTGGTGATGAATGGCAAACTGCTTTCAAGACCCGTGAAGAACTCTACGAATGGCTTGTTATACCTTTCGGACTTTCAAATGCACCAAGCACGTTCATGCGCCTTATGAATCAAGTTTTGAAGCCATTGATAGGAGAATTCGTAGTCGTCTACTTTGACGATATCCTGATCTATAGCCAAAGCCAAACTGACCATCTGAAGCACCTCAGGGAAGTTCTCAAACTTCTCCGAATTAATAAACTCTATGTCAATCTCAAGAAGTGTAGCTTTCTTACTAACCAACTCATTTTCTAGGGATTTACTATTAGCGCCAGTGGCCTCAGTGTTGATGAAGAGAAGATTAGAGTAATTCGCGACTAGCCCACTCCAAAGATAACGACTGAAGAACGAAGCTTTCATGGCCTCGCCAATTTTTATCGACGATTCATTCGTAACTTCAACACTATTATAGCACCATTGACAGAATACATAAAGAAAGGAAAATTCATCTGGACTCCTGAAGCTGAAGCCAGTTTCATACTCATCAAGGAGAAGCTATCTACGGCGCCAGACCTATCACTGTCCAACTTTGACAAGCTGTTTGAAGTCGAAGGTGATGCCAGCATAGTAGGCGTTGGTGCTGTACTAATACAAGAAGGAAGACCAATTGTCTTTCGTAGCAAGAAGCTAAGTGAAGCTCAACGAAAATGGTCAACTTATAAGCAGGAGTTCTACTCGATCGTACAAGCCATCAAAGCATGGGAGCCCTACCTCATCCAACGGCCATTTATCCTACATACAGACAATAAAGCTTTATCTTTCATAGACAATCCCCGTAACACAAATTGAATGCATGCTAGATAGATTAAGTTTCTTCAGTGCTTCTCCTATACCATGATGCACAAGGCCGGAGTTCAGAACAAAGTAGCTGATGCCTTAAGCCGTCGAGTCGACCTCCTCATTACTTTACATCAAGAGGTCATCGGGTTTGAATACCTCAAGGAACTCTACCCGAAAGAAAAAGATTTTCAACAAGCATGGAAAGACATGCGGATCTCTCCAACCTTCAATGTCGTCGATCTTTATGAATACTTTCCACTTTGTGAACCGCTTTATTCTGATAAGAACTCAGGGACGAGTTCTCTTGAAGCAGGGGAGACTGATGTAGCATAGAATCCTAGTCCCTCTAGGATTCCTTTTTCTTTTCCTCTTCCATCTTGGATTCCTTTTTCTTTTCTTTACTTTTTTATAATCCTATTTATGATAGGATTCTTTTTTTGAGTTTATCTTTTATTAGGATAGATTTTATCTTTATTTTATTAGGATTAGGTTGTCACAAAAATCCTATAAATAGGCACCTTTGTATACAATTGAGAACAACTTTTCATTAATAAAATTCTTCTTTAAAGTTTGAGATTTGTTCTCTTATTTTCTTAGTCGTAGACTCGACTGTTCCGTGGATTCGGAAGCCCCTCGCTTGAGGTTTTCAAGCAACCTTCGTGCGAACCCCTCACAAGGCCCTCCTTCGGAGTTTTTGCGGTACCGCTTCGCTCTCACCAAACAACGGTGGTCCAGTTATCGTCATCACCGATCGACTTGGCCATTGCCAAGTACAAAGGTAACCCCGTTTTGCTATCCCGCTGCATCACATTATCAATATTTAGTCACTTGCCGGAAAAGAGAAACATCCATGTTCTTCTTATTTTTCTCTTGTTCAGTCCTGTTTTCAGTTGCAACAATTTCAGAAAGCAGTATCTGCCATATTTACAAGGAAAAATTGAATTGATCATGCTTGATTTTAACAACAGCCGACAAATAGAGACTATCAATATATAATAGGTTTCAAAGAAAGAGAGCAAATAGAATAAGAACTTAGTAGAGAATCAACAATCTTGAACCAGTTAAATTCAGTCTCTAAGAGAACTGGTTCCCTCTCAGACTATAAAGCAGAAATAAAGTATATCCCCTCCCTTTCTCATTCACATTCATTTACAACTAAAAAGTAGAGAAATTCTTTTCAAACTAATTCACAATCATATATCAAATAACTAGAAAGTTTCTGGGAATGTCACATTTTTTTTGTTCATTAGACGATTTACATTCTATCTTAACATCATCCAGGAAGCTTCTTGTCAGTGAAACACACTTCTGCATGTTAAAGCCTGTAAAACTGTCATTCCCATCGATACCTCTTTGTCCAAATATCCAGCTACATGTATAGTTGCTATGCACCATAGACAGTTGACTGCTACAAAGTTTCAGAAAATGTATGAACTTGATTGTTGAAATACATAATATTATATTGTTACTAGTCTCTTATAATACTCTATTCTAGTTCAGAGAACATACTACTCAGATTCAATCTTTAACTAAACATAGTTTTCCAGTTTGTATCATGCATCCACTATATGATTAATCCATGTATATTACATTATTACTGTGAAAAGGAAACACAAAAACTTTTAAAATATATATCAGAATTCTAACTAAACAAAGTGGAGAAACAAGAAATTTTGATATGTTAATGTACGAAAGATAACATGCATGCCATAGCTCGAGACAAGTCTGGCTCAAATATGGCCAGTTATCGTAACGTGATACAAGTTAATCTTAATAGAAGAAAAAGGAAGCTAGTACAAGAAATAAACCTAACAAGTAACAAGCCTAGGCAAGGCCAAAGCAAGAAATAAGCTATAGGGATGCAAAAAATACATTAAGTCAATTTGAATATGACTCCATATCCAATTTGTGATAAATATGGATAGTCATTGTTTGTTAATTTATAATAAAAAGAAAACAATGGAAAAGTAAAAGTCTAGAAATTGTCTAAGGTCTTCCTTGCAAGCAACAAAATAAGTTAGTTAATAGAAAATTAGAGTATTAAAGCTTTGGAAAGATTCTTTACATGCCTGCAACGTAATAAAGTAGCACCAACCAAGCCAACCAGTTCTTTCAAATGGTAAGGCTGAACCAAATAAAATATCTTTATGGTACCTTATTTTGTGCTAGCAAATAATAGAGTTTAATAACTACATAATTGGCATTGGTAATAAACATCAAATATTACAAATTTTATGGCAGCTTCCTGAATATGTGCATAAGAAAGAGCATGACAAAACCTTGATATTGCCACAAACATTTTATTGTAGGTCGGATGAAATGGAGTACAAGCATATGAATAACTTTGCAGATTTACACCATACAAGAACCTTTGGATCTTTTGTTACTGAAATTATACTAGAAAATACAATAGAACACAAAAGATTTGTTAGGGGGCTATGGTTGTAGCCAATAGGAATTCCCATAATCAAACTCTAGGAATTAGGCTAATTCTATAACTCGGTATTTTGTATGCTGAGATTGCAATTTCAACAAGAATCCCAATCCCCAACTTTCCTAAAAAATATATAATTGAATTATCTAAGATTATGTTGAAATAATCATGAAGTGGTAGAGATTGGGCTAATTCATGAGGGTCATATGAATGAGAACCCTCTAAAATCAAGGGGAAAAAACCATCCGTTAAATTCATGCCTACAAGCATGCTCGACTGCACAAAATAGCATGAAGCCAATACACTAAGTTCCCTGAAAAGTCCCTTCACACGAGAAATAAGTTACTCAACCAAAAATTTTAATTTATGCCTACAAAGTCGACAACACAAAACAGCATGAAGCCAATCTCTAACAAAACCATTACAAGAACATGACTATTAATGATGTGCTTCTAATATGGGATGCTCTAGCAGCAATTTATCATCATCTAGTCAAGAAAACTTAACTTCAAATTATTTAACATTTTTTCAAACACCTACTGGGCATGTAAAAGTACAATAAGTTGAAGAAAGAAAAAAATGGAAGAAACAATTCATTATAACATTTCATCAAATACTTAATACATTACCTTCCCATGAACTCCATTTACTCTTTGGACATGGAGCCCGTGAACTCCATTTACTCTTTGGACATGGAGAAGGAAGCAGGGGTTGGTGCGAGGCCATGGCACCGGAGGAGGTCTTCCTTGCTCGAGCGCGAGTGAGGCACACACAATGTTTCTCTTTATCCGCCATGGCTCCCGAAGGATAGATAGGGTTAGGGTTTGGTGAAGAGAGAAGGGAAGAGAGGAAGAAGTGGAAAATGGAAGGATCGAATATGTAGGATGGGGAAAAGGAAGGGATCCCAGAGGGTGGTGGTGGCGGAGGTCTCTCCTGGCTCGGGATGGCCATTGTTGAAGAGGGAGTGGGAGTTAGGAGAGAGACATTGGGGATATTGGAATTGATGTAAAGTGTAAACTAGAGGCGGGAGGTGTGAAATTAGAAGAGGGAAACTAAAATTTTGGTAATTGAATATATTGTGTTATATATATACACATACTAGTAAAATAATTTGTCTTTATTCTAATGTTATCAAAATATAATTTAAATATTTAATTTTAAATTAAGATTTGTTTTATATATATATATATATATATATATATATATATATATATATATATATATATATATATTAAGAGTTATAGAAAATTAATTTAAATTTAATTATAATTTGTTATAGATATATGTGAATAAAAGATTGGGTATTCGGTTACGTGGAAGAAAAAAAAGGATATACGATTATGCGGAAGAAAAGAAGAAGTTTAAAATTTTAACTTTTTGGAATTCTTTTAAAAAGGAAATGGTTGATGAAATACACACAGCTTGGACGACTCAAGATTGAGCCGTTTTGAATCCCCTTTATATATATATACTAGGAAATGGTTGATGAAATACACACGTGCATGCACAAGGCATCCTAGAGTCCGAGTCCGAGTCCGAACGAAAAAAATAATTACTTCCTGGTTGGAGTTAATCCTTTTTTTTCCTCTAGGTAAATACCCCCACATGGCACCCACATGTACTCCACCACACCCCATGTGCACACCTCAATACATGCAAAGCAATATATTGCAATACTCACTTAGTGGTGTAACCATTGTTGGACTATTTTATACTAGTCCAAAGACAAAAACGCCAACATATTCCAATAGCTCTCTTGGATCCAAAACTTCGTGGAAGCCATGCCATTCCCTCTTGAGAGAACAATTCTTCCGACACAAGCATCAGCACCGGCCCTGAACTCATGGAGATCCATGACAAGCTTTCAAAATGGTTTCCCAAACATTGAAAAAACTAAAAAAAATAATGTTGAAAATAATAATTGAACGAAGGACCACCTATATACAAGTTTAACATAATAACCACTACAATGCAACAATTTTATGTTAAGAATGTCCAAGGTACATATTAGTTCTATTTTAGATATAAGATTAATAATATATTTATGTATAATTAATTTTTTATGGCATGCATGGTTCGTGGACCCTGGACGGTCGCCTTGGATGTCCTGGGCCAAGATTGGCCCTGCAAGTAGGGTTGAGCAACGGTTCAGTTCGGTCCAAACCGAATCGTTCACATGAAAATCGAATAAACCGATAACCGAAATTAGCAAAATCGAGAACCGAATCGTATTATAAAAAATTGATTTGAACTGAACCAACTTCTGTCGGTTCAATTTTTGGTCGGTTCGGTTCAATGGATCCTGGTGGGCCGGGTCTTCTAAAACCAAATTGGATACACAAATAACAGTAAAAGTACAACAAAATAACATTAAAAAAATTATTTGTAGCACTTTCAAAATACTGGAGCAGTTTTAACACATCCAAAACTATTAAATTACATTATTACACCAGTATACAATGTTTTTTCTTTTCAAAATTTTGATATTACACATTAATTTACAACAAAGCCGCCATTGTCCAATTTACATATCAATTAACAACCAACCATTGTCCAAAGTTGAATAACCAAAAGAAACAAAATTCTTGCCTTGTCCAAATTCTTCTTGGTGGAAGTTCCAACTTCCAGTGCAACCCAATCTATCAAAAAACAAGAAGTAAAATTTATTTACCATAAGACAAAAAAGAAAATAAAAATGGAAGTCATTTATCAGACTTCAATAATAGCACCATGTATCATACTTCAAATTTGTCACAAAGCTTTTCTTATCAGTAATCATCTCAGAAATATTGGAGCAATGCATACCCATATCAGTTTAGAAGGCAATTAATAAAGAAACCAAGCCTAGTTGCCCAAGTATCAAATGCCACCAACTTTGGCTATTGGCACGGTTATCACTCAAGACTGCATCACACAATCACTAAAAAAGAGGGACAAAAAAGGTTCAGAATGACTCTTTATGCATCACTAATGATGCAATGGACGCGTCACCAATGGCTGCAATAAATGCCTCGCCAATGGCTGTAGTAAAAGCAAAATCATCATCGCCAAATCTTATCAAAAAAATTAGTAATATTTTAGAATACTAAACGTATCATCATCTCATCACTGCTTGCAACAAGTGCTGGCCACTGACTGCATCGACACCACTAGCCATATCGAGTGCCCTTCCACTGCACAACATTATTGTTATGACCCGTACCCACTTTTTGGAATACGAGTACGTAGTCAAGTCCAGCCTATGTCGCAATCACGGTGGTAGTATGCTGTCTAGACCTCAATGTCAATCTCAATAAAATAATTTATATCTAATTGCTCATTCATAATAACTATTTTATTTATAAATCTAATAATACATAAAAGTGACATTCGGGAACAAATCTGCTAAATGTTTAAATAAAAGAACTATTTAATCTAGAATCTACGGTCAGCCTCCAAGGTCTATATCTTCCCCGTATAGTCCATAGCGTAAAAGTAGTAAACATGCCATGTCACATGTAACGATCCAGTCAGGAAAGAAGCAAAGTACAACCATGTTACATTTATGTAACTTACCAAAATAAAGCTAGACAATAGAGATTGTAACACCCCAGTACCAAAATATATAGGATTAGGTGATCGTATATATGCCAGCTACGTATCGTGAGGACTCCAGCCCAGCTCGAGTACGTATAAGCTGTTTTGTTGTTCTAAATCAACTACATCTCAATCTACTGAATACTGGTAACAATGTCGAATCAAGTGCACTAAGGCTGATCAGACTATATACATTGATTCTATAATAGATAAATGTATTAGAGTGGATCTCTAATAAGACTTATATCATGAACAAGCTAGAATAAGAAATAAATCTTATAAAAGACTAGGCTATAATAAAAACTAGCAAATACTGGACAAAATATAAATAAGGAAGAGAATGATAATATCAACAACTAAATACATGAAGTCTTTGCATAGTGACCATCATCTATCAATGTATCATACCTTCATCTAATATATGGAGAGAAAACTGTCCTCAGGGGACTAGAAAGGCACATAATATACAAGCCTACAATATAGTAATAACATGCATAAAAAGACAGGAATAACAAGTACAAAAAAATTACATATAGAAGAACTCTATAGATGGTGACATGTCATGAGAATATAATATTAATCATGTCTATAGGTACATGTGATAATACCTATAGCCCGACGAGGCACTAACAGTCCTATGACAGGTTCTCTACTGCAGCCCGACGAGGCACTAACAATAGAGTGGTATAGCCACACCTAATAAAATACTCTCGCCTAAGGTTTTAGGAAGTCAAGTCCGTCTAGGCATGTCCAAGTCAAGTACGGGTCAAGGCATATCAAGTAAATATGGTACATGATAACACAATAGTAGTAAGATCTATACAAGAAAAACAATGATAACTAGAATAAAGATAGTAACTCACGTGCACATATACTGAGAAAATGACACTGATAATAAGAAAGTAACAGTAAAATGAATCAGAGAAAGCATGTAATCAAATCAGACATAAAAGTACAAGAATATAATAAGTGCATGTAAATACTGTAAAGTTCGACAAGGTGTACTTGCCTGGTGTAGAATCGGCCACGTCTAAATAAGTAACTCGTCAATCAATGAGCCACGAAAGTTGAACTTTCGCACATGTCTCTGGATGTTGAAACATACATCACCAACGTGTTTGGCATAAGAAGAATATATATATATTATATTATATTATATTATATTATATTATATTATATTATATATATATATATATATATATATATATATATATTTATATACATTATATATATATATATATATATATATATATATATATATATATATATATATACATTTTTATATAAATATATATATATATATATATATATATATATGTATATATATATATATATATATATATATATAAATAATATATATATATATATATATATATATATATATATATATATATATATATATATATATATATATACTATGTATGTATGTATGTATGTATGTATGTATGTATGTATGTATGTATGTACTCCTTCGGCCGCAAGAGGAAGAAGTTTGAGGAAGAGGAAGAGCCCTTCACAGACGCCGCCATGGTGAAGTACTCCAGAGATCCCTCCAATCCTAAAAGTCCTCCAAGGCCATGGGTCAAAACCTTAGGGTTCACTTCAAGAATACCAGGGAGACAGCTTTTGCACTGAGAAAGTTGGCCTTAGTCAAGGAAAAATGATATCTAGAGGATGTTAATGCTCACAAGCAGGCCATTCCTTTTAGAAGATTCTGTAGAGGTGTTGGGCGAACAGCCCAGGCTAAGAATCGCCACTCCAGTGGGCAGGGACATTGGCCTGCGAAATCTGCCAAGTTCATTCTGGATTTGCTGAAAAATGCTGAAAGCAATACAGATGTTATACACTTGGACGTAGATGAAAAACAAGTAGGCAACTCTAGAGGGGGGTGAATAGAGTTTATGACAATAATATCTAATTTAAAAATTAAACTCTTTCACTAATAGTAAATAATCAGAGTAAATGCAGAAATTATAAAGTACGAGAAAGCATACGCAAACATAGCCAATTTTTAACCTGGTTTCCCTCGTGGAGGACTAGTCCATGCCCGAAAACTCTAGCTCAGGATTAAATCCACTATTTGTGAAATAGTAGTTACACCCCGTGCCTTTTCTTCAGAAGAGAACGTCAACTTCATACAGAGATCGCAGTGACGATGCTTAGAATTTTCCAAACGACTTTTTGAACTCTTGCACAAACTCCTAACTGAAGAGCACTGAGCACTTTGAGACTTAGGGAGCTTGTGTCTAGTAGATGAGAAGGGTAAGGCTTGTATATGGCTTTAGAGAGAAGAGAAGAGAAGATTGGATGATTGAAAAGGAGAGAATTCAAGGCCTATTTATAGTATTCTGGATAGGCAGAATTAGGCCAGAATTCTGTGTCAAGAATTCAAATTTTTGGCCATTGGACAACTAGCATACAACAAACCCTAAAAATTAGGGTCCTGTAATTTAGGAGATAGAGTTCGACCTGAACTCTGTGGAGGCATCTCCCGAAGACAGAATTATTCTAAAGGGCTGTATGGGCTAGTTTGGTTTTGGTTGAGCTTTTGGTTTGAGGTTTTGAGATAGGTATAGGCCCAAACTACTCAGTGCGACTCAGTTTATATTTATCTAGACTCAAGAAAAGTATCAAATACAGACTGAAAACATAGTATATTACAGGTACGAGCCTTCGTCCGTCTTGTACTGAGTTCAGTCTTGATGTGTCATATTGAATTATGATAAGTATCATATTGTCAATTTTATCAATATTTGGTTGACTGTGATTTTGTGTCAACAATCTCTCCCATATTGATAATTGACAAAATGATATTTTTATATTCAATGTTGATACCTGGATACATTTATAAAAGCAGTAGCTCCCCCATAATCAGTGCAGAGCTAGCAATAGCTCCCCCATAAATATTGCTTCGTTATAAGCCAGCGTTCCTTTTGTCCTGATAAATACAATCTTTTCCAAAGCACAGATACACAATATGATATGATAATGTGAATATCAAATAATTCTCCCCCTTTTATCATTTATCAAACACAAACAACCAGAGAATTTATAAAGAAAAATAACTTGCAATCACACCAAAGTAATAATAAACTACATAAAGTGTCTCCAGAGTCACAGAACATAAAGTGAACTAATACAAATAAAAAGCAACTACATAAACTAGAAATCCATAGTGCATAAAAGTAAACATAAGATCCTCAGCAGCAGCAACAAGTAGGAGACAACATCCATCACGGAGCTCATGAAGGTCCAGCGTCGTCAGATGGATCAATGAATGAACGACGAGGATCCACGAAAGCCGCATCCGGATCCAGATAGCCTATAACCCAAGGGTCATCGATACAGTTTTCGTCACGAGCATGGTCCCTCTCCATAGGAATAGGCATAGAAGGATGCCGAGACATAGAGTACCGGACGTCATTCAGTGAGTTGATGATGGCACTCATCTGTACGGTGGTACAGTAGTCTAGCTGGGTCCAGCGATCATCCTCTAACATGAATCGATCGTGGAGCATAGTCTGAATCGACTCAAGAGTAGCAGGTGGAGGGGGTACAGGCTGTCCAAGAGCAGGTGCATCATCCTGAGCATCAGAGTGCTCGAACTCATCAAGAGAACCGACAGCTGCATGAAGCCGCCGTGTCTTAGATAGGAAGGCAGGGGCAAGGAGGAACTGGCACTCATCAAGTGGGACATGAAAAGCACGAAAAACCATAGGAAGATAAAGAGCATAGACCAAAGAACGTGGCCTCTTCATAGCATTGATCATCCAGTCCATCATGGTACATGGAAGATTGAAAGGAACATTGAGGTGTAGGTGATACATACCAGAAATCTCAAAATATGAAACCTCGTCGGTCGATCCCGTATTGGGCAGAATTGTGGAAAAGATAATACGATAAAGCTCATAGAAGTAGGGGTTTAGAAACTTGGCAAGAAGCTTTCGTGGACATGTGTTAGGGGTACACAAATCATCCTTAAAGCTTTCTAGGGATGACCCATCGGAGAATTGAAACTTGCGAGCATCAACAAGTTTCTCCCATGAGTTAGGCTCCGGAATTTTAAGATATTCTGCAAGATCAAAGTCATCAAATGATATGTCAATACCAGCAACACGTAAATATAAACGTGTATCATCATTAGTAAGATTGCAATAAAATATTTGAATGACATTTAAATAGATGAGTGAATTGGTGGTGACAAGTTCATCAAGACACAAATCATGAAAGAGGGAGTCATATTGAGAAAATATGGTAAAGTTAAAAGGATGACACGCACACACGGGACGAGATCGAAAATCATTGAACCACTCGTTTGAGGCTTCCAATGAAACAAATATGCGATCATCATACGTGTTGGGTCAATGGGACGAGGTGGATTGAACAACGGGTGAATGGGTTGTTGAATAGGTTGTTCAACACGAAGAGGAGGATTCAAATAGGACGCACCCTCGATTCGAAGCCTCTTTACTCTATTAAATAACTTAGGAGCCATGAGTAATGAAGACAATAATAAAATTTAAATGGATAGAAGAAAGAAATTATACCTCAAAAGGATGATGAAGGATGGAAGAGAATGATGCAAGAAACCTTATCCTTGAATTTGGAGAAGAAATATACACTGGAATGAGAGAACTAGGGTTAGGGTTTGAAAAGAAAGGGTTTGGAGGAGTTTAGAAGGTGTCAATAGAGAAGAGAGAGGGAGAACACGGTTATAATGTTAGGGGTTCGAATGGTCGAAAGTAATCTGGACCATTGGATCAAGTTTAGATCAGCGGCTGAGCCCGCATACAGTTCTGGAATGATGAGACCGAATTCGGCCCGAACTCTGTGTTAGGCAGAGTTCGGCCCAAATTCTGGGTTCTGTGGCCAGAATAAAAATCAGGCTAAAAATGAAGTTGAAAATATGAATGAGACAAATAAGAATGAAGTAATGGAAAGATGAATATAAAAGTAAGAAATCCAAGTAGAGAATTGTAACAAGTGAAAGCTGAATCAAAAGAGTCAAATTGAAGTTCGAAAATTTGGATTTAGCATGTGATAAATAAAAGTATACCATGTAATAAACAAGGAGTTATGCCATAATTCAATATGGTGAAACTGCCATAGGGTAGCTGCAGGGGCCATATCCCAGCTAGCGGTAGTCCTGAGGACTAGTGCACCGTGTCGCTTAGGCTTTTACGCCTTGTTGTCAGAAGGACCCTTTCGGCTTGTACCCATAACAGATTCATTAAGAACCAAGACATAATCGATATTTACGCAGGTCACTTTAATGAATAACAGCTTCATCCAAAAAATTTAGTTCACGACACAAAAAGTTAAAACGCTCTTCGGATAGTGGTTTAGTAAAAAAAATATGCTAGCTGATGGTCAGTGTCAATAAATTCTAAATTTATAGTGCCATTTTGCTGGTGATCATGCAAAAAAGGGTGACGTATTTCAATGTGTTTCGTGCATGAGTGATATATAGGGTTCTCAGTGAGGGTTATAGCACTAGTGTTATCACAGAATATAGGAATGTGCGTAAAAGAAAGGTTGTAGATAGTACGGCAGAATTCTGCTTCTTGCTAAACCAAGAGACTAGAGCCTTGCCTAATAAATGACACGTGCCGCTTGTAATTTTATGGTCGACTTTGCATCCTGCAAAATCAGCATCCGAATAACCAATAAGGTCAAAGGATGTGGATTTGGGATACCATAAGCCCACTGTAACAGTACCCTTAAGGTATTAAAAGATACGCTTAACGGCGGACATGTGTGATTCCTTAGGACTATCTTGATATCGAGCACATAGACAAACACTAAACATGATATCGGGACAAGTAGTAGTTAAATAAAGTAAACTACCAATCATATCTCGATACTTACATTGGTCAACCGGTTTGCCGCTTTCATCAGGTTCTAGCTTGGTCGAAGTAGCCATAGGGGTGCTGATTGGTTTGACGTTGTCAAGATCAAACTTTTTCAGCATATCCTTTGTATATTTTGACTGGATGATGAAAGTTCCTTGTGAAGTTTGTTTTACTTGTAATCCGAGGAAGTAGGTGAGCTCCCCCATCATGCTCATCTCAAATTCGTTCTGCATACCCTTAGCGAAATCTTGGCACAAATTTTCATTAGTAGAACCGAATATGATATCATCTACATAAATTTGTACTAAAAGAATAGTGTTTTGAAGACTTTGATAAACAGTATAGTGTCAATTTTCCCTCTTAAAAAACCTTTATCTTGCGAGAAATTGCATAGGCGTTCATACCAAGCTCTAGGGGCTTGTTTGAGGCCATATAGCGCTTTCATGAGTTTGAAAACGTGGTCGGAAAATTTATGATTTTCAAAACCAGGGGGTTGTTTTACAAAAACTTTCTCCTTAATAAATCCATTCAGAAAAGCACTTTTAACATCCATTTGAAACAATTTAAAATTTTGAAAATTAGCAAATACATAAAGCATCCGATTGGATTCCAGTCTTGTAACAGGAGCATACGTCCCATCGTAGTCGATACCTTCTTCTTGGTTGTATCCTTGAGCTACTAGACGAGCTTTGTTGCGTGTAACTGAACCATCTTTATTTACTTTGTTACAAAAAACCTATTTCGTACCAATAATCGAATGATTAGCTGGCCTTGGAACAAGTTCCCAGACTTGGCTCCTCTCGAATTGGTTGAGTTCTTCTTGTATGACGGAAATTCAAAATTCATCATTAAAAGCTTATAAAACAATTTTAGGCTCAAATTAAGAAATGAAGGCAGTACTAGCAATGGAGTCTCTTAACGATGATCGAGTACTTACTCTGCATGAAACCTCACCTATTACCAAGTTTTTTGGATGTGATGGCTTAAAAGAGAATTTCTTCGGCAACCCTCCAGAGAATTGGTTTCAGTGGTGGTATTCATCGGTGTAGAAGTTGAAGGCTCAACATCATCGTCAGGAGTAGCTGCTATACTGTTATCCTTATCAAAAGTCACATTGGTAGACTCTTCTACAATTGATGAGCATTTGTTGAATACTCTATATCCCTTGCTCTTGGCAGCATAGCCAAGACAAATACCATCGTCAGCTTTGGCATCAATTTGCCTAAGTTGTCTTTGGTGTTAAGGATAAAACATCGACAACCGAAAACTCTAAAATATGAAACATTTAGAGTTCTTCCAAACCATAGCTCATAGGGTGTTTTCTTTGTAATAGGTCGAATGAGCACCATATTTAAAATATGGCACGCTGTACTGACAGTTTCAGCCCAAAAATATTTCAGAAGTAAAAATTTATTCAACATGACTCTAGCTATATCGCCAAGAGTCCTATTCTTCCGCTCCACAACACCATTTTGTTGAGGAGTTCTAGGACAAGAAAACTCATGATAAAAAATATTTGAATCACAAAACTTTTTAAAGTCAGTATTTTTGAATTTGCCTCCATGATCACTTCGGATTCGAGTGATCATGTAGCTTTTTTCATTTTGAACCTTTTTAGCAAAAATTTTGAAAACAGAAATAGCATTGCTTTTGTTTCTAAAAAAAAACCCAAGTGAATCTAGAAAATTCATCTACTATAACAAAAGTATAGAGTTTTCCACCAAGACTGGCTACTCTACTAGGACCAAATAAGTCCATGTGAAGTAATTGCAAGGGTCTAGTAGTACTTAGTGTGTTTATGGAATGAAATAAGGACTTGGTTGCCTTATTCAACTCACATTCAGCAAATATCGTATCCTTTTTGAATATGATGTCGGGAAGCCTCTTACTAGCTTCTTTGTCGATAGCTTGGATATAGTTTCCATGTTGGCATGACCAAGACGCTGGTACCATAACAGTCTCTCATCCTTGTGGGCGTAGAGGCATCTCCCTACACTGTTAGTATCTCTAGAAAGATAGAAAATATAAATGTTATCCTCTCTTATCCCTTCAAAAGCGATGTCTCCCGTTGACCTATCATAAATATAGTATTTGTTTTGTCCAAAGTTAATATCATATCCATGATCAGCAAGGTGACTTATGCTAAGCAGGTTATGCTTTAACTCGGTCACTAGACAGACATCCTTTATTACAGGAGAAGGAGGATGACCAATAGTACCATTACCTATGATGTATCCTTTTAAGTTGTTACCGAAGGATATATACCCTTTCCTCTCCATCGATAGTGATGCAAAAAGATTTGCATCTCCCATCATATGCCGTGAGCATCCACTATCGAAAATATACTTACTTTTAGTTGAGGAGGGAAGGTCCACCTACACCAAGAGTAGATGTGACCTTTGGTACCCAAGTTCTTGTGGGTCCTAAAATATTAGTCTTTGGCACCCATGCATATAGATTTATATCTACTAATCTCCTAATTCTACATTGTGGTGAGATGTATCCATGTACCCCACAATAAGTGCAAGTAGCATGCCTATTTGTGTTGGGAGCAGGTTGATAATGGTGTCTATATGTAGCATGGTGAGAGTGGTATCGAGCAGCAGGATAGTGACTATACATAGCAGCAGGATGATGGTTATGTCTATATGCAGCATGATGGTGATTATGTCTATGTGCAACATGGTGATGATTATATCTATATGTAGCATGGTGATTGTGTGTAGCAGTAGAATGATGAGAATAATTTCTATGTACATGTGGTTTGTGTGCTGTATGGAAGTGCGTGTACATGTAAGCATGTTTACATGCTGCATGTGGATGATGTGTTTGACTATTTTGAGTAGTCTTGTACTTTGTGTGTGTCTTATGTGATTGGGTTTGAGGTTAAGCAACCTGTTTTCCCAATCTAATCTCTAATTTCTTAGAGACAACATGTAGTTCATTACACTTAGCATTCAAACAATAAATTTTAGCAATAGAGATCTTGTGTCTATTTTTTCTTTAGCAAGCTCAGTGTTGAGTGCTGTGATCTCACGTGTTTGCTTTTCAATACGTGCTTCGGCATCATGTAGGCTTAACTTAAGATTAGACACCTCATTAGTGACTTCCATGGGTGGAGTGTCTCTAACATTATCAAGCAAAGAAGAGAGTTTTTGAATCTTGACTTCATAGCTTTTGATCTTCTCCTTGGCATGTTTATATTTACTAATGACTTTCTTGTGGTCATTTAGTAAATCATTGAATGCTTCACCAAGTTCATCAAAAGTGAAGTCATCGAGAGTTTCGTTAGTTACCTTATCGGATGTTGCCATTAGGCATACATTGGCGGTGTCTTGAGGGGAGTCCTTTTCTTCCTCGGAGTCACTAGCTTTCCTTTCATGCCAAATGCTAGTGTTTGAATATTTTCTTGAGGAAGACTTCTTGTAGGGCTTCTCATATCGGTTGTTTTTTTTTACGAATGGACAGTCTTTTCGGACGTGTCCAGTCTTCTGGCAACCGTAGCATGTTGGTTCTTCCTCGTCTTCTTCTTGTTGTTCCTTCTTTCTTCGATTGAAGCGAAGAAACTTTTTGAAGTTGCGAACAAGGAGAGCTTGATCATCACCTTCAGAATTGTCGTCATCGGTCTCTTCAGGATCAGTCCTTCAATGATGAGCTTTTAGGGCAATCTCTTTTGCCTTTGGAGCAGGTTCTTCAAAGTCTTTGAGATCAAGCTCGTGAGTCATTAGCTTTCCCATCAAGGTCTCCATATATATTATGGTGAGATCATTGCCTTCTATGATAGTTGTTACATTAGGGTTCCAAATCTTCGATAGCCCCCTAAGTAACTTATGGATCTTCTCGTGATTTGTATATTGTTTGCCAAGAGATGATAAGGGGTTGATGACGTCGAGGAATCTTGTAAACATTTGTGTAATCGTCTCATTTGGCTTCATCTTGAACGCCTCATATTCTTGAGTGAGATGATTGATTTTCGATGATTGATTTTCGACTCCTTGACTTGGGTGGTTCCTTTAAGCGTCACTTCTAGAAGTCTCCATACTTCGTGTGAGGTGGTGCATGTCGAGACCCTGTTAAACTCATTCATGTCTATTGCACAAAATAAAGCATTAATGGCTCTAGCGTCTAGACTTGCATGTTTCTTTTTCTTGTCAGAATATTTGTCGTGGGGTTTCTCGACGAGATTACTATTGACAACTATCCTGGCGAGCTTTTTGTAACCATTAGTAACAATGGTCCACAGGTCAAAGTCTAACAACTTGAGATAAAAATTCATCCTTATTTTCTAATAGGTGTAGTTTGTTCCATCATATAGGGGAGGCCAATGAGTGGACTGCCCTTCACCGTGATTGGAAAACATGGATTGTGTGGTTGCCATGGATCAGCTCTAGGATGTTAGTCCTTGTTGAGAGAATAGAGCTCTGATACTAATTGAAGAACAATTAGGAAACTCTAGAGGGGGGTAAATAGAGTTTATGACAATAATATCTAATTTAAAAAATTAAACTCTTTCACTAACAGTAAATAATCAGAGTAAATACGGAAATTGTAAAGAGCGAAAAAGAATACACAAACACAACCGATTTTAACCTAGTTTTCCTCGTGGAGGAATAGTCCAGGCCTGAGAATTCTAGCTCAGGATTAAATCTACTATTTGTAAAATAGTAGTTACACCCCGTGCCTTTTCTTCAGAAGAGCACGTCAACTTCTTACAGAGATCGCAGTGGCGATGCTTGGAATTTTTCAAGCGATTTTTTGAACTCTTGCACAAACTCCTAACTGAAGAGCACTGAGCACTTTGAGACTTAGGGAGCTTGTAGCTAGTATATGAGAAGGATAAGGCTTGTATATGGCTTTAGAGAGAAGAGAAGATTGGATGATTGAAAATGAGAGAATTCAAGGCCTATTTATAGTGTTCTGGATAGTCAGAATTAGGCCAGAATTCTGTATCAAGAATTCAAATTTTTGGCTATTGGACAACTAGCATACAACAAACCCTAAAAATTAGGGTCCTGTAATTTAGGAGATAGAGTTCGGCCCGAACTCTATGTGGAGGTAGAGTTCGGCCCGAACTCTGTCTTCAGAAGACAGAATTGTGCTAGAGGGCTGTATGGGCTGGTTTGGTTTTGGTGGAGCTTTTGGTTTGAGGTTTGGAGATAGGTATAGGCCCAAACTACTCAGTGCGACCCAGTTCTGTAACACCCACTTTTCTAAAATGAGGGTAATTTTGAACTTTTATAAATTTGATTAATCGATAATAAGATTTAACTCATGTTGTAATTTTTGGTAATTTTTTAATTAATTTAAAACTATTTAAAATATTAATTGTGATTTTGATGGTTAACTAGTTAATCCCTAGTTATGCTAAGCTTAGAGACTAACCATGACCATGGGGACCTAACCATGTGATTAGAATGATATTTAAACTTTTAGGCTAAGGGATTTTGGTCATTTTGTGACTTTTGAATTATTAGGATTTGATTAATTGGTGAATTTAGATTATTTTAGTAATATTTAAATGATGATTATAATTTGGTTATTTTTCATATTTTAATTTTGGAAAAAATTTATATTTTTAATATGTTTTTATTGAATTTGTTTAGTCGAATTTGAGTTCCGTCTCGTTCCGACTTGTATGTGACCCGGGTAGCTTGAACTCTAGATGGGACCCAATATTAAGTTAAGCATGGCTCACAAGACCCAACATTAAGTTAGTTAAACTAATTTTATCAAGTTAGAATGGTTAAGTTAGAGACTCAAAACTAGATCATTTTGACCCCAAACTTGAACCTAGTCTAGACTTAACCATATGAGATTAGTAAGGGGCAATTAGAATATTTCCATTAGCCCTAATGGACTCTTTATGGCAGCCACCTTTAGAGAGATGATTCATTCATTCATTACAATTGCCTCTTTTATTTTCCTTTTGTCTTCCCCAATTTAGAGAGCCTTCCCACTGATTTGATCCAAATCCAAATCATTCATTCACCAAACCTTCCCTCAATCATTTCTATTCTCCAAGGGAAGGGTGCTACCAAGGATTGGAAGAGAGAGTGCAAGGAGGAGTGTCCACTTTGAGGGATCTTCGTATCGGAGCCGTGTCCTAAAGAAATTCATTGGGATTCCACTCCCAATAGGTAAAACCCATCCTCTAAATCGATTTCCTTTGCATATAAATTAGTTTTGAATCCGTAGGATCCATCCTCATGCATGTGTCCCATTTAGATTCAAATTTGAGGCCATTTGGAGCTCTCTTGAGGATTTTTGATATGGTTTGTGTCCTACTTGATAGATCCCAAATTAGGATACCCCATGTGTATGTATGTATGATAATAGTTTAAAGAGATATCAATTTAGTTTAGAATGGTTAGAGAGTGGATTGATCTTAGTTAGGATGGTTAGAATGAGTTTCATTTGAATACCTATGTTTGTATCCAAGTATCTTGGCCTATATGTGTCCTTTTGTCAAAAACCTCAAATTCGTCATAATATTCATCCACATTTTTTATTAACCAAAGCAACTTAGAAATGTCATAACTTTTAGCTTAGAACTCCGATTTATCTTCCATTTTTTTAAAAGAACCGTATCGAAGTTAGCTTTCCAAATATATATTTTAATAAGCCAAATTATTTTCGTAACTTTCGTAGATTATTTGAGTGTCAGCTGTACGAAAGACGAACGTGCTTCGGTATTTTCGCGATTTCTGGAGCTTCGGACACGAAAATGCGATCCGTTTAAAGTTTCGAAAAGCTAACACAAAGGTCTACGACATACTTTAATCCTAGAATTTAGTGAATGCCCAATTGGTACAGTTGGTTTAAGTAGAAGAGTGACTATACGATATATGCATTTGTGTAACCTATGAGCCTATGTAGTATGGATATTAAATGAATAGAGTAGGTAATGCATGATATGTTAGATGAATGAAATGAATTATATATGAATATATCTCTTTACATTAATGTATATATATGGTTGAATGCAAGCATGTAGGAATGCAATTATAAATGCATATAAGCAATGCATGAATGAAAGAATGATATACAATGTATGCATGAAAGTGTATAATGAATGCTAGATATGAATGCAAGATATTATGTAATGATAGATATGAATACATAATGTATAAATATTGTAATACAATTATAATGATAACATGTATGGTAATGTGAGTATGATGCAAGCATGAAGAATGGAGGAAATATATGTATATAGGTAAATAGATGTAATATATGAATGCAAGCATGCAAGATAATGTATTGTATCCATATGATGTATTCAACTTAAAGATAAGTAATATATGAAAGGAATGATGATAATAAATAACATGATATGTATGGTTAATGCAAGGTATGAAATATAGATGTGCATTTTGTATGTCTCTATGTTAATGTATGAAATGATATGAATATACAATGTATGCATATGTATAAAATATGTAGGTAATGCATAGATGCTGAATGAAATGAATGTTTGCAATATGTTAATATAAATACAAGTATCTAATATGCATGAATGTAAGTATAATATAATACAAGTATACATGATCATGTAAATATAATATACATGATATGTATGTATGCATGTATACAAGGTAAGTATATGTATGTATTTATAAACTGAGTTAACCTATAACCTTTTACACATACATTCTACACTTTGACATCATGTATCCCATGTCACATACACCTACCTATCACTAAATTTTAGAACATTAACACATATCCTTTCACCACATGCCAAACACACATACTCACTTACTCTTTTACCTCTCTTTCTCTCCCTCTCTCTCTCTCTCTATATATATATATATATATATATATATATAATATATATAATATATATATATATATATATATAATTATATATATATATATGTATGTATGTATGTGCATATATATAGCTTTTCTATATATATATCTTGTATATGATATGTGAATGTGAATAATATATTACATTATATGACTAAGTTTGTGTGCTTGTTAGCTTATGGTTTAGTTTGTGCTTGGTTTAGCAAGTGACTTAGGCTATGGTAGTAGCTAGCTTGGATATGATTTGCATTACTTAGTTGGTTTAGACCTAGAATAACTTGTTTGACCTAATTTAGACTTGTTAGACCTAGTGACCATAGTTGACCTAGGTTTGACTTTCAGGATTGACCAAGTTGACCAAGAGTTAACTTTGGTCTAGATTAACGAATCATGTAGAATGCATAGTAGATTTCATATTGCCATTTTGGACTTGTTGTCACTTGTGCTGTTCTGATTGGAGCCAGACACCTCTCCTCGGACAGATATTACTTTGGACATTTAGACATCAGGCAAGTACATTCTCTGATCTTTTTATACCTGTCTGAACTATATTCTTGCTCTAGATTACTTTACTTGATGCTGACACGTATCTTCACAGATTAATACTATATGGATCCTTTCCTGAGATGTATCCCTCTACGGGGTGCATCGGATATTTCATGTTCATGTACTTTATCATGTGCATCAGGTACTCTTGTACTCATACTAGTTCATGTATTACATGTTCTCATGTTCCTCATGTACTATCATGTGCTCATGTACTATCATTACATGAGTTCACGTATCTTTAGCTGTATTTATGTGCCAATAACGTAACTTGAATGGATCCTTGTATATTGATTGGGGCGGAGTGAGTAGAATTGGTTATGTGATCATTATTTCCAGTAGGTATTCATGTGTCTCTTAGTTGTATTCATGTGCCTCTTAGTTGTATTCATGTGCCCTATTTACTTAACAAAAGCCTTTACAACTTCAAGAAAAGAAACGAGAAAAAGTACAAAAGTACAAATTTGATTCTGGGAATGTATTGCTATGGAAGTCTGATTCACAAATGATCACTTTGTTCCTTGGACCACACAACGATGTTGAAGAAACTTGCTGTCTTGAGGAAGAAGGAAGAACAACTGAAGAACGGAGACCTTAGAAAGGTATCGACAAAGTTGGCACTGATGGCACAAGTCAAATGCTTTCCTGCTCTACTTCACTTTGTTCTTGAGAAGAAGAAGTAAAGAGAACACTCGGGAATTATAACAATTCTTTTGATTCTCTCCCCCGATTCTGTCAAAATTATTGCCTATTTATAGGTTTAAGTCTTCCGAGAAATAAGCAGCAAAATAAGGCCATTACGTATATTACGCATGCAACTGCCATACACGATCTCATTTAGAGCTTTACGCAAGTGCCATGTGTCCCACATACTGCTAACTGCTCGGCTCAACACAATGCAAGTATTTTGGAAGCTTTACGCAGACAATGCCACGTAGCCCACATATATACAACTGCTCAGTACGATCATATTCAGAGTCTTACGCAACGCCATGTGTCCCACGTACTGCAAAAACATAATCTCGTACGCGTGATCCTGCCACGTACCCTATAATTATGGTAATTTACGTACAGAAGAAAAAAATGATTAAACTCAATTAATGCTCCCCTGCGTATAGTGGCTAATCAGCCTTGGGTATTAAAATAACCCAAATAAACTAATACGCGTATACTTAAGAGTGGCTAATATAGCCTTAAGCATTTAATTAGCTTAAATAGACTCTTGAGTATAGGGGAAAATAATTGAGCGTAATACTTCTCCTCTGTTAGTACACTAACCAATGAATATTGAGTTACGTGAGATGTCTTTTCGTAAACAGTGAAAACCATCATAGCCGTCTGCGTATCTCAATAAATCTCAGCTGCGTAAAGCTTTTATGTATAAAATAGCATTTCCTCGATTCCAATATGTCTCTCCGACTTCTGTGCCATTAAATGTCAGAGAAAAGAATAATGGCTGTCAGATCCCATATCTCTGCATTAAATGTAGAGATGACAGCCTGTCCCCACTGCGTAGAAAGAATAGGACAGGTGGCGTTGCGTACAACCCCTGAGCAACCATTGCGCGCGTAGAGAGTAAAATAGGACAGCTGGCGTCTGCTTACAACCCCTGAGAAACCAGTGCGCGCGTACAAACCGATTTAGCTTATAAACTATGTTGACTCAGTTTGACCTGCGTACAACATATTTTGGCTTGGCTTTTGCGTAGAAATAGCTAATTTATTTTTAGCTTATACATGCCCCTAAGCCGTTATATAACCATATTGTACTCTAAATCACTTAGCCACTTACAGTCTTTACTTATCATGTATTTACTTTCAGTTATAAATATCTCCTGTTTTTCGTACTTTCTTTCCAGCATTTTCTGTACTTTACTCTATTGCATGCTTTATACTCCTAACCTGTTATGAACAGTTTGAGAGATATGGTTCGTTCCCGTCCTGATTGGACCTGTTAAAAATTTTACAGAGGACGAGGAGGAGGCTGCTTAGATACTTTCTATGGGACAGCCTTAGAGGACACTTGCGATCCGGACTTCCAGTCGGATCCTTAGCTGTAGAGACTGTTGCTCCATAGATATCTTTATCTTATTTCATTGTATTGGAGATTTGAGTTGTTTATTTGGATCTGTATCATTTCTGGTTGTCAGTGGAGTTTATCATAGACACTTAGCTTTCTCTCTATTTGTATTTCCTGTGGATTTGGATCTCGCATCTTTTATATCTCATATCTTATCGTATTCTACCTTAGATGTGATTGAGTTATATTCTGTTATGTCACCCCCATTCGGGGAGTATAGTTATTTACCTTAAACTGTTAGATGTTGTGACCTAGGATAGCGTTCTACCGCCGACAGCGGCGTAGGCCGGATGTACCCACGTCTCGTGCCCTTACTCTAGGGTGCGGATCGTGACAAGTTCACATTTATCTAGACTCAAGAAAAGAAAGTATAAAATACAGACTCAAAATATAGTATGCTGCAGGTACGAGCCTTCGTCCGTTTGTACTCAGTTCAGTCTTGATGTGTCATATTGAATTATAACAAGTATCATATTGTTAATTTTATTAATATTTAGTTGACTGTGATTTGTGTCAACAGTCGATGCACTATACATATCACACTTCTAGGTGAACAAGGCCCAGAAGCAGAGGCATCGTACATATCGTGCTCATGGACGAATCAATCCTTACATGTCGTCTCCTTGTCATATTGAGTTGATGTTGTCTGAGAAGGAGGAACCGATTAAGAAAGAGGTTGGGACACAGATTGCTGAGAGAAAGCCCAAGAAAGGCCAAGCTTTGAGGAGTGGCACATCTTCTTAAACAGGTACACCAGCATTTGTACAAGTGTTAGCCAGTGCTAGTATAAATTAAGAATTTTGAATCAGTTTTTTGGTTTATGCTATTATTAGACAGTTATTTCTGGATTTTGTTATTACACATTCGGTGTTTTTATCCAACTAGTCAGACTTGCAACATAATTTGTGAATGAAGCTTTCATGTTTATCAGTTAAACAAAGTTATGATAGCTTATATATATATATATATATATATATATATATATATATATATATATATATATATATATATATATAATATTCATAATATGTATGTATATAAAAAATATATGTATAAAACTTATATAATATATATGGTAGCACTTGTACATACATTTATCTAATATATTTATCTAATATATATATATATATATATATATATAAAATAAAATATATATATATATATATATATATATATATATATATATATATATATATATATATATATATATATATATATATATATAGGAAGCTATATATACCTTCCTATATATATATATATACCTTTCTATATATATATAGGAAGGTATATATACCTTCCTATATATATATATATATATATATATATATATATATATATATATATATATATATATATATATATATATATATATGAAGGCCTTAGTGAAGGGACGCTCCAGGCGATCTCGGCTTGGAGTTGCTGACCTCTGACGGGCCGCTGCCGGCCACCGCTCCGGCAGGTAGCCTCCTCCGGTAGATCGGATCCTCCCTCCGGATCTAGGCATTGCGGATTTCCTTCCCGGCACCTCCCTCACTGTGCCTCCGCTTTCGGCTCGCCGCTGTTCAGCGCTGCGGGCCCTTTGGTCGGAACCAGGACCCCTCTTGGGGGCATCCCTCGCCAACGGGTCCTTGCCTGGCAGACCCCTAGGTGGAGGATCTGCTCCCTCCTCGGGCCATGCAGGCTCCGGCTCTGTTGGCTCACCCTCTCGAGTCCTCTCAAGCTCCCTCCTCCATGGCGGGATCTTTCCTGGCCGAATGGGCCTGGCTCTCAGCGGCGACCTCCATCGTCGCCCCCCGCCTCCCTCATCGAACTTCGCTTGGCCTCGATCTGTGCGCCCGCCAGTTCCCACTCAGCTGGTCTCAAGATACCTTCGAATTCGAATTCAATTTTGAATTCTTGTCCTATTAGCGCACTGCTAGTGGTTGGCACAGAGGCCCCTGCGTGTTCCTGTCATGCGCCACTTGGTAGCAGTCCCGTGCATATCGGCAGTGGATCCCTTGGTCCTACACCACCTGAGCGCCTTGGTCTCGCTCCACCTAGGCTCCCAAAACCCGCGCCACCTATGCGCTCTCTTCCCACGCCACCTGAGCGTCCCCTCCCCATGTCTTTTGGCAGCGTCAGTCCAAGTTCTAAAGAGGCTTTAGGAAATACCAAGTTTTAATAGATCAAAACCAAGAAAATATCAAAACTTAGATCTACAAAAATATAGCCATGAAAATCAAAATTCCAAGTTCTAAAGAGGCTTAGAATCATGCAAGGAAGAGAATAGAACAAACAAAAATAATTTAGTCCAAGGTTTTGAAAAGATGTACTTGCCTTAGGTTGGATGAGAATATGAAGAGGAAGAAGATGAAGAGAAATAAAATAATAGAGGAGAGAAAGAGAGGGGAGTTGGGTTTTATATCAATCCCCTCATCTCAAACCAAACTAAACCAAACTAAGCCAAGCCAAGCCAAGTTGAATCAAACCAAATAAACCAAGTCAAGATTTAAACCAAAACAAAAGAGGCAAGTCAAAATATGGGTCATCTGACAATTGTCAGAAATTCGTACAATGAGAATGTCAACCGTCGATATACACCGATACATCGACGGCATGCCGATCAATGAGAAATATAAACAATTTTCGAAAAAATTTTAAAGCATTCTGAAAATCAAGAAAATAATAAATACAATACAAAATACTTATCCGTATATAAATACTGATACCGTGAGACGAGTCTCACATGCAGCACGTACCCTCCAGCTCCCTTTCGTGTTGTACATGTTGTGCCAACTCTGGAACCAGCGCCATCGTCCGCTATAGGGCCCGGGCCGATCGGGCTCTCCTTCGTGCCACTTTGCTCTTTCGATGACACCGTCAGGCCTGTCCTCCTTGACATGCCTCCTTCGATCTTCCGCAACGTCGAGCTTCCGGGACTCCCGTCCCCCTATTCGTTCGACACTCACAATATTGATGTCTCTTTCATGGCAGAAGATTTCTTATCCCTGGTGGGTTTCTTTACCCTTACTTTTATTATAAAATTTCACTCTGGTTGTCCGAAGCTGCTCAAGGTTCGAGAGGCCATATCCAGCTGGGGCATCATCCACGCTTACAGGGTTGCCTTGTTAGATGCCAAATATGTTCTCCTACTCCTTTCATCCTCTGACGATCATGATGTGGTATGGGCTCGGGCAGAATCGACTCTCGTCCCTAGCGGATTATAAAGTGGTCCCCAAAATTTAACACTAAGATAGACTCGACGATCGCCTCAATTTGGGTCACCCTCCCGCATCATCTGCTCATTTGCTTCGCCCCAGCTGCACTCAAACGGATCGCCAACTCTTTCAGGTCCTATATGGCAACAACGACCGAAACTCGCAATCTAACCGAAGCCAATTATGCCAAAATTTGTATGGAAATCGATATTTCGAAGGAGCTTCCCAACTCTATCCAAATCAAGCTCGGCAGCAAGGTGCACACCCAACATATCATATATGAGAATAACATCCACTATTACAAACATTACAAGTTGCACGACCACGCCTCCGAGGTATGCCTCAGAGCTCATCCTGAGTTGAGTGCAACAGAGCAACACCCGGAAGGCAACAATACCATGGGTGTAATTGACCACAATCATGAGACCCCCCCTGGTATGAGCATCAAGGAACTTACTGGTGCCTCCAAGGGCAAAGGTGTCGTTCCTTCCTAGACACCCACTCTTAACATAACCAACAAATTTGACATCCTCGCCATGGTTCACTCATACGTTGAGGTGGCAGAAGTTACTACTAACTCTGGTGGCATCGACACACCCGGCGTGGCGGGTCATCAGGTAATCTCAAATACGGTGACGACCAGCACCCCGACCGCAGCCAGTCTAAATTCTTCTGTCTTTGCCAACAGCGTCGACCTTTTGGAGGCTATCATCCCTGCACCCCCCCAGAGGTAGATGATGCATCAGAGAATGGTAATAAGAACGAGGAAGAAAATGGTGCAGCTGCGGAGGAAGATGATGAAGTGGAGGAAGAAGTAGCTGAGGCGGTTAACAACGAGAATTTCAAAGCTCAAGACATAGAAACAGAAATTGATGTAGCCGAAGTGGTTCCACTTCTGCCACTACAGAAGTGCCACTCCCGGTGTTGGAGGGAGAGACCAAGAATAGAATGATGGTCTTTTTGGCTAAGATCATCGATTCCCTACCCGACGGCGAGGACGTGAAAGAGATCAGCCTGATTACCGCTCTTGCTTTCAGACAGCAGCGGGCCTTCCTGGAGAGAGTCAAGCAATCAGATGCCATCCTGGCATCCCTTCTTAACCTCTATAAAGTTTTTGTTGAATACGCTCAGGCTAGGCGCGAGGCGCTCACCCCCTGACGCTCTCTTTGCTCTAACAGTAAGCAGTAGTGAGTAGGGCGTCTTGTATTTTTGGCTTAGTTCTTTTTGGGTAAGTCCTTAGGGGTTCCATCCCTACAACTGTAAAGCAAGGGCTACCTTCCTGCTCCATCTCCCCCTGTTCTCCCATTTTTAATGAAGGCCTCAGCCACCACGGTTCTCGTAGACTAATATATATATATATATATATATATATATATATATATATATATATATATATATATATATATATATAACCAACCACCCATTTTATTTATGAAGGCCGAAAGGCCGAACCTTTACAAGTATACCATAAGGCACAAAATGCCGAAGCCTATACACGTATACTGACAAAAGAGGAGAAAAACAAGACTTAACACGGCTAATCCGAGGATTGGAGAGTGTTCCAGAAAACTGTCTGGCCATGTTTACACAGTGATCTTCGTTTGCGGCATTGACGAATGGTCTCCCATATTAGTTGGTCTCTGTTGTACTAGCGGCCTTCATATCTAGCCTTGTTTCTATTTTTCCAGAGCATCCACGTTGCGGCCACAGTGACGATCTGGTGGCCATGGGACACGAAAGCCCAGGTTGCCATGAGGTGGTGAAAGTTGTCGCCCCCGTGAGGTAATCTGCAACGCTGGGAAAGGACTCTCCAGACCTTGATCGGTAGTTCTCCTTGACTGAGAATATGGTTGATTGTTTTCGACTGTCGATCAGCGCAGCATGTGCAAGCTGAAGCAAGGCTGAACCCGATGGTGTTGAGAGTGTCATCAGTTAGTAGGATGTTGCATAGGGCTCTGCAGAGGAGGAAGGACCACTTCTTGGGGATGCAAGTTTGCCAGAAGGATGCAATAGTAGGAGATAGAGCCGTATTACCTAGGATCACTCTTCTGGCCGACTTAACCGAGAATGCTCCGTTGACATCGGGAGACTATTCGAGCTTATCAGCGTCCCGTCCTATCTGTACTCTGCTACGGCGTGTGGAATCGACCGCCTCAGACCCAACCCATATCCGGACTTTATTCCAATTCTAGGTGTTCTTTGTAGGGTCCCACAAGTCCTTGATAGACTTGTTCCTGGGGGCTGCTAAAATGTTAGGAAGCAAGATATCGCCAACCCAGCGCTCCATAAATGGCGAAGCTTCGCCGTTGCCCACTTTAAGGTGAATCACTGGTTCGACGAAGGACCGACCGATGAGAATACGACGCCAGGCTGCTGAGGATCGGCTGTTCGCGATGGCTGTAGATGGGTGGATATGCTTGAAGTATCTGGCCTTCATGAACCTAGACCATAGGTTCTTACTCGTGCGAAGCTTCCACCATAATTTTATTGAGAAAGCATTAACGATGTGAGAGAGTTTAGTGAAACCCAGGCTCCCCTCCCTAGTAGGCCTAGACATGGTATCCCAACTGACCCAATGGTGCTTGTCGTGGCCGCCGCTGTGTCCCCATAGAAAGTTGCTAAAGATGCTCTCGATATAGGATAGAACTTTCTTGGGAGGGGGGCAAGCTGCCAGGGTATAGATGGGAATGGAAGTGAGGATGTAATTGATGAGGATCATCTTGCCTCCGGAGGAAAGCATGGCATTGTGCAAGCCCTCGAGCTTCTTCCTAATGTAGGTGATCAGGTTCTCGAAGATCCCGGCGTTAGATCTGCCATACACGAGGGGGCACCCAAGGTAGTAGAATGGAGGGTGTTGGATGGGGAATGAGGTGGTGGTAGAGATTCTAGCCGCTTGCTCTCTCTTGATATTGTGGTGGGTGTAGACAATACTTTTGTCCGAGTTGATCTTCTGTCCAGAGCACCTTTCGTATCTCTAGAGCGTATTATGGACGACGTCCACCGATCCGGTTTCCCTAGAGGAGAATATGAGGATATCGTCTGCGAAGGCTAGGTGGGTGATGATCGGGCAGTCGATTGCTGTATGGAAGTGTTGGAAGTTGGGGGAGCTCGCCATCTTATTAAAGTTTCTGCTTAATGCGTCCGTCGTAATGATAAAGATGGTAGAAGATAGAGGATCTCCTTGCCTAACCCCACGACTGGATTTGAAGAAACCGTCCGCTTGGTCGTTAATAACCGTGGAGAACCACGAGTTGCTAATCGATCTCCATACGATGTTGGTCTAATTTTTGAAAAATCCAAAAGCTCTGAAGACCCAGATCATGAATTACCAATCCAATCTGTCGTAAGCTTTCTCTATGTCCAATTTGATGGCTATATTGCCCCCTCTTGCTGGGAGCTTCATGCAGGTGACTAACTGTTGGGCCAATATGATGTTATCTTGGATATTTCTTCCCTGAACAAAGCCCTCTGCTCCTCCGAGATGATTTTGGGGAGAAGCCCTGCCATGCGGGATGCGATGATCTTGGATATGATCTTATTGGTGAAGGTACAGAGACTGATGGGGCGGAAGTCTCGGAATGTCTCTGGGTTGTCTTTCTTCGGGATGAGGATAAGGTTGGTGCTTGAGATGGCTCTAGGGTCAGTAGCTCCCTGGATGAAGGCGGAGACTACGTTGTGGATGTCAACCTTGATGATGTCCCAGTAGGTACGAAAAAAATTCTCAAAAATTTGTCTGGCCCTGGCGCGCTGTACGCGTCGAGGGCCCAGACGGCTTCTTTCACTTCGTCCTCTGAAGGGGGTTGCTCGAGCTGGGTATTGTCTGTGTCGATAATGAGATGGGAAACCTCGTCCAGGAAGGTGTTGTCTTTGAGGACCGTATCCTTGGAGAATAATCTGGAGTAGAACTTTGTAGCCGCCACTTGGATACCTTTTGGGTCGCTGATGCTGGTGCCATCTTCTGCGGTAATCTTGTGGAGATTGAGTTTTTGTCTACGTCCATTAACACAGGCATAGATGAATCTCGAATTTTTGTCCCCCTTTACAGTCCCATTTGATCCTAGCTTTCTGCTTCCAAAAATCGGTCTCAATTTTTAGTCTGAATTTGAGGATTGCTTTGGTGAGATTCAGAGCCTCCCTGGTATCAGACGAACAGTCGGTCGTGTACTTGGCTTCGCCACGAATAACGTCATCCTCAACCTCGTGAATGGCTTGAAAGATGTCTCCATAAGCTTGTATGCTCCAAGCTGGCAGAGCTTTCCACGTGGCCTGGAGCTTGTTAGCCACCCGGTTGAGAGGATTGGTAGAGTCCGTGCTGTTCCAAGCTTTCGTAACTACCCCCAAAAATTGGGGGTGCTCGCTCCAGAAATCCAGGAAACAGAAGCTTTTTCTGGACTGGTTGGAAGTGCTAGTGATTTCGACTAGCAGGGGGCGTGGTCGGATTCGGTGGTGTTAAGTTGAGAAAGCTTGGAGGTAGTCCCCATACCTAGCCAGTGAGTATTCGATAAAGCCCTGTCGAGGCGGAAGAATTGGCGACGATCGCCAACCTTCATGTTGCACCAGGTGAATACGTTGCCTGTGAACGGGAGAGAGGAGATGTGGGAGTTGAAGATGAAGTTGTTGAAGTCTTGCATGGCGGGGAGGGGAACGACCTCCAATTTTCTCTTCTCTGCAGGTGATAGCGTTGAAGTCTCCAATACAAAGCCATAGGGTGTTGTGGTTGTGATTGTTGATGTTCAGGAGATCGTTCCAGAGGTGTCTACTGTCTGCTATATCGTAGCTGTCGTGAACCGCAGAGAGGATGGCGCAATTGGGGATCAAAGGGTGTTTAATCCAGCAAGAAAGGGCTTGTCTAGAATCATGGATGACTCCGATTTGGATGGATTTGAGTCTCTTGTAAGGGATTTTGGGTTCCATGATAATCAAGATGTCGATCTTGTGAGTTTTCTTAAGGTTGGTAATTCTCCTCATAGTAGGTTTGTTGGCCAGACCGCAGACATTCCAAGAGAGAATGTTCAGCATTAATGGATGTTTGGGTGGGGTTGGTTGGATCGCTTAGCAGCAGACCTAGTGTGCAGGGACGGGGACTTGGCGGACCCTTTCTTATCCAATTTCCTGGAAGTGATGGATGTTACCCCCGCTCTCTCGGAGGATGAGCTAGAGTCCTCGGAGCATTTTTGGATCCTGGTAGCGATAGATGTTATCCCCGTTCTCTCGGTGGATGAGCTAGAGTCCTCGGAGCGATTAGGGGGTACGACCATTTCTTCGGCTGAATCGAGATCGGCTTGGTCCAGCGGGATGAGGAGGGAGTCATCGGGGGGATCAATTTGGTCGCCTTCCGCCTGGAGAGGGAATCCATCGACGAGAACCTGGAGGCCTCTACAACCCTGTTATGGCCCTAGAATAGCCAAGGCGGCAATGGCGGGGTTACCGTGCAATGAATGATGGTCGGTGGTGCTCGGGGAAGTTGCGAGGGACTCCTCTGCTTCCTCTAGGAGGGACTCCTTAGCTTCCTCTAGGCGAGAGGCGCCAAGATCCTCCGAATCCGTTCCGGAGGCTTTGACGAAGTCAGCAAGAAATGCCATCTCCTGGGAGGAGGCGATAGCTTCAAGCACGAGGGCGTTGAACTGATTGGACAGAGGAAGGGCGGGTGGGTGGTAGGGGACCATGACTTTTTTTGCAGGGTTGTCTCTGCTGGATTCTCCTTCGCTGGAATTGAATCTGGTATGGGAGTTCGGTAGAGCAATCAGGGGTGGTTGGGCGGTATTTGGATGTCGGTTCCCTTTGGGATTTGGTTTTGTCCGTTCTGATTTCTTTCTCAGCTCGGGATGAAGGCAGAGGCAATGCTTGGATAAGTGACCGCGTAAGTGGTAGTGAGTGCAGAAGATTATGTGGTTGTCGAAGATAATTTGCTGGGTGTGAGTTCGATTGCTAAGTTCAATGAGTATGTGGTTGGAGGGCTCTGAGGTGAGGTCGACCTCCACACATATCTTGGCGTAGTGGGCTTTGGTTATGTTGTTGATTTCCGCAGCGGTGGCCACGTAAGTCCCGAAGAAGTTGGCTATACGCCGAAGAGCCGCCAGAGCGAAACAAATGAGGGGAAGATTGGGTAGGGTGACCCAGGCGGCCACCGTCTCTTAGTCTTCCTGGGTGTTAAAGTTTGCTGACCACTTGATTATCTTCATCTGGTGGGAGTCGACCCTCCCGGTGCCTTTAGACCACACCGTCTTGTGGTCAAGGTCGAAGGAAAGGTGTAACAGAATATGCTTCGGGTCAAGGGGGCTACCCTGTACTCAGCCGATAGCCGCCAACTGGCTATAACCTCTGCGACCCTGGTGAGTTTGGGACAGCCAGACGAGAATTTGAGGACGAAAGAGAAAGAAAAAGTGGAGGCCAGAGAAAGGAGTTCCTAGTCATAGAAAGGCACCATCGGCATGGAAGATGTCGGCAGATACTCTACTTCGGGGAGCGGGACGTCCGGGATCAGGAGCCCCTCCTTGTGAGCCCTGTCCGGATGAAGGATGTCGACGAATGAAGGGGATGGGCTCGAAGATGAGCCTAAAATTGGTTGAGCCGAAAGTTGGGTTGCGCCAGAAGAAGCAGATCCCAAAAGGGGTTGGCTTGCGCCCAGAGAGGTGGGGGGCTGACACTAAGGGGCCCCAGCTGTGCCAGTACGAGATCCTAGGTGGTGCCAAGAGGAGGCTGGGTCTAGGGGAGAGCGCCAGAAGGGGGTGGGGCTAACCCCTAGAAGACCCAGGCTGCGCCCGAGCCGGATAAAGAAGCTGGGTAGCGCCCAGAGGGTACGGCAGAAGGGTGACGACGGTGGGCCTACGGGGCGCCACAGGCGAGGCCGGGTGACCCGGCCGAGCAATGGTGCCACCCAACGGATACAGAAGCCCGGCCGCATCGAAGAGGAGCGTCAGGTCGTCAGACGAAGCAAGCGCTGGCGAAGAGGAAGGGAAGGGTGGAGGAGGGGTTGGGTTGTGCCCACTTTAGGCACAACCGAAAGAGGGGGGTGGGGTTGGGTGGCGTAACCGTAGGGAGCGCCAGTGGGGCCCGCGACGAGTGCACCCAAGTCCAGTCCAACGGCACCAAACGGGGACGCTAATGGAACAGCCACACCAAGATACGCGCTCCATGCTGAGGGGGGCACGAACCCAGTCGACCCGAAGTAGTGGGCCGCACCAGAGTACACGGCATCATACGGCACACCTAAACTGGAAGGCGCCACCTGCGCCCCCAACTGAGCCCCTGGGATACCCCAAGCTGTGCCCTAATCCGAACAACAGGGTGCGCTAGTGGGAGCCACTGCAGCAGCGCCCAAAGCAGAACCAGCTGCGCCTAACGGGTCCCCCAAGGAATCAGACGCACCAAGGGGTGCACCGATAGTAGGCAAAGGCACGTGGCCCAGAGGCCAACCGCGCCAGCTCGTGCGAAAGGGCACAGCCTCCGACGCAGAACCAGTTACGTCTAGCGGGGACTACAAAGGAACAAGCAACTTCGAAAGTGCGTCGAAAGGCCCGAGGCCATGGGGCCAATTGCTCCAGCTTGCGCCAAAGGGCACAGCCCCCGACACCGAACAAGCTGCGCCCAGCGGGGTCTCCAAGGGAACCGACATGACCGAAAGAGTGCCGAAAGACACGAGCATATTGGGCCCATCGTACCTGCTCGCGTCAAAAAGCACAGCCCACAATGACAGCGCGAGAACCAAGGCGTGCTCGAGGCTCCCAGGAGGATTCAAAAAAGAGGAAAAGGAAAATAGGCGGGGGGTGGGGGGGCAGTAGAGTACCTGAGGAAGGAGGAAGGGGGCAGCGTCAGGGATGCGACGCTGGGAGGGCAGTCTAGGGGTGGCAGTTCCTGGGGGGCGGCACCAGAAGAGAGGAGGGGGAGGGGGTGGGAGAAGGGAGAAATGGAGGATGAAGGAGGCGACGGAGAGGGGAGCGGGAGGCGGCATGGGGAGGATGGGGCGAGACACTGAAGTTGATAACACAAGGTGGGGGACGGTGCCGGAACCGAGGGGAGGTCCAAAAATGCAAGAAGGTTAGGAAGGATAGCCATGGGGAGGAGGGGAGGGGGTCCAGCCGAGCGCCGACGCAGCCCCGCGGCGGCGGACGCGACCGCGCTAGACGGGGCACGACACCCCGAGATCGAGATCGCACGATCGGGAGAGCAGCATCCTTCTCTATGTGATCGGTGGACGTCGTCCACAATACGCTCCAGAGATACGAAAGGTGCTCTGGACAGAAGATCAACTCGGACAAAAGTGTTGTCTACACCCACCATAATATCAAGAGAGAGCAAGCGGCTAGCATCTTTACCACCACCTCATTCCCTATCCAGCACCCACCATTCCATCTATGTTCTATATATATATATATATATATATATATATATATATATATATATATATATATATATATATATATATATATATATCATAATCTCCTCTTTCCCATTCCCTCCGAATGTCTCCGCTCCTCTGGCCCCTTCAGCGGCCATCTCCGTGGCCCCCGGACCTTCTCACGCTTCTCGGGCTGCCACCCGATCATCCTTCGGCTGCCCCTTCCTCATCCCCCATCCCCCCTTTGGCTGATCTATTGTCGACCCCTGTTGTTACTTCCCCCTCCGATCCTAGGATGGTCGGGCTCGTGACTCACCCCCTCCCCCATCTTCCTGTCTTGCTATCGGGTCTCTAGGTTCTCTCCGTGTGCTTCTACCTTCCTCTGGCATGACGCCGATCGGTACGGTCGCTGTCCCTGCGGTCCGGTGGCCAGCAGACGGTCCTTCCCCCTTGGGAGCAGCTCCAAGAGTGGCCTCGGTCCCCTCGCTGTCCCGGTCCTCGATGTGGAAGGAATTTTAAATTTCAAACTCTCTGACTCCCTCGGGTATTGCGCCTACGTTCTTTGAGCCGCCAGCTGGCTGCTGCTAGGATCTATGCCCAGTTTAGCGCTCTTCCATACTTCTGCTAGGTGGTGCCTCTGTGGGCGGGAAGCAGGCCCCCGTGCCACCTGTGGGTGGCGCCCACGCGCACCCAGAGACACCTTATGCTGGTGCCCTTTTGGTTGTCCAGCTCCCCTCTTACGCCCATAATTGTGCCCTTTTTGGGCGCCAAGCTCCCCGCTCATGGTGTACCCCTCCTCTCTGGTCCGGGTGGCACACACCCGTCTCTCCTGGAGGTGCCAGTTGCGTACCCTGTGCCTTCTCCGTCCCTTCCTTCTGATCTTTTGGCGCTCGTACCATTTTTTTTGCCCTCGAACTTCGCTAGCGATCGTCCTTCGAATCCCCTTCATCCCTAGGCGCCCTCTTCGTCTTCTATAAATGGTGCCCCTAATCCTACCCCCTTGAGTTAGCTGAGGTGCGTTCTTCCATCGTGCCACCTCTGACGACCCCGTCCTGCCTATTCGATTGTCCAGCGTCCCCATCACCATGTCTTAGCCGACATACTCAGGCCAATTTAGGTTGCCACCACCTTTTTCTCTTCGGTGGAAGTCGCCCTTCCGGACATCGATTACCCTACTCCCCCCGATGTCTAAGAGATCCATATGCCTTTCACCGAGGACGAAATCTCAATATTGTCCACATCTTTCCCGTATACTTTTGTCCTCAAATTCTCGAGTGGCTGTCCGAAACAGACGCGGGTGCAGGAAGTCATCGCCAGCTGGGGTCTCACCTCGGGGTTTAGGGTGGCACCCATAGACCCTAAATACTTGTTCCTCCACCTGTTATCGGTCAGCGATCATTCGAAAGTCTGGACTAGAGGTACCAGCAGAATAGACTAACACATCATAAAAATCGTCAAATGGACACCAGACTTCAACTCTAAAATAGATTTCGAGATTATATCTGTGTAGGTCACCCTACCGAACCTTCCCCTCATATGCTTCGCCCCTGAGGCTTTGAGAAGGATCGCCAACTCCTTCGGGACGTTCGTGGCCATGGCCGACGAGACACAAAACCTCACCAAAGGGAATTACGCCAAAAGCTACATGGTACTCAACTTATCGAAGGATCTCCCCAATTATATCCAAATCTCGCTCGGCAATAAGACTCACAGCCAACAAATCGTTTACGATAACAACATCATCTACTGCAAATATTGTCATATGCGAGGATACGCCACCGAACGCTGCTTCCGTACGCACCCAGAACTCAAGAAGAAAGTTATGCAAAAGAATGGCCCACCTCAACTGAACAGGAACCTTCAATAGACCCACCAATCCCCCCTCCTTCCCTTACCCAATTCCTACATTCGGTTTGAAGCTAGCTCTGGAAACCCTCAATCCAAACCCCAAAAACAAACCTCCACCTCCACCGATAAAGCTATCGTGCCATTCTCATCCCCAGTCCTCAATCTCACCAACAAATTCGATATCCTAGCACCACCCCTCATAAACGAATCTTAGGATGTGGTCATCTTCGAAACACATAATCCTGAAGGGGATCAGAAGAGTAACGTTGTTCAGGAAAGGGATGCTAACCTTACCACACTGGAGACCCCCGCAGAATCGGGGGATGAAGTGGATTCTAACCTACCTATTTCGGTAGCACCACCTGCCTCACAGTTAAAAATTGCAATTCATACGGATGCTCTGGCAAACATTGGCCAAGCCCCAGTGGATAGAATGTAACAAACCATCGAGGTTGGCTTTATCAGTATGGACAACTACTTTGGAGCCCTGGCTAAAATAATTGGGGAGGTATATTTGTACCCGGACAAAGCTGATCAACCGCAGGGTAGAAGCAACAAGGCGGGTGACATGGTCTCAGTCACCTCCAAGAAATCAAGAAATATATGCTCTATAGAGGGAACGGCGATGACCACCCGGTCAACCGCAAAACTTGCTAAAAAAACCCTCCCTAATAACTTAAATGCTTAACATCCTCTCATGGAATGTTAGAGGCCTCGCGAACAAATCCACCTTGGAAAGACTTATTAGTCTAAAAAAAACTAACAAAATCGATATTCTTGTTATTATCTAACCTAAAATCCTCCATAACAAAATTAAGTCCATCCAGATGCAGCTTGGCTTCACCTCGGCCATCGTCGGATGTCATGACATCTAGATTCTTTTTGGGGTCGATGTTAAGGGCGACATAATCTACGACTCGAGACAGGCCCTCTCGTGTTGGGTGAAACATCCAATCCTCCAATTCTGCTCCGTCTTGTCCGTCGTCCATGGCAGTCACGACATCGCTGAACGAAGACAGATGTGGGAGGTCCTTATCCACACCCTACCAAAACCACAACAATCTTCTTTGGCTCTGCGTTGGCAATTTCAATGATATTACTTGCAGAGAGGAGAAATCAGAAGGTCGTCCCCATACCCCGACAGTCACTCATGACTTCATCAGCTTTATTTTATGTGTTCACTTATCTACCCTTCAATACACCGGCAATGCCTTCACCTGGTGCAATATGCAAGAAGGTGCCCATAGATAATACACTCGGCTTGATCGTGCCCTCATCAACCCGAAGTGGCTGGATTTGGAGATCATCTCCAATCTCTCGCACATCAACACTACTGAGTCGGACCACTCTCCTCTCCTCCTGGAGATTAGCAGCAAATCGAACCAGATAAAAAAAAGCTTCTACTTTTTCGACTTTTGGATCCACCACCCCCAGTTCAAGGACATTGTAGCTACAACTTAGAGTGGCATAGAAACCCTTCAGCCCCTTTCCCGCGTCGCGAACAAACTCAAAAACACTAAGAAAGCCCTCAATGTTTGGAGTAAGGAAGAGTTCGAGAACATTTTCCAGGCGATTCGTACGACTGAGGATGAAGTTACCTGTACGGATGCTCTCTTCGCTCGTGACAGATCTTCAGCAGCTCGTGCCTCCCTAAATCTCACCAGAGCGCTGCTGAAATTTTGCATTAAAATTGAGACAAAATTCTAGAAATAGAAAGCTAGACTGAAATGGGATAGCGATGGAGATAGAAATACTAGCTATTTTCACTCATGCGTCAAGGGGCACAGACAGAAGCTCAATCTCCACCAGATCACTAACGAAAACGGGGACATTATCAAAGATCAAAGGGGTATCCAACTGGCGTCCGCATATTTTTATTCTCAGTTGTTTAACAAAGTTGGTATTACCAGAGACGAGAATTTCCTAGCGGCGATCCCCCGCCTGATCGATGATAGAGACAACAGCCAGGTGGAGCTTATCCCTTCTGAACAGGAAGTCAGAGATGCTATGTCAGCCATTGACGAGCACAATGCCCCGGGACCAGACGGGTTCACCGGAGTGTTCTTCCGATCGTGCTGGGACATCATCAAGTCAGATATTCACGAGGTGGTCATCGCATTTTTCTAAGGAGACAGGTACCCCAGATCGATTTTCTGCATTAACCTAATTCTTTTCCCCAAACAGGACAATCCGAAGACCTTCAAAGACTTCCACCATGTAAGCTTGTGTAACTTTATCAACAAAATCACCTCCAAGATCATTGTCAACTGCATGATCGGGATCTCCCTAAAATTATTTTTGAAGAGCAGAGTGGTTTTGTTCCCGGTCGGAACATCTTGGACAACATTCTGATGGCCCAAAAAATGATCACATGTTTGAAATTCCCAGCTAGAGGTGGGAATATTGCCATCAAGGTGGACATGAAGAAGGCATATGACAGGCTGGACTGGCAATTCATGATTTGGGTTTTCAGGGCCTTCGGGTTTTCGAAAACCTGGACCAATATGGTTTGGAGATCCATCAGCAATTCGTGGTTCTCCATGGTCATTAACGGCCAAGCCGATAGCTTCTTCAAATATAGTCGTGGTGTTAGACAAGCGACCCATTATCTTCCACTATATTCATCATCGTCGCGGAAGTGCTGATCAAAAATCTGAACAAAATGGTAAACTCCCCGAATTTCTAGCACTTTCGCACTACTAGCGGCTGTGCGATCATCACCCACCTGGCGTATGCGGATGATATCCTCATCTTCTCCAGAGGGATGTCGGGTCGGTGGAGGTGGTTCATAACATGCTATAGAGATACTCCAAATGCTCTGGTCAGCACGTCAATCCCAGCAAAAGTTTTATTTACGTTCACCACAAGACCAGCAGCGCGCACGCCACCACCCTTAACAACATCACTTCCTTCTCTGTGGCGTACCCATATTTCTATTACCTGGGATGCCCGTTGGTGTACGACAGATCCAGTATGGGCATCTTTGAAGGACTAATGGGTAAGATTAGGTAAAAACTTGAGGGGTAGCACAACGCCACTTTATCGTCGGGCGGGAGGATGATTCTGATACATCACGTGCTTTCCCCCATCCCCATATACACCCTAGCTGCTTTCTCTCCACCTAAGAAGGTGCTTACTTATATTGAAAACTTATTTACTAACTTCTTCTAGGGTCATTGTAACGGTAATGATAAGCATCATTGGGCGAGCTGGGACACCATGGCTAGACCTACGGATGATAGAGGTCTCGGATTTACCAGGCTGTCGCATGTCGACGATGCTTTCTCGATGATGCTGTGGTGGAAGCTTCGAGTGAGTTGTAACCTTTGGGCACGATTCATGAAGGCCAGATATTTCAAGCACAAATACCCATCCGATGCGGATTTTAACTGCAGATCCTCCACGTCTTGGTGACGCATCCTTATGGGTCGAAACCTTGCTGAACCTTTCATCCGTCTTAAGATGGGGTCGGAAGAATCATTCTTATTCTCTGAACGTTGTTCCGGAAATGATCTTCTCCCCAAATTATCAGAGGCTTCTCCCTACAGTATAATTAGCGACATTTGGGATCCTTCGGAAGACTAAAATTGGGAGAGGGTACGAGACTGGAGTGGAGATGAGGCCACTGCTTTGCTCGTCGATGCCGGGCTTCAGATCAGATCGGAACCCGATGTTCTGCAGTGGTCTATTTCAGCAGACGGATCATTCTCAGTTGCTTCGGCCAGAAGTATAGCCAGGGGCATTGGGATGCCTACCCCTATCGTCGGGGCTTTCTGGCAATCTCGTGTACCCAAAAAATAGTCAGTTCTGATGTGGAGAGCATTTCGCAAGAAGCTCTCCACCGATGATGCTCTCAATACCATAGGCTTCAGTTTAGCCTCTGTGTGTCATTGTTGTATGGCACGAGAGTCCAAAATGACCGACCATATTTTGTACTCTGGGGACTCGCCTTCGAGGGTCTGGAATGCTTTATCCCTTCGTTGCAGATAGGACCAGGACAATGGGAGCTTCAACGATCTTCTGGCTACCTAGAGTAGCACCTCTCACAGCCACCAGATCATTGCAGCCGCTATTACGTAGGTCATATAGAAAAATCACAATAAATTCATATATGAAGGATACTAATATTCGCCCAACCAACTTATTTGGAAGGTGCTCCGTCAAACTCGTAAGGTCAGCAGGCACTACGATCACGGTCTCGAGGTATTCTGGCAATCCATACTCTCCTAATGATTGTCTGGGGAGAACGGAAAGCCACTTTTGTGTATTTTTTGTCTTTTTTTGCACTTACTTGTAAATACTTCAGCATTTTGCGCCTTGTGATGAATAATATGGGAGGTTTTTAATATATAAAACCACCTTTTGTAAAATGGCATATTAGGTCACTAAAATAAAATACCACTATGAATATATACAATACATATCTTAACGGGCGTTTTGGGACTCACTATATGACGACATAGGTTTATATTTGGATTGGGTCAAGTTCGGGAAAAATTGGTACAATCGGGTCTCCTAAAAGTCCTAATCTTAATAAATAACTCTTTAAATCATTTATAGGGTTCAAGTCACAACTTTGACTCATTTTTCTAGTACAGACTCTAGACATTTATAGGATTTCCCTACCATGGGTAATACACTAGTTTATAGGGTTCAAGTCACAACTTTGACTCGTTTATATTTGGATTGTCTAGGCCTTCCCTACCATGGGTAATACACTAGTCAAAACACATAACTACACTAATCGGGCCAAAATTCCTAGTTGACATGCGTCCTAGTTGACATGCCCCAAACTTGCTATGTCGTTGCGTCCCAGAAATGGATTGTCCTTGCCGCCCGCCATGCCGATCGGAAGGAGAACTTCCCGTTCTTCTCTGGCCGCCAAAACTTCTCATCCGGATAGTCGTTGATGACGAGCCCTGAAGCGGCAATAGTGTCCGCCGCAGCCGTTTCGAAGTTGTCAGTGCACAGGTCCCTATCCTATTGGTCGTTCCTCCATAGTTAGTTGATGTGGATCGGCTGACATCCCCTCTGGTTCCTCGATTGCAGTCGATCCTCCTCCACCGAATGGATGCTAGCCGCCTCCGAAGAGCTGTCCCCAAGCCTAAGACTAATCAGTTGCTCACCCAGGCCACGACCGGCCAATAGTCGCCTCCATGTGGACGAGCATTTTTGACCCACCGACAGCAGTATAGGAAGGGAAGTTTTAAAATACCTAGCTCTTATGTAATAGCTCCAAAGTAAATTTTGCACCCTAACCTTCCATTATAACTTGATGTCATGTGGGCGAGCATTTTTTACCCGCCGACAACAGCATAGGGAGGGAAGTTTTAAAATACCTAGCTCTTATGTAATAGCTCCAAAGTAAATTTTGTACCCTAACCTTCCACTATAACTTGATGTCGAATGCCAACATAACGTCTGCCAGTTTTTACAGACCAAGACCTCCTTCTTTCCGTATTGGTTACGGTGTCCCATTTGATCCACTTGCGCTTGGGCGTCCGATCATGTTGTCCCCATAGGAAGCTACTGAACATTTTCTCAACTTGCTCAATTGTCACCACCAGTTTTTAAGAACAGGAGTATTTTCTTCATTTTTCATTTTAGAATATTTTTCAAATTTATTTTAATATTTATGATATTGTTTTGGGGTTATTTGACTCGGGTTCGAATTTCAACTCAATACGACTTGTTTCCGAGACCCGGGGTAGCTTTGACTCTAGCGGGACCCACCTATTAGTTAGACATGGCCCACATATGATAATATTTAAGTTAGTATAGTTAGACTAAATTTCATGACTAGGTTTTGCTAATTAGAGATTTAAACTAGACTAATTTAGCCTCAACCTAAACCTATTCCTATTTAAATCAAATAGGACAAGTGGGGGTGTTTTTGTCATTAGAAAATACGGACAAACCACCCATAGGTGATCGGCCATAGGGGGATAGGAATGAACATCATTTCATTTGTTATTATCCCCAAATTTTCTCTCTCTTGTTCTTCCCCAAATTTTGGAAGGAACCCCCATTGATTTCATCTCCAAATCAATCCCTTCTTCCACTAACTCTTCTTCATTTCTTCTCTACTCCATGAAGAAAGGGTGCTAGCCAAGTTTGGAAGGATTCGGCTCTTGTTCTTGTCCATTTGGAGGTCTCTTCGTGTCGGTGTCGTATCGGGAGGAGTTTTATTGGTTTTGATCTACCGGAAGGTATAATCTCCTCTCTACTTCACTCCTACATGCATATAGGATTATTTTTAACCCATAGAAATGACCCCCGTGGTTGTATCTCCATTTGTGTCCATTTCGTGTCCATTTGAAGGTCATAGGAGTGTCCTTTGTTATGTTTTGTGTCCATGTGGGAAACTTCCAATTTTGGACACATCATGTGTTTGTGGTTTTGATTGAATGATTTATTCCTATTTTAATCTCAGATTTTTGTGTCATAAGATGTGTTCTTGTGTGTCCATATATATATATATATATATATATATATATATATATATATATATATATATATATATATATATATATGTGTGTGTGTGTGTGTGTGTGTGTGTGTGTGTGTGTGGATATGTATATATATATGTGTGTGTGTGTGTGTGTGTGTGTGTGTTTGTGTAGAAATGTATATATGTATGTGTGTGTGTATGGAGGATATAGAGAGGAGAGAGTGGGGAGTAGAGAATGATATAGAGAGAGAGTTAGAGTGAGGGAGTGAAGGAATAAGGGGGATGGGGGAGAGTAAGCTGCTGCCCTTGGCAGCATATGTGCACAGCAGTGAGCAAGGGGGGACACATGAAATTACATCAGCAGTCCCCACGGTAGACTGCACAGCAACAGCAGGCTGCTGCAAACTATAGCAGCAGTAGTATGAAACCCCCTCCCCATGACCCCAATTCAGTCCCCATTGAGTCCCATATCAGCCGCCTCCTTCCACATTCAATTTCAATACATATCAGCCCACTTAGACCTCGTTTCAGTCCCATACATTCCACCATCCATTTCCCAGTTCATACAAAATTCAGCCCCTTATTCATCTATCTATCCACCCATTCAGTCATCAATAAATCCCCCACTCACAAATTCAGTTTCCCCACATTCACATACATATTATTCATTAATCCCTACACTTTAGTCATTCATTCATCTATTCATTCACCCTCCCATTAAATTCAGCCATGTTAATTCATCCATATCCTCATCCAACTATCCATATATTCATACATCAATATCTCCACATACATTCATACATACATTCATTCATCCAAATATTTCATCCATCCCCTCATGTATCCATCATTCATAAACTCCTACACACATTTATGTCCCACAAATTGATCCCCTAGATGACCTATATAAACCCTTAGTTTAGTGCCTTAGTGTGGTGTCTAGAGTGTGGGTTAGGAGTAGAGTTGTGAGATAATGTTGGTGCTAGTGTTGTGTTAGTAGTGAGTTAGTTAAGTTAGTGTCCTAACTTGGTTGATATCCTAGTGGACTAGTAGAAAGGGCTAACCTAGACACTAGGAGAGTATGGGAGAGTGAAGTAGGAAGGTTGGTAGAGAGTAGGGTGTGGTATCTCAAGATACCATAGAGTATCATGACGATACTTAAGGTAAATGTTGAGATGACCAACATGGACATAAGATGGACTAGATGTCCAAGAACCCTAGATTTTTTGGTTTGTAAACCCTAGATAGGATAGTATCTAGCTACCCTAAGAAGCCTAGGCTAGTATCCTGAGATATAGAGAGGTTTCATTTGTAATCGGGCAAGGTATCGGGAATACCTTGTAAAGGACAAATGTAGGGGTTTTGGGTAATGTAAGGATTTGGGTTTCTGATTGCTAGATGGGGTTAGAAATAGGTTGTATTCGTAGGTAATAACTAGATGAGGGTAGTTTAGGCTAGTCTTGACCCCCTTTGACCAAGAGTTAACTTTTTGACCGAAAGTCAACTTCAAGTCAACGCTTCACCTAAAATTGACCGAAACCAAACCAGAGTTGACCAGTTGACTAAAAGTCAATAGTTGGTCAACATTAGACTAGTTTGACTTAAGGTTAACCTAAAGTTGACCAGAGTTGACCAGAGTTGACCAGAGTTGACCAGAGTTGACCAGTTGACCAAAAGTCAACTGTAAGTCAACATTTGACCCAGTTTGACCTAGTTTGACTTGGATTGACTTCCTGTGACCTTGTTTGACCTTGATTGTCCTAGTATGACCTAGTTTGGCTTAGTATGACCTAGTTTACCTTGGTTTGACTTAGTTTAACCTAGTTTTGACTTAGACTTGTATATCATGACTAGATTAGCTTTCCTTTCATTATTAAACCTTGTTTGACTTATAGTATCTCATCTTTAGATCTGTGATTATACTGGGCGTCTGTTTACCTTATCAGCTCAGGACCACAGGTGAGTACATTCACTGATAGTTTTCATTATCTTAATATCTGCTATATCCGATTCAGTTGTAGTGTCTTACTCGATTTCCAGTCACGATAGTTCACGGACTAGTATATGTTGGATCATGACATGAGATATTGTTCCTATATTTTCATGGTATATTGGTACATTTCCTGTCTTATTTCCTGTACTTATATAGATACCGATTCCTAAGGGGACTTGCTACCCTCTTATGGAATCTCGTGTCATAACGTGTCATGTCCAGGTCTATTATACTATTCGGGGGTATAGAATTATTAGGGGCTATGTGATCAAAGCCTCCTGTCACTATATTCATGTGCTTGCGCCAGTCTCACCTCACGTAGGGTGTAGCAAGATCTTATTCATGTGCTCGTTATCCAGGTTGGCCGGCATGACCCTTTCTAGATTTTTTTGTGATTGGCGGGCCAAGTGGATAGCCTGTCCTGTAACATTTCCAAAGCCGATCACATAACGCTCTAATAATTCAAGTCATATTTTATATTTATTTATCATAGAAGGCTAGGTTCTGTTCGGAAGAAGGGTTACAACCCCGGTCCTTGTTTGGTTTAAGGGTTGTAACTCGGCTTCCGAATAGTTTATAAGTCATCATATATATATATATTGTCATCCTATTTAGTACTCACATCCTGTTATATATTTTTAGCTAGTTGATTTTGTCCTGTATTTCACATATTCTATATGCTCTTATGCTATACTTTGATTGGAGGCTAGGTTCTGTTCGGGAGAAGGGTTACAACCCCGGTCCTTGTTTGGTTTACGGGTTATAGCTCGGTTTTCGAATAGTTCCCAAGTCATCCCTATCTTTGTCTTGTATTTCATTATACTGTCTCTTATAGAATTTGTCAACTCATATGGAACTGCTGTTAGTGTTTGTACTTGCTCATTTTTATTACAGGATACCGTTGATATATTACAGTTGTTTCTGAGGCAGGCTGTTCGACCTACTATGGGGTCGAGATAGATGGAGACTTAGGCCAGGATTGTGGCTTGTTAGTTGAGCCACTAGGCTTTGTACTCCCAGAGTAGTTAGCCTAGTTAGGCTTGCCTGGACTGCGATCCAGCTTTTGTTTTAAGACTGTAGTAGTTTATATTTATATTTTGTGACTCTGTGATATTGTTTGTTTCTCTCTAGCTGTGTTGGATGTTGAACTCATTTTCCGTTTCACATCTATCATATTTCCTTTCTGTGCTATCTACCTTAGTTTTATCTTGTGATTGAGACTATATTGCTATGTCACCTTTATTCGGAGTGTATATACTGTACAGGTACCCTTATACTATTTAATGTAGTTTTTGTAGATGACCTATACAGCGTTCTACCGCCAATTCTGCGGCGTAGGCTGGACGTAACCACGTGCTCGTTCCCCTAATCAGGGTGCGGGTCGTGACACATTTTTGTGGTAGCCCATGCAGGTCTGTGTCGCAAATAGTATGATCTAGTAATGGTGCTTGACTTAGAGTACTAATTACTAGCCTACGACTAGGACATATGATCTAGGATATGATAGGGTTACTAAATCACATTTTAAGAAAATTTTGATCTTTTGATTACTATGACAACTCTTCTTGCATTGAATTCAATTGTCCTTTATTAATACTCCTTATCATATGCCATATTGACTCTTTTTTTCAATCTATCCTCAGGATGGCGATAACTCGCTCTCAGGCAGCAGGACCTAGTGCTGTTCCGGAGAAGTCTGATCCGGTAGGACTTCTACCTCCGGTTGAGGGAGCTGCAGTTGAGGGAGTTGCCACCTCAGTTCCTGCCCTTCATGAGGGAGTAACAGCGACGGTTCCAGGAGGTCTTCCACTTCCAGCTGCGGGACCGTCCATAGTTATTCCTGAGACTCTTCCACCGCCGCCTCCGCTACCGACTGATGCACAACAGATGATGGCCCTTCTACAGCAGATGTTGTAGACCCAGAGGACCCAGGTCGAGGT